>CM029502.1:28198470-28629621 GCA_017140595.1 Eucalyptus curtisii
TACTAATTTCGGCAAAAAGATGCATGACCAAATTACAACAAGCAAAAAAGGAAGTAAGCTCTATATAGAGAACTTGCTCATGCACCTCCTTGATGTTCCACATACAGAAGAAGCACCAAAAATGGTTTCACTAACTTCTGACAATCCCATACAGGTCGTCCTCTTCCCCTTCATGTCCAAAGGCCACACCATCTCCATCCTCCACCTCGTGCGGCTCCTCCTCCTCCGCCACCTTGCCGTCGCCGTCATCATCTTCACCACCCCCTCCAACCTCCCCTTCGTCTCCTGTCACCTCGCTGATACCCCAGCCTCCGCCGTCTCCTTCCCCTTCCTAGGCGATATCCCAGGCCTCCCCTCTGGCATCGAGAGCATGGCCCAAGGACGATTTGCGGGCATAGCTTCCATGCAGAGTGCATAGATGCTTGTGACACGGCCCAAGGACGAGCATGATCCAAGACCATCCAAAATGATGGGGCCGTATCCCATACAAGGGCCAGCCCATGAGCTGCCCATGAACAACCCACGAACGACCGATGATCAACGCAAGAGTCGGCCCATGCGCAATGCGGGAACAAACCCGCGACCATTCGGCTCCCTTGTGTTAGGCAACTCTTTGGTTTCCCCATAAATTGACCCTACAAACCCATGTTAGGCGTCCCTTAGGCCTTCCCACACCCTAGGGTCTCTTGTGCTGCATGTAGTCTTCTAATGATTGTATATATTCAAATACCACCGTTGGGACATGCGGACCCCTAAAGTACCATAACTTGGCAGAAAGGGACATTTAAGTGCCATAACTTACGAAAGGTACACTTAAGTGCCAAAATCGGAGCAAAATGGATCACTTGAGTGCCACTCTGGCCAAAATCCGGCCAAAATGCGGACGTGTCAATTTTTCGGCGAAATGAGTGCGAATCGGCGTCGTTTTGGTGCCGACGTGGTAAAAAATTTAATAAAAAAATTAATTAAATTAATTTAAAACTAAATTTATTGAAAACATTAAAAATTAAAATTCAAATAATAAAAAATTAAAAAAAGGGGGAGGCGGCGGCGCCGCCGCCCCGCCGCCGGAAGGGCCGGCGACGGCGGGGGGGAGGGTCGGCGGGGGTCGCCGAGCCCCGGCTAGGGCCGGCAACCCCGGCCGACCGGCGGCGAGGGCTCGCGAGCCCTCGCCTAGATCCAACGAGGGCCGCGATCCAACGAGGGCCGCGACCTCCGCCACTCGCCACGATCCGGGCGAGGGTTAAGGCCCTTGCCCGAGATCCGGCGAGGGTCGGCCGGATCGCCGGCCCTTGGCCGTGGCCCGGCGACCCCGACCGACCCTCGCCCACCGTCGCCGGCCCTTCCCGGCGATGGTGGCGGCGCCGAGGGTTGCCCCCCTCCCCCCCGCCTTTTTTTAAATATTAAAAATTATTATTTTTAAATATTTTAAATAAATTTAATTTAATTAATTTTTTTATTATTTTTTTACCACGTTAGGTGCAAAACGACGCCATTTTTGCATTATTTGGCCACGTCAGCGTGCAAAACGGCGTCGTTTTGCACTCACTTCACCGGAAATTGCACACGTCAGCGTTTTGGCCGGATTTTAGCTGGAGTGGCACTTAAGTGTGCGTTTGTTTGTGTTTCTATTCAAAAATTGTTCCAGGGAACAGAAATAGAAAAAATTATTTCTGTTCCGGGGAACAATTTTTGACTAGAAAAATGCTTTTGGTAAACTTGTTTTAGAAATAAAAAAAGAACAGAAACACGTTTGGTAAATTTGTGTTCTTTTTTTTTTCTTTTAATTTTTTAATTATTTTATTTTATTTTTCCTTTTTTTTTCTTTTGGCCGGTCGCCGGCCTCGGCCATGGCCGGCGACCAGCCGACAAGGGCCGGCGCCCTCGCGTTGGTTGGGCTAGCTCGGGCTTAGATCTAGCGAGGTTGAGCCTCGCCGGTGGGCGGGGGCGAGCTCGGCCTCGCCGGATCCGGGCGAGCCCGAGCTCGCCGAGCCTCGCCCGATCCGGGCAAGCCCGAGCTCACCGAGCCTCGCCCCGCGCCTGAGGCTCGGCGAGCTCGGGCTCGCCTAGATCCAGCGAGGCCGAGCTCGCCCAACCACCGGCGAGGTCACCGGCCCTTGACGGCCGGTCGTCGGCCATGGCCGAGGCTGGCGACTGGCCAAAGAAAAAAGAAGAAGAAAAGAAAAGAAAAGAAAAGAAAAGAAAAGAAAGGAGAGAAAATTTGTTCTTAAAAATTGTTGCGAAACAAGAAACAAGTTTTATTTGTTTTTTGTTTCTGTTCTTTTTTTGTTCCCGAGAACAAAAAAACAGAATTTTTGTTCATAAACAGAAAGAAAGAACATAAACAAACACCCCCTAAGGGTGGGTTTGGGAGAAGCTTTTGGGAAAAGCCTTTAAGGAAATGCAAAGACCTTTGGTCTAAAGGCCTTTGGTGAAATGCAAAAACTGTTTGGTAAATTATAATTGAAAAGCGCCTTGAGAAGCAACTTTGGGGAAATGCTGTTTGGTAAACACATATTTGGAAATGCCTTAAGTTTTTATTTTTTATTTTTTAAAATTGAAAAAAAAATAATGATTTTTTTTTTTTATATTTTTGCACTAAGATGTATATATAAAAGAGATATAGTGACAAATTCAATGACTATTTTTTTTTTATATTTTTGCACCGAGATGTATATATAAAAGAGATATAACAAATTCAATGACTTTTTTTTTTTTTGTTATATTTTTGCACCGAGATGTATATATAAAAAATATATATTAACAAATTCAATGATTTTTTTTTTTGCACTGAGATGTATATATAAAAGAGATATATTAACAAAAAGAAAGAATAATTTCATTATAATAAACATGATTACATATGCATCAAAGAAAGAAATAGGTTTTCATTGAAAATTACAAACATCCTCCTCAAGTATTTACTAAACTCATTGCTATTTGATCACGTAAACGTGCCATGTCGAGTTGGAATTGTCATTTGAAGTACTTGGCCCCCTCATTTGTATTATGAAGGTCAACTGAATATCCATAATTGGGATCCAAATCCGCTCTTGCAAAATGTCTATCATTGGCGGCTTTTCGTCGTATGTAATTATGCAAAGTCATTGCTGCTATAACAATTTTTACTTGCTTTTCAAAGGGGAAATTTGGCATATGCTTTAGGATCTTCCACTTCTTCTTCAACACACCAAAAGCTCGCTCAATTTCCGATCGAAGCGAGGAAATGAACACGATTGAATACCTCTTGATAGCCACGTAAGGATGGGACCTTGTTGAAATTCTGGCAAATGATATCTAACTTCTTTGTATGGTCCCAGATAACCTGTCGAATTTGGATATCCAGCATCTATTAAATAATATTTACCTGCATAAATATAATATAAATTTAATCAACGTATACCATATTTATACATATTAATGTACAAAAACCATTAATTAACAAACCTGGAGGAGGATGAGGAAATTGCATATCATGTCTCCCTAAAGTTTCATAGAAAATACGAGTATCATGGGCTTGGCCCTCCCAACCAGCCCAAACATAAGTGAATTCCATATTAAAATTACACACTGCTAAGACATTTTGAGTCGTTGTACCTTTTCGACCAATAAAACGAATCGATCTTTTACGGGTATCACCGGGATATGAGTGCCATCAATAGCTCCAATACAATCCTAAAACAAAAACGCAAATATTATTGTATAATCAAAATTTGCTTTTAGTTTTTTCTTCCTATTGTATAATCGAAACATACCTTAAAATATGGATAAAATCTTCGATTATCTTTTATCTTCTCTAGAACATCCCTAAATTGCCGATCAGCTGGTTGGATCAAATCTTTTCCCATTTCACATACTTTGTCTAATACTAAGCTAAAGTACCTGCTTATAGTTTCCCCAGAGTGTTGAAAACGCTCTTGTGTTAACCTGTTACCTGTACCATGTCCTAAAATATGAAGAAATATTCCAAGGATTTCTCTAACATCAATATTCCTAGTTCTTTCAAGACCATAGAGTGTTACTAAATCATGCATTAAATTGTTAAATACAATCTTATCCATCCTAAACATTTGATAACACCTTATCGGATTAGCATCTTCACCCATCAACTCTTCTAACCATGCATATCCTGTATATGATGATGTCCTACAAGATTTTTTCTGACTGTATATTGCTTGACAAGCGATTGTGGCTTGAGTAATTTCCACAAGTTGATTGAATTCCTCATCCTCTTTCTCATGGATTTCTCTTTCAGGAGAATCGTCCATATCTGTTTAAAGTAACAAAACAGTAAGAAAAGTGATGAATAATCATCCATCAATGGAACAATTATTTTCCATAATATATATGCAAATTCCACCAAATCGAAATAACATAAACTGAAAACACGTCTCACATTAAAACATAATCATAAGAAGAGTTCACAAGTAGTGCAAATTAGCAACCGAAAATAAATCTCTCATTAGAACATAGATTAATATGAAAGAGGTCAAAGAAATAACTAGTATCCTAATGGCGACTATCATGCTCTTCCAACTTATACTTCAGCCACTCAACTTTTTCTTCATCTTCATCCAAGTTCATAAAAATTTGCCTATTGTCTTTCTTTTCAGCAAAATGAGAGAGTGCAAAAAAGAACAACTTTCTGTCTTGCTTAATCTCAGGTATGGCTTTCAATGTTTGCACAATTTCTTTATAAGGATCAAACTCCCTTGCAACCGATGTTGCATTGCTCCTACTCTCAACAGCTGAACAAAGTCGTCGATTTGTGATGCTAACTTATCAGTCCGGTCAATTTTTTCCTCTCTTTCCTCGAGCTTGCTTCGTTGAACTTTCTACCGTCCTTTTATTGCTCTTACTTTGACTTGGTCGGGCATTTGTGTCACCTACATCACCCTCTAAAGTGTCATCAGTAGATCTTGCACAATCACCAATATCAGCTTGTGTGGTCTGAACATTCTCATTATTGCATAAACCTTGTGCAGGATTCTAGGTAACACTTCCAGTAGCAACTGTACCCTGGAACATTTGATCCAATAAAGCTTCAACATCCGAATGTATGCCTTTCGAACGAAAAACTCTAAGCTTAGGATTGACCTGTTATAATAAAATATTTTTAGGAGTTATATTATAAAAGATGAACTTACAAAACAAAAAGTAACAAAAGATTAGATAAACACCTGAATTTTTCTCTCCCACCATTCGTCACTCGCGTCAATGGTTTTCTTCCTTGGATCCCATCCTAGTCCTGTTTCCTTTTGAACCAATTGCTTCCATTTTTTCCATTCTTCCTTTAAATTATCCCACTTACTCTTCATTTTATTTTTATCATACTTTTTTCCCCTCAGCTCCTCAAACTTGTTAATTATATCCGTCCATCCATCCCTTTTGTTGCTCGCGGGACGATTGCCTTTTTCAATTTGTTCAATGCATAATCGACAAAAAGTATTTATATCTTCAGGGCTCCAATATGCTTTTTCCTTTGATGAACTTGCCATCTTTCAATAAAATGAATACAAACATATTTATAAAAAAAAAAAAGGCATAAACACACTCAACTAGCAATCAGTCTAGAAAAATGCCAATTCGCCAAGCGCCAAGTGCCAAATAAAAAAAGAAGCCAACAGGATGCATATGCTTTAAGATTCAATAAAATGAGAATTCTACTTCACTAACATAGAAAGAGAAGTCCAGAATTTCTCCAAACTTGATACACCAGTACACACATTAACATCAATAATCCACAGGAGACCACTGTTCATTATGACGATATTACCTACAAAAAATTTCCCCTACTTTTATCAAACGCGAAAGCCCGAATGACAGAAAGTGCAGCTCAGTTCAGCAAACTTAGCAAAAAGATCAAAATGCGGGACTGCATTTCAAGTAAATGCAAGCGAAATATGGGTTTCATCTCACATATATCTCAACATAAGCCAAATAGTGAGTGCCAGCGACAAAATCATCGCAGTAGCATCACGTTTCACAGCTTAATTGATACGAATAGATGATGCCGAGCTTCCTATTTTGACAATATACTCAAGAACAAATGTACGGCATGGACTAGTCAAATAGCCAAAAGGATCTTGCAACATCATATCAAGACTCACTGCAATTACAGGTAGCAATAACTAGTTCACATAAGGTAGATTCTACTCATTATGCTATCCTCATGAAATTTGTGTAAAATTGAGAAGGCTACAGAAAATAAACTAAGACTCTCAAGAAGTTAGAAAAAGAACAACAATTACCCTCGCATTTTGACTATTAATGATAATTTAGCATCTGGATCACCTACACAAATTATAAAGTCTCAAAGCCTTGCAGAGAGACTCTACAATTCCCATCAGAGCTTAGCTCTACTAAATATGTTTCTCAATCTTACAGTCTGCTCTAACTTTCCTGAGAATGCAGTTAAGATGCTCCCAAACGCTCCCAATATCAACAGCTTAGTCGGAGGATTAACCACAACACCCCGCAACCCCACATCGATTCACAGTTCCGAAGCCCAGTAACATTCGCGAAACATTACGATCATCCGCAACGCACAAAGACTCTCAAATCCACACCGCGAACCACCGAACACGGCGGAAAGACGGGCGGCCAAGAAAACACTTGGCGAAACACATGGACCATCGACCCCCAAAATCTCATTTTTCCTTTTACCCACCACTTCGAATCCGCAAAGGGGGAGAACCCACAAGGCAATTGCAAGGGAAAAAAGAGAAACACGTCCCACCAAAAACTCAAACTAGCGCAGCTCATCGCTCCCGTCCCACCAAAAACGGTTGCGTTCGCACATCAAATCGTGCACAGATCTAATCACGAGCACCGAACACGCACACAACACTTCGAAGAAAGAAGAAAGAAAATGGGTAATCCTTCAATTGCGACTAACGACTAATAAGCAGAGAACACGCCAGAAACCCAAAACCGGAATTCAACTAGGCACGAAAGAAAATGGAATCGAGAACTCACCGAAGCAAAAAGAGAGTCCGGCGTTGGGTGGCTGCCGACGGTGGTGGCCGGGGCTCCGACGGCGACGATGGTGGCTGGGCTTCGACGGAGACGGTGGTGGCTGTTTCCGACGGCGACGGTCGGGGTTGGCGGTTGTGGAGTTGAAAAGGAGCGGTGGAGAAGATCGGGAGAGAGAAGGCCTTCGGACGAGAGAACGTTGCTCGACGTCGACGATGGTGGCTGGGCTTCGACGGAGACGGTGGTGGCTGGTTCCGACGGCGACGGTCGGGGTTGGCGGTCGTGGAGTTGAAAAGGAGCGGCCGAGAAGATTGGGGAGAGAGAAGGCCTTCGGACGAGAGAAGCGAGATGAGAGAAGCGAGACCCCGTAGAGGCAAGCGGCGACGAAAATTAGGTTTTCAAAAAGGGTCAAAGTTGGAATTTAATAAATTTGTGAGGGCAACAAAGGCAAAACAAAATTTTCCTTTAATGAGCCTCCAAAGATGCTGAAAATGCTTTGAAAAGCCCAAGGCAGCCCCAACCCGCCTTGGGCTTTCGCTTTAAAAATGCTAGCTTTCAGCCCAAGTCCCTTTCAAAGTTTTTTGCCAAACACCCTTTTTTTTTTGCCCAAAGGGCTTTGGACCCCAAAGGGCTTTGGGAAGTGGTTCCCAAACGCACCCTAAGTGTACCTTTCGTAAGTTATGGCACTGAAGTGTCCATTTGTGCCAAGTTATGGCACTTGAAGAGATCTTTTGCCCACCGTTGGATCGGAGAGGGATCAACTGAGATAAGATTAGTCTATGTATAAATAAGGGACCTTCCCCCTTTCAGTTGTACACTTTAGTTCACAAGCTAATACATTCGAGCTTCACTCCCATACTTCGTTCTTGTGAACTGAGGGCGTGTAAGGCTGACTTGCAATTGAATCTTAAGGTCGCACGGGTGTGTGATCGTTTGTAGTTGACCAACTTGTGACAAGTGCTATCATAGCCTCTGTTCTGAATGCAATGGCTGATCCTCGTCTTGATGTTGCGATCGCTCAAGGCGAAGATCATGAGAATCGTGGAAGGCCAATCAAGAAGGCCCTTTGGTCGAAGAAAATTGTGCTATCTCAAGCTTGAGGGATCCAAAGGGCGACTTGGAGAATCGAATGACGGTTCTAGAAGAGATTGTCATGGACATCCAATCGATGGTGGACGATCCGAACTAGATCGTTGAGGGAGCGGAAGCTAGAAGGGAGGAGTTCTTGGACGAAGTGCAAGAACTCAAGGTCGGCACGGGAGAGCTCCGCATTGCGGTGTTGGGGTCCCTCACCCACGAGTTGCAATAGCAAGATGAGACCTAGAAATTGCTGAGCTAAAAGGCAAGCTTGCCGAGGTTGAAACAACACGCGTGAATGGGGTGGTCACTGTGCATGCAAACTCATGTACCAAAGGACCCAAGCCAAGAGAGTTCAAGGGCTCGCGGGTGGCCAAGAACGTGGATAATTTCCTATGGCATACGGCACAATACTTCTAGGTCATAGGAATCAACGACGATAGATCTTAGGTAAACACCAAATCTATGTATTTAGTTGATAATGCATTGCTGTGGTGGCATTGTCGGTCGTATGATAGGTGTGATGACCCTATCACGACATGGGCTCGATTTGTCAAAGAATTTTGATGGAACTATTATTCTGCATACACGGAAGAAGAAGCTTGCAATGTACTCAAGTGTCTCAAGCAAAAGAGCGGAGTTTGCGATTATGTGAAGCAATTCTCAAAGCTACCGCTCCAAAATCTCATCAATGAGAGAGACGTGGGCGTACCACCAATTCATGAGCGGACTCAAGCCATGGGTCAAGCAAGAACTCAAGCGATGTCTTGCAGCGGATCTTGTGACAGCCATGTCGTGGCTGAGTGTCTCGTGGAGTACATGTTGCTATCCATAGCAAAGTTCAATCATCATCCGAAGGACAAGGCCAATGGTAGGGGAGATTGGAGAAGATTCAATCACCCGAATAGAGGCAAACCACCGACGGCAGCGCCTACCCAACCAAAGACGAGTGGATGTGAACAAAAAAAGGTGCACATATATAAATGTTTCTTCTATGACGGTCCTCCCATGGCTCATGATTGTACCAAGAGAGGCAAACTAGCAGTCGTATGCAAGGAGGACGAATCACGAGAGGAGGCGCAGTTGGCTTCGCTATGTAACCTCATATTGATCAAAACCAAGAAGGTGAATGAACCTAAAGGCATGATGTTCGTGGATGTGAAGCTCAAAGGTACCATGATGAGTGCACTTGTGGATACCCGAGTGTCTAACCTTTTCATATCTCAAGAGGCCGCGAAGAAGTTAAATCTTCCGGTTGAGAAAGGAAGAGCTGGTTGACTCAAAATCGTGAATTCCAAGGAAGTCCAAACTAGCAGTGTGGCTAGGAATGTGGAGCTCCATCTTGATTCATGGACTAGCGGGGAGAATATCGAGATAATCCCCCTTGAAGATTATGACTTTGTGCTGAGTCTTCAATTGCTCAACAGGATCAATACATACGTTATGCCGTTCATGAATTGCATATGCATTATAGATAAGTAGTGCCAATGCATGGTTTTGATCCATCGCAAGTCAAGACGCGATAGGAAGATGCTATCGGCCATGCAGCTATCGAAGGGAGCAAGGAAGGGTGAGGTGACTTTCTTGACAACTTTGAAGGCTGAGGACATGAAGGGAGGTGACACATCGAAGGAGGTGACCTAAGTCCTCAATTCATTTTAAGATATGATGCCGCTGAACTGCCCAAGAAGCTTCCCCCTCAAAGAGAGGTGGACATCGAATCGAGCTTATACTTGATGCTCAAACGCCGACCATGGCACCCTATCGCATGGCCCCGCCTGAGTTGGAAGAATTGCAAAAACAACTCAAGGAGTTGCTCGACAAGGGATACATTCGGCCCTCTAAGGCTCCATTCGGTGCCCCGATCCTATTCCAAAAGAAGCGTGACAGATCCCTTCAGATGTGCATCAGCTATTAAGCATTAAACAAGCTCACTGTAAAAAACAAGTATATGATTCCTCTCATTATAGATTTGTTCAATCGGCTTGGGGAAGCTTGATGGTTCACCAAGCTCGATCTTCGATTGGGGTACTACCGAGTTCGGATCGCTAAAGGAGACGAGCCGAAGACCACGTGCGTGACTTGATATGGATCGTACGAGTTCTTTGTCATGCCTTTCGGCTTGACTAACGCGCCGACCACATTCTGAACTTTGATGAATAAGGTACCACACCCGTTCCTTGATTGGTTCGTTGTAGTCTACCTTGATGAGATTGTTGTGATAAGTATAACTAAATGCTCGAGGAACATGTCCAGCACTTGAGGGAAGTCTTATGGGTCTTGCAAGAGAATGATCTGTACGTGAAACCTGAGAAATGCGCCTTCACACAAATTAAATTCCCATTTCTAAGGCACATCGTCAAGGGTGGACAAGTGTGGATGGAGGCGGCCAAGATCCGTACCATCGTTGAATGGGAATCATCAACCAAGGTGACAGAGTTGAGATTATTCATTGATCTCACAAACTATTATTGACGCTTCATCTGGTCTATTTGAATCTCACCTTGTCACTTACGGACATGCTGAAGAAAGAAAGGCTGTGGGAATTGACGAATCGGTGTCAAGAGGCGTTTGATCGGTTGAAGTGGGCCATGACCGAGGAGTCAATGTCTGTGTTGCCCGACCATGCCAAGCCATATGAGGTAGAAACGGATGCTTTTGATCTTGCTATCGACAGTGTCCTTATGCAGGATGGGCACCCGATTGCCTTTGAATCTCGGAAATTGAACTATACTGAGTGGCGATACATGGTCCTAGAGAAAGAGATGACTGTGATAGTGCATTGCCTTCGTACGTGGAGGCATTACCTCTTGAGATCCCGTTTTATTATGATGACGGACAATGTTGCCACAAGCTGTTTCCAAACCCAAAGGAAGCTTAGCCCAAAGTAAGCTCAGTGGCAAGACTTCTTGGCCAAGTCCGATTATGTGTTGGAGTACAAGTCGAGGAAGGCTAACTCCATGATGGATGCCTTGAGTTGAAAGATGGAGTTGGCCAACAAAGTGAGCTGACTTAATTGCCCGTGGGTCGACTATATCAAGGAAGGGCTCAAGTACGACCAAACAGCCCAAGCACTCTTTCGGTACGCACGAGAGTGGAAGACGAGGCGATTTTGGTGTGAGGACAACTTTCTCTACATCACGGGATGACGACTCTATGTGCCGCTTCACGGGAGATTGAGGAAAGAAACTTCAAATGGGCAGGTCATCCGGGAATTCACTGCACCATGGCACTTGTCGAGAACCAATATTATTGGCCTCATATTTGGGAAAATATTGAGGCATACGTGCAAACATGTCGAATGTGCCAGCAAAATAAAATAGAACATCGTTCGTCGCTGGGGCTCCTTGAGCTGTTGCCCATCCTGGAGTGTCCATAGGAGAGTGTCTCCATGGACTTCAATATGAACTTGCCAAAGTTCGAAGGATGTTAGACCCTCATGGTCAATGTGGATTGCTTCTCCAAGTACGCGATGTTCGTGCCAGCAACCAAGGATTGTCCGGTCGAGAAGGCGACAAAGCTATTCCTCAAGCACGTCGGGATGTACCTTGCACGATTGTGAGTGATCACGATTCTCGATTCATTGAGCGGTTTTGGATTGAACTCTTCAAGTTGCTAGGGTCGAACCTCAACTTTTTCACGAGTTTGCATCCCAAAATCGACGCTTAGACGAAGAGGGTGAATGCACTCATAGAAATACACCTCCGACACTATATGAGCAACACACAAGTGAATCGAGCGCGGCTGATTGACGTGGCCCAATTCTCATGCAACTTACAATGGAGTGAATCCACAAATCAAAACCCGTTCGAGATCGTGATGGGGCTATACCCACTCACACAAAGCGTGGTTGCCTCAGGCTACCAAGGGAGTAGTCCATCGGCGTATAAGTTTGCAAAGGAGTGGGATGAACAAGTGGACTTGGCGCGAGCGTGCCTGCATAAGGATGTGGAACACATGAAGAAGTAGGCGGATGAGAAGTGATGGCACGTGAAATTCCCAGTTGGGGACCTAGTGTTGGCCAAGCTACTCTTGGTCCTTCAGTATCGAGACATGCATAAAGGGTTGATCCGTCGCTACGAAGGTCCCTTTCGAGTGTTGCAGCGGATTGAGAAGGTTGCATACAAGTTGGATTTGTCGACCAAACTCAAAGTATATCTTGTGTTCCACGTGAGTATGCTGAAACCTTTCCATACAGATGAGGAGAACCTAAACCGAGATGAATCACAATGGGCGCCCCTTGGGGCAAAAACCTCATATGATCGGGATGTCAAGTGCACCATGGTGGACCGAGTCATATGGAAGAGGTATTGCGTGTCAAAGAAAGAATACTTGGTTCGATGGAAGGGCCTTCTCGAGAGTGGAGTGAGTTGGGACCCGTCTGAGGCTCTGTGGCAATTCAAGAAATGCATAGATGCCTTCCATGTTGAGGACGCGATGAGGGCGTCGCTCAAATAGGTGGGGGAGATTGACATGGCTTAAGGACGAGCATGATCCAAGACTGTCCAAAATGATGGGGACGTGTCCCATACAAGGGCCAGCCCACAAGCTGCCCATGACCGACCCACGAATGACCTATGATCAATGCGAGAGTCGGCCCATGCGCAATGTGGGAACATGCCCGCTACCATTTGGCTCCCTTGTGTTGGGTGACCCTTTGGTTTCCCCACGGACTAATCCTATAGATCCATGTCAGGCATCCCTTAGACTTTCCCATGCCTTAGGGCCTCTTAAGTTACATGTAGCCTTATAATGATTGTACATATTTGAATAATACTGTTGGATTGGAAAGGGTTAACGGTTGAGATGAGATTCGTCCATTTATAAATAAGGGACCCTCTCCCTTCAGTTGTACACTCTAGTTCACAAACTAATACATTCGAGCTTCACTCCCATATTTTGTTCTTGTGAGCTGAGGGTGTGTAAGATTGACTTGGGATCGAATCCTAAAGCCGCATGGGTGTGTGATCATTCGTAATCGACCACCCCATGACACCTGGCTCTTGAAGATGGCCAGTTGCCTGATCTGCCAGAGTCGTGCCAACTCTAGCCAGTCGCTAGGTGAAGGAAGCAGCAGTAGTGGGAGTGGGCCTAGTGGCAATAGTCATTTCGAGGATGATGTCGGCATGGGAATCGCGGAGTGAATCAAGAGAGAGAGGAGATCAAGTTGGTGATGTGAGAGTAGAGATTGAAGATCTCCATACAATACCCCAACCTAATATGTGAAAGTTTCATTTTAGGTAAATCATAGAGTTGCGCATGATGATAGAACGATTTGATTTGTTCTCACTGCTCATAAGAAATTTTGATTTTGGCCTTCTACCCTAGTAGACGTAGTTGTTTAAATCGTGAGCGGAAAATGCAATTTCCACCAATCGTGACCTCCCGATCATACATAAACACATCTATAATTATAAGAATAGAAGGTCATGCCCTATTCTATGACCGGATGTCACATTTTATGTACATCTCTTACTTCATAGAGGCATGCCCTTACGCAATTTTCCTTTTTTTCCTTTTTTTTTTTTTTAAACTCTCAACGACAATGGCATACGTTGCAATAATGCTTTACAAATGAAGGGTGCTGGTTAAATTTCAATAATTGAGTTCACTCTCAAAACATCTTTCCATCTTCATTCTTTCATTTTGAATCAAGAGATTATAGTCTATTTACTCATACTAATGTAATCAATGTCGAAGAAGGTAGGGCCTGTTCGGCTCAACAATATCGTGTGACAATGACATTCCATTCCGAGATGGTTGCAGCATCTGCCACATTATGTTTCGATGCACTCGACTATTTCTTGCTGATCATGTTTCGAAATTGAATATTGAGTGAATTAAAGAACGCTAGAAAAATCAAGCCAGCGCGATGGAAGGACGTAGTTGATGAGAGGAGATCCTCCGTCAGCATGCTTGGCATGTGGCGGGGGCATCGCTTTGCATCATGTTTTCCGGCGATGGATACAAAATAACCCTAAGGAAGCATATGTACCAAGCATATTCATGAACGCATTGCCCCCACCAATGCAGTGCGGTTGGCGGGTGTGGTTATGCCCTTCCCTAATTTCCGATCACACAAGTTCACAGCCACCCGCGTCATGTTCTTGTTTTCCAAAACTAGGCAAAAAGAATTGCCCCGAGCATCTTCGCCAACCAATCGTGCCGCCGGGGGAGTGCTATTTCGATCCCAACCACGTGGCCGAATACACTACCTCCGATATCTGCACTGATTCGGCTGTTCTATCAGCATCATGTTTAGCCAAACTTCTCGTTGTGCCTCCTCTTCCTCATCGACTTTTGGGAGTCCAGGGGAATGCGACGCACTGTCTAGCATCGTGACCCTTGTGTCGGTACTGGATGTGCTGTATACCTTTCTTTTTCTAGTTTTTTGTATTCTGTTCTAGAATTTATGGTTCATACGCAAGAGCCGACCAGAAAAGGGGAAGGGGAGAAGCGCACCCGCTAACCGCAGAGAGACACAATTCGATTCGCAGAAAAAGATGAAAGATAGTGCGGTCTGCTTTCGGGCGAGAAGGTAATGTGTGGTGTAGAGAGTTTTGGCTGTGAGTATCAAATGATGCGACCGCCGACGGGTACTACGTTTCCAAATAGTTTTAAGCCACATATCAAGCACCAGAGAGTTGCAGATCGAGAAAGATGGTATGTGGAGAGAGAGAGAGAGGCAGGAAAAAGACCTGACCCCATATGGTAAAACTTCCTCTAGGCTCGTCTTGATCTTTGTAGTTGCATGTTGTATGGACATCCTTCCTCAATCGACAACCTTAAGCTTGGAACGAGAGGTGGTCTATGGACAGTTGTCTGCATCTATGTGAAAGTACGGGTATAAAAATGGGAAGTGAATGAGCGAGATCAGCAAGCTAGGAAAAGTGAATTTTACAAGTCCTGCTAATATGATGGCACCGTTAATTACCTCAATAACGGTGTCACAATGACCACAAATTCCCATATGTATGGACGTGGCAACCGGAGGAAGATTATTATTCTATTATGGAATGAATAAAATCGTGGAATATTATAATGAAACGTCATAATTCTCATAAAATAAGAATATTCACATTCAACAACTTTTTACTCTTGATAAATGTCGCAATATCTATATCATAAAATAAAACAAGAAACTTATGACATGCACTTGTTTACAATAAAACTAAGTAATTATCTAAATAAGAAAAAAATTCCCATTCTATGAAGTTTTCCCCTTATAAAGTAATGTTGGAAATTCTTTATATACTATTATAATCATAATATTTAAAAGATCATATTTCACGTACTGTTTAATATGTTTCACTCAGTTAAAAAAAATGTCGTCAACAATGGTGCAACGTTGTAAAATTAAATAATAAGGCATTTTATAACATAATGCGTGCATGATTAAGATCAAATGTAATAAATCTTTATAGAATATCGTAAGATAAAATAACTATATTTTACGATGTTTCGAACTTCATCACATTATCGCATAGTAAATTTGCAAAATTCGATTTTGTTTAGATCTTACGTGTTACGTTGATTGAATCCAAGTGGAAAATTTCCTAATGATTTACTTGGGTTGGTGTATATATGACAAAGTAAAATCATCATATCTCACAAGTAATAAGTGAAGAAAAAAAATTTAATCAAACAAATTCAATATACTATAAATTTCTAAATAAATTTCAATTTTGGATAGTTACAAATTGATCATGATTTTGGTTTTTGGGTTAATTTGGATTGCTTTGGCTCAGATTGAATTTATCGATGCTTTAAGTTGTATAAATAAGGGTTCAAGTGTTAAGTTTGGTAATATTATTCATTTTGTTAAATGATTAACATATTTTTTCATGACTATAAATGTGAAAAATGTTCTACATAGTGATGTTTTCTATAGAAATTCTAAATTTATTTGTCTTAAAATTAAAGTGTTTGAATTAGTCCTTCTATACGAAATTTAAAATATTTCATGTTGATAATGCTTTCAATAAAGCTCTTTTCAATTCCCTAAGATATTTTATTTTTTATTTTATCCATTTTTTAATCTAAAGAATCCCATTATAGGATTCATAGATTTCTCAAGCTGACCACTAGCGAGGCTCGGCCAACGAGGGCCGGCCTCGTCGAGGGTCAGTGACGCTCCGATGAGGTCACTGGCCCTCATTTGGCCGGTCGCGAGTCGTCCCAAGGCCGGCGACTGGCCACCTTGAAGAAGAAGAAGGAGGGGAGGAAGAAAGGAAAAAAAGAAAAAAAAGGAAAAAATTAATAAACTTATTTAAAAAATAAAAAAAAAGTGATTTGAAATATGAATTGAAATTTTGCTATTTATAGAATACATATTTAATTTTGTATTTTAATTTATTATTTAGTATTTATATTTATAGTTTATACTATAGTTTTTTTTTTTTATGACCAAGGAAACCCCGCGCACCGTACCAACACGGACAGCCCGACAGGCCCGGGGTAACGGGGGGTAAACCCTGGGGTGATGCTAGCGGAGGACTCACCACCCCGACGTCGCACTTAAGATCCGTGCGGCCGGCGGGATTCGAACTCCTCTTCTCTCGCAAAGGATCATGGGAGCTCTTATCCAACTGGGCCACCGCAGGCGGTGGTTAGTTTATACTATAGTTTATTATTTACTATTTAATAAAAATTTGATTAGTTAATATGTTTATTACTTAGTATAAATATAATTAATCAATAAAATTCTATAATTTGATAAAATTTTAGAATTGGAATAGAAATTTTATGTAGTTAACAAATGCATCTATGTTCTTTTTCTATTTCAGAATCAGAAATTTTGTACAATTACCAAACTCGTTCTTTTCCTCAGAAATTGTTCCCGAGAACAGAATAAAAAAGAATCATTTATAATCAAAATCTATTCCTGAGAATAGAATCGTTACCAAACGCACCATAAGTTGGCCGGTTTCCTTAAAAAATCTTGCAGTTGGAGAGCACCGTTACTCCACCCCATCATTATTCTTCGTACAAGTAACGCATTAACTAGCACTTTCCTCTTTTTGTGAGAAGAAACTTTGATATGGAAACAGTATTGTAGAAGGAGTCTACATTGGGTGGTACTATTGCATCTATCACATAATTCATACCCATGATTTATATTACATCAAATTTCATTCGCGATGCCCAACACAATTAGGTTATGAATTAGTTACCATCCCAAACATTTTTTTTTGTTTCCCATTACCGTTAATGGATTCTTGTTGATTGTACTAGTGACATTACAGGTAAGAGAAAGGACAAGATGATTGCAACCCAAATAAATTGATTCTCATATCAAATTGCATTGAACCACCTAATTCGGTTTCTTTTAAAGATTTAATTGGAAGCGTGTGAATCGAGAGTGCATATAGGTTAGTGTAGATTTACTGAGTTCGGCAAAAAGATGCATGACCAAATTACAACAAGCAAAAAAGGAAGTAAGCTCTATATAAAGAACCTGCTCATGCACCCCCTCGATGTTCCACACAGTAGAAGCACCAAAAATGGGTTCACTAACTTCCAACGATCCCATACACGTCATCCTCTTCCCCTTCATGTCCAAAGGCCACACCATCCCCATCCTCCACCTCGCCCGGCTCCTCCTCCTCCGCCGCCTCGCCGCCGCAGTCACTGTCTTCACCACCCCCTCCAACCTCCCCTTCGTCTCCCGCCACCTCGCTGGCACCCCCGCCTCTGCCGTCTCCCTCCCCTTCCCAGGCGATATCCCGGGCCTCCCCACCGGCGTTGAGAGCACCGACGCGCTCCCTTCCATGTCCCTCTTCCCCGCCTTTGCCACCGGCACGGTGCTCATGCAGCCTAGCCTCGAGGCAGAGCTCCAGAGGCTGCACCCGCGGCCCACCTTCATGGTGTCGGACGGGTTCCTGTGGTGGACCCTCGATTCGGCCTCCAAGTTCGGCATCCCTCGCCTGGTCTTCAATGGCATGAGCAACTACGCCATGGCACTTTCCTGGGCCACCGGCGTCGAGAACCACCTCCGTGGGCCCACGGCGGATGACGAGCCCTTCACCCTGAACGCTTTCCCGTGGATCAAGCTCACCAAGAACGCCTTCGAGCGCCACTTCTCCCAGTCGTTGACGGAGGATAACCCCCAGTTGGAGTTCATCATGAAAACCATGGTCGCGACGCAGAAGAGCAATGGCCTGGTCGTCAACAGCTTCCAAGAGCTGGAGCCTACCTTCCTTGACTACTGGAATCGTGAGTGCGGGCCGAGGGCTTGTTGCATCGGACCGCTGCTCCCGCTAGAGCATCCGGTGGAGCGTGACCCTCCCCTGCGGACCCCATGGGCGGAATGGTTGGACCGGAAGCGAGCTGGGGGCGAGCGCGTCCTGTACGCGGCGTTCGGGTCGCAGGCGGAGATCCCCGCGGCGCAGCTGCAAGAGATTGCGCTTGGCTTGGAGAGCTCAGAGGCGAGCTTCTTGTGGGTGGTCAAGAGGAAAGACTCGGACATCATGGCCGACATCGACAGCGGGTTCGAAGACAGGGTCAGCGGGAGAGGGATGGTGGTGCGAGAGTGGGTCGATCAGCGAGGCATCCTCATGCACGGGAGCGTCCAGGGTTTCCTGAGCCACTGCGGGTGGAACTCGGTGCTGGAAAGCCTGTGCGCCGGGGTGCCGATCCTGGCGTGGCCGATGATGGCGGAGCAGCCGCTGAACGCCAGGATGGTCGCGGAGGAGATAGGAGCGGGGCTGATGGTGGAGGCGGCGGATGGGACTGTGAGGGGGTTCGTGAGGGGGGAAGGGCTGGCGGAGGCCGTGAGGGAGCTGATGGAGGGGGAGAGGGCGGAGGCGGCGAGGAGGAAGGCGAAGGAGGTGGCGGAGACGGCGAGGAAGGCGGTGGAGGAGGGCGGATCGTCGTGGACGGCGTTGGGCACCCTGGTGGAGGAGATTTCCAGGCAGAGGAAGGACCGCGCGGGCTGAGCTCGCGAAGGTTGGGACGGAGAACAATAAAAAATAGTCTTGATATATTTCAGAAAGAAAAGTCCAAAGTCGGTCACTTTATTGTTCCGATATAGACTAGATCAGTTTTCTTATCTATCAAATCAGCCATTGTACCATCAATCACTTTCATGCATGTTTGAACCTACCACTTACGTGTACGGTTGATACTATTTTCTGGTTTTTATATAAATTAACTATTCATATTGAGATAGCTATGGACCTTTTTTCAATACGTGGTCGGCAATTTAAAAAAATAACTGCACAAATAGAATTCAAATGCTAACAGGTATATGTCACGGGTCGGTGGAAATCGATCAAAGACCATGCAACCTTAGGATTTGTGATTACACAAGGATCGGCTGCACAAAGGGTGAATGTATTCACCATAGGGACCCCTATTTATACAAGTTCGGGTCTAATGTCAGTCGTTGATCGTCCCTCCAATCCAACGGTGGAGTTTGAATCCTGTCAAGTCTACATATCATGCCACTCATGGGCTGCAAGCATTGGGAAAAAGCCACAAGCGCAAATTAGGGGCAAGATTAGGGTCAGCATGGGCGTCTGACACGGAGCAGGTGAACCACTCCACGTTTGTGCAGGGATTGGCCGAGCATTGATCCGGAGTTGGTCGCTGGTTGTGCACGGGTCGTCCCCTATATCCCGCTTGGACAAATCAGGCACGGTCAAGGGATTGTGCAGGGACTGATCAAGGATCGATCATGAATTGATGTGGGATTGGTCAGGGAGCAATCGGGACTGGGATCAATCAAGGCTGTCCCCAGCAATGCCCTGGTGCGTGACATGGCCAGATCACGGATGGTCTTGGACCATGCTTCGTCCGTGGGCCGTGTCATATACAACCTTTAATTTTAGTATAATGATTTTATTTAATGAGAGTTGTCATTTCAAAGAACACTTGTCAAAAAGAATTGCCACTAGGTAGCGTACCTCGCTGGCACCCTAGCCTCTACCGTCTTCACTTACACAATCCACAAATCAAAACTCGTTCGAAATCGTGATGGGGTTACAGCCGCTCACACTGAGCACGGTTGCCTCAGGCTACCAAGAGAGTAGTCTGTCGTTGTACAAGTTCGCAAAGAAGTGGGATGAATAAGCGGACTTGGTGCAAGCGTGCCTTCACAAGGCCATGAAACGCATGAAGAAGTGGGCGGACGAGAAGTGACAACATGTGAAATTCCAGGTTGGGGACCTAGTGTTGGCCAAGCTACACTTGGTCCTTCGATATCGAGACGTGTATAAAGGGCTGATTCGTCGCCACGAAAGTCCCTTATGAGTGTTGCAGTGGATTGGTAAGGTTCCATACAAGCTGGATTTGTCAACCAAACTCAAGGTACATCTCGTGTTCCACGTGAGTATGCTGAAACTTTTCCATGCAGATGAGGAAGACCTAGACCGAGGTGAATCACAATGGGCGCCCCTTGGGGCAAAAACCTCATATGATCGGGATGTCAAGTGCATCATGGCGGACCAAGTCATACGGAAGAGGTATTGCATGTCAAAGAAAGAATACTTGGTTTGATGGAAGGGCCTTTTCGAGAGTGAAGCGAGCTGGGAACCATTTAAGGCTCTGTGGCAATTTAAAAAATACATAGATACCTTTCATGTCGAGGACACTACGAGGGCATCGCTCGAATATGTGGGGGAGATTGACATGGCCCAATGACGAGCATGATCCAAGACCGTCCAAAATGATGGGGACGTGTCCCATACAAGGGCCAGCCCATGAGCTGCCCATGACTGACCCATGAACGACCTATGATCAATGCGAGAGTCGGTCCATGCGCAATGCGGGAATAAGCCTGCGATAGTTCGGCTCCCTTGTGTCAGGCGACCCTTTGGTTTTCCCACAGACTGATCTTGTGGACCCATGTCAGGCATCCCTTGGACTTTCCTGCACCCTAGGGCCTCTTAAGCTGCATGTAGCATTGTAATGATTGTACATATTCGAATACTACAGTTGAATTGGAGAGGGATTAACGGCTGAGATGAGATTCGTCCATGTATAAATAAGGGACCCTCCCCATTCAGTTGTGCACTCTAGTTCACAAACTAGAACATTTGAGCTTCATGCCCATACTTCATTCTTGTGAGCCGAGGCTGTGTAAAGTTGACTTGGGATTAAATCCTAGAGCAGCACAAATGTGTGATCATTTGTAATCGACCAACCCGTGACACTTGGCTCTTGAAGATGGCCAGTTGCTCGATCTGCCAGAGTCGTGCCAATTCTGGCCAGTCGCTAGGTGAGGGAAGCAGCAGTAGTGGGAGTGGGCTTGGTGGCAGTAGTCGTTTCGAGGATGATGTTAGCACGGGAATCGTGGAGTGAATCAAGAGAGAGAGGAGATCAAGTTGGTGATGTGAGAGTAGAGATTGAAGATCTCGAGACAGCACCCCAACCTATTGTGTGAAATTTTCATTTTAGGTAAATCATGGGCTGCACAAGATGATAGAACGATTTGAGATACTCTCACTGCTCATAAGAAACTGTGATTTTGACCTTTTACCCTGATAGACGTGGTCGTTTAAATCATGAGCAAAAAATGCAATTTCCACCACTTGTGACCTCGTGATCATACATAAATACGTCTATAAATATAAGAATAGAAGGTCATGCCCTATTCTATGACCGGATGTCGCATTTTATGTACATCTCTTACTCCATAGAGGCATGCCCTTAAGGAGTTTTTTTTTTTTTTTTTTTTAACTCTCAACGATGATGGCATACGTTGCAATAATGCTTTACAAATGAAGGGTGCTGGTTAAATTTCAATAATTGAGTTCATTCTCAAAACACCTTTCCATCTTTATTCTTTGATTTTGAATCAAGAGATTATAGTCTATTTACTCATACTAATGTAATCAATGTCGAAGAAGGTTAGGATCAATGTCAAAGAAGGTTAGGGCCCGTTCGGCTCAACATATATCACCTCCAAAATCAATTTTTTTTTTTTAACAATATCGTGCGACAATGACATTCCATTCCGAGATGGTTGCAGCATCTGTCGCATTATGTTTCGAAGCGCTCGCTTGCTGATCTTCTTTCGAAATTGAACATCGAGTGAATTAAAGAACGCTAGAAAAATCAAGCCAGCACGATGGAAGGACGTAATTGATGAGAGGAGATCCTCCGTCGGCATGCTTGGCATGTCGCGTGGGCATCGCTTTGCACCATGTTTTCTGGCGATGGATACAAAATAACCCTAAGGAAGCATATGTACCAAGCATATTCACGAACGCATTGCCCCCACCAATGCAGTGCGGTTGGCGGGTGCGGTTGTCCCCTTCCCTAATTTCCGATCACACAAGTTCACGGCCACCCGCGTCATGTTCTTGTTTTCCAAAACTAGGCAAAAAGAATTGCCCTGAGCATCTTCGTGCCGCCGGTCGAGTGCTATTTCGATCCTAACCACGTGGCCAAATGCGCTACATCCGATATCTGCACTGATTCGGCTATTCTATCAGCATCATGTTGAGCCAAACTTCTCGTTATACCTCCTCTTCCTCATCGACTTTTGGGAGTCCAGGGGAATGCGACGCACTGTCTAGCATCGTGACCCTTGTGTCGGCACTGGATGTGCTGTATACCTTTCTTTTTCTGGTTTTTTGTATCGTCTGTTCTAGAATTTATGGTTCAAACGACAACAAGAGCCGACCAGAAAAGGGCCAAAGTGCGCATGCGATGTGTGAGGTCTTGAGTTTCCAGCGCAAAGAGACAAAACTCGCTTCGCAGAAAAAGATGAAAGATGGCGCCGTCTGCTTTCGAGCGAGAAGGTAATGTGTGGTGTAGAGAGTTTTGGCTGAGTATCAAATGATGCGACCGCCGACGGGTACTACGTTTCCAAAAAGTTCTAAGCCACATATCAAGCACCAGAGAGTTGCAGATCGAGAAAGATGGTATGTGGAGAGAGAGAGAGAGAGGCACAAAAAAAAGCTGACCCCATATGGTAAAACTTCCTCTATGCTTGTCTTGATCTTCGTAGTTGCATGTTGTATGGAGATCCTTCCTCAATCGACAACCTTAAGCTTGGAACGAGAGGTGGTCTATGGACAGTTGTCTGCATCTATGTGAAAGTACAGGTATAAAAATGGGAATTGAATGAGCGAGATCAGCAAGCTTGGAAAAGAGAATTTTACAAGTCCCGCTAATATTATGGCACCGTTATTTACCATCAATAACGGTGCCACAATGACCACAAATGCCCATATGTATGGATTTGGCAACCGGAGCTATGGAAATCAAAGATATTGAAGACCATAACTAAGAGATATTGAAAAGCAAATCCATGGAAGATTATTATTTTATTATGGAATGAAAAACATTGTGGAATATTATAATGAAATGTCATAATGCTCATAAAACAAGAATATTCACATTCAACAACTTTTTACTCTTGATAAATGTCGCAATATCTATATCATAAAATGAAACAAGAAACTTATGACATTCACGTTTACAATAAAACTAAGTAATTTTCTAAATAAGAAAAAAACTCCCATTCTATGAAGTTTTTCCCTTATAAAGTAATCTTGGAGATTCTTTATATATTATCATAATCGTAATATTTTAAAGATCATATTTCACATACTATTTTATATGTTTCACTCAGTTAAAAAAAATGTCGTCAACAATGGTGCAACGTTGTAAAATTAAATAATAAGGCATTTTATAACATTATGCGTACATGATTACGATCAAATGTAATAAATTTTTATAGAATATTGTAAGATAAAATAAATATATCTTGCAATGTTTCAAACTTGATCACATTTTCACATAGTAAATTTGCAAAATTCGATTTTGTTTTGGATCTTACGCGCTACGTTGATTGAATCCAAGTGGAAAATTTCCTAATAATTTACGTGGGTTGGTGTACATATGACCAACTAAAGTCATCATATCTCAAAAGGAATAAGTGAAGCAAAAAATTTAATCAGACAAATTCAATATACTATATATTTTTGAATAAATTTCAATTTCGGATAGTTACAAATTGATCATGATTTTGGATTTTGGGTTAACTTGGATTGCTTTGGCTCAATTTGAATTTATCGATGCTTTAAGTTGTATAAATAAGGGCTGAAGTGTTAATTTTGATAATTGTATTCATTTTGTTAAATGATGAACATTTTTTTTCATGACTGTAAATGTGAAAAATGTTCTACATAGTGATGTTATCAATAGAAATTCTAAATTTATTTGTCTTATGATCAAAATGTTTGAATTAGTCCTTCTACACGAAATGTAAAACTTTCATGTTGGTAATGCTTTCAATAAAGCTCTTTTCAATTCACTAAGATTTTTCTATTTTCTATTTTATTTAATCTAAAGAATTCCACTATGGGATTCATAGATTTCTCAAGGAAACCTCCTTAAAAAATCTTGCGGTTGGGGAGCACCGTTACTCCACCCCATCATTATTCTTCTTACAAGTAAGGTATAAACTAGCCCTTTTCACTTTTCGTGAGAAGAAACTTTGATATGGAAACAGTATTGTAGAAGGAGTCTACATTGAGCGGTACTATTGCATCTATCAAATAATTCATACCCATAATTTATATTACATCAATTTTCATTAGCGATGCGCAACACAATTAGGTTGTGAATTAGTTACCATCCCAATTTTTTTTTTCCATTACCATTAATGGATTCTTGTTGATTGTACTAGTGACATTACAGGTAAGAGAGAGGGACAAGATGATTGCAACCCAAATAAATTGATTCTCATATCAAATTGCATTGAACCACCTAATTCGCTGTCTATTAAAGATTTTACTGACTTCGGCAAAAAGATGCATGACCAAGTTACAGCAAGCAAAAAAGGAAGTAAGCTCTATATAAAGAACCTGCTCATGCACCCCTTCGATGTTCCTCCCACACACAGAAGAAGCACCAAAAATGGGTTCACTAACTTCCGACGATCCCATACACGTCGTCCTCTTCCCCTTCATGTCCAAAGGCCACACCATCCCCATCCTCCACCTCGCCCGGCTCCTCCTCCTCCGCCGCCTCGCCGCCGCAGTCACTGTCTTCACCACCCCCTCCAACCTCCCCTTCGTCTCCCGCCACCTCGCAGGCACCCCCGCCTCTGCCGTCTCCCTCCCCTTCCCAGGCGATATCCCGGGCCTCCCCACCGGCGTTGAGAGCACCGATGCGCTCCCTTCCATGTCCCTCTTCCCCGCCTTTGCCACCGGCACGGTGCTCATGCAGCCGAGCCTCGAGGCAGAGCTCCAGAGGCTGCACCCGCGGCCCACCTTCATGGTGTCGGACGGGTTCCTGTGGTGGACCCTCGATTCGGCCTCCAAGTTCGGCATCCCTCGCCTGGTCTTCAATGGCATGAGCAACTACGCCATGGCACTCTCCTGGGCCACCGCCCTCGAGAACCACCTCCGTGGGCCCACGGCGGAGGACGAGCCCTTCACCCTGAACGCTTTCCCGTGGATCAAGCTCACCAAGAACGACTTCGAGCGCCACTTCTCCCAGTCGTTGACGGAGGATAACCCCCAGTTGGAGTTCATCATGAAAACCATGGTCGCGACGCAGAAGAGCAATGGCCTGGTCGTCAACAGCTTCCAAGAGCTGGAGCCTACCTTCCTTGACTACTGGAATCGTGAGTGCGGGCCGAGGGCTTGTTGCATCGGACCGCTGCTCCCGTTCGAGCATCCGGTGGTGCGTGACCATCCCCTGCGGACCCCATGGGCGGAATGGTTGAACCGGAAGCGAGCTGGGGGCGAGCGCGTCCTGTACGCGGCGTTCGGGTCGCAGGCGGAGATCCCCGCGGCGCAGCTGCAAGAGATTGCGCTTGGCTTGGAGAGCTCCGGGGCGAGCTTCTTGTGGGTGGTCAAGAGGAAAGACTCGGACATCATGGCCGACATCGACAGCGGGTTCGAAGACAGGGTCAGCGGGAGAGGGATGGTGGTGCGAGAGTGGGTCGATCAGCGAGGCATCCTCATGCACGGGAGCGTCCAGGGTTTCCTGAGCCACTGCGGGTGGAACTCGGTGCTGGAGAGCCTGTGCGCCGGGGTGCCGATCCTGGCGTGGCCGATGATGGCGGAGCAGCCGCTGAACGCCAGGATGGTCGCGGAGGAGATAGGGGCGGGGCTGAGGGTGGAGGCGGCGGATGGGACGGTGAGGGGGTTCGTGAGGGGGGAAGGGCTGGCGGAGGCCGTGAGGGAGCTGATGGAGGGGGAGAGGGGGAGGCGGCGAGGAAGAAGGCGAAGGAGGTGGCGGAGACGGCGAGGAAGGCAGCGGAGGAGGGCGGCTCGTCGTGGACGGCGTTGGGCACCCTGGTGGAGGAGATTTCCAGGCAGAGGAAGGACCGCGCGGGCTGAGCTCGCGAAGGTTGGGACGGAGAACAATAAAAAATAGTCTTGATATATTTCAGAAAGAAAAGTCCAAAGTCGGTCACTTTATTGTTCCGATATAGACTAGATCAGTTTTCTTATCTATCAAATCAGCCATTGTACCATCAATCACTTTCATGCATGTTTGAACCTACCACTTACGTGTACGGTTGATACTATTTTCTGGTTTTTATATAAATTAACTATTCAAATTGAGATAGCTATGGACCTTTTTTCAATACGTGGTAGGGGTATGCAACCGGACGGGTTTACCCGGTTCCCGGTCTGGCCCACCCGGAAAACAGGGTCGGGAACCGGTTCCGGTTAAAACCGGCCGGGAACCGGTTCCCAAAACTCGATTGTTTAAACCGGTCCGGAACCGGTTCGAGGGATTACCCACCCGGAACCGGTTCGACCGACCGGTTTGGACCGGTTGGAGAACCGGTTTTTACGCCAAAAAACCCTAATTTTATTTCTATCTTTACCCGCAGAGGCGCGACGCGCAGAACTAGACTTCCCCGAGCTCCTCTCCCGAAATCGCGGCCGACGCCGTCGTTCCCCTCGCGCTCGCACCACCGCCGCCAAGCTCCTCCTCCTACCCCGCCCCGCCGCCCCCGTCACCGTCACCGTCACCGTCACCGTCACCGTCGTCGTCACCCCCGACAACCTCCACCGCTCGACCCCTTCCTCGCCTCCTCCTCCTCGCTCCGGCCTCTCGTCTTGCCTTCCCTGCAGCCCCCGCCGCGCCACACCCGCCGCGGGTGCGCTTCGTCGCCAAAGTCCGCGCCCTCCGCGACCTCCACCTCCCGCTCCTCTCCCGGTGGTTCGAGTCCCACCCTCCCCCCCCGCGCATCGTCTCCGACTTCTTCCTCGGGTGGACCCACCGTCGCCGCGACCGCGGCGTCCCGCGTCGTCTTCTCGCCATCCGGCGCGTTCGGGCTCTCCGTCGCCTTCGCCCGTGGCGGAACCTCCTCCGGCCCGACGAGGAGTCGACGGTCTCGTTCGCGGGCCGCCGGATCGCCCTCGCTTCCCGAAATCGCGGGCCGCGACCCCGCCAAGCTCGCACCCGAGCGCCGACGCCGCCTCCGTTCAATCTCGCCATTCCACTCGCGCTTGTTGCCTCGCCGACGCCCTTGACCCGCAGATCTCACCCGCGCCGTTTCCCGAGCTCCCCGCCGCCGATCTACCGCCGCCCCCCCTTCGCGGGGCGCGCGCCGCGCGCTTGCCTGTTTGCGCTCCGCCCGAGCCCCGTTGCCGACGTCTCGTTGGTTCGCTCACCACCTCGGGCGCCACCGCGCTGCGACCGTACGCCAAAAGCCGCCGTTCCTGGTATTGATTTGTGGATTCAATTTTCTCTTCGCTCATGCGTTGCCATTAATATTATCTCGTACTTACATTAATGTTCTGTTCCTTTTTTTGTACCGAAGCCAAGTTATGATATTGGCAGAATGTCTTTGTTACTCCTTCGTATTCCAGTGATGGATCTTAGAAGGCAGATACTTTGGTAGGCTATAACTACTTGATGGGAGTGAAGGAGTGATTGTAAAGTGTATTGAATTGACCTTGTCTGTTCCTAGCTTGTATATTCTTTGGAATATGAGAAACTCGATGTATCTTGTGGGATATGGGGATGCGAGATGGTTGAATTATATACTTGGTTGTTTTCTTCAAGGGGAGTCCAAATTTTATACATGTTCCCAATGAGTTTGGTCGAAGGATGTGCTTGGTCCGGCCTTTTTGTTTCAACAGATAACTTATCTAGACTTGCTTTTCTAAGGTTAATTTTTATGCAAAACATGTTCCAATATAAACAGGGTCAACCCTGTTCCCGGACCGGAAAAATAGGGTGGGCCGGGAACATGGTCCAATGAAAACAGGGTAGGGAACAGGGTCCAAAAAAGGAGAACCGGTTATAACAGGGTAGGGAACAGGGTCCAGGTCTAGACCCTACCCACCCTGGACCCGCTCACCCCTAATACGTGGTCGGCAATTTAAAAAAATAACTGCACAAATAGAATTCAAACGCTAACACGTATACAACCTTTAATTTTAGTATAATGATTTTATTTAATAAGAGTTGTCTTTTCAAAGAACACTCGTCAAAAAGAATTGCCACTAGGTAGCGTATCTTATACAAATTTTTTAAGGTGTTTCTTCTTTGTTTCTAACTATAAACGTAGAACTGACCAAGTTCAAATACAAGCCTTTCGATTAAGAGAATAAAATTAGACCATCAAATGATATTGTAAAGGTAGCAATTTATGATCATTTAAGGATTTTACTAACAATAAGATAGTCAATATTACCCTTGATTGAGGAACGATGTATAAGGATAATTAATCTTTGATCATTGAGGTAAGTTGATAAGATTAGAAAAGCTATGATAAAATTCAAGTTGTGTACAATTTCTAATGGAAAGTTATGGATGTTAAGGTATTCAAATTTACGAGACTTGGATATAAGAGAAAACAAAGAATATATTGTCAGTGTAAAGAAAATTTCACACGGGCGATTTCATCTTCACTTGATTTGAGAATTATGACTCTTCAATCTCTCGAATTAGTAGTGTATAAAGCAACCTGTGTACACTAGCGTTGTATGCTATAAGTACCGCTTATACGAGTTACTACACGTAAAGGGTGGTTACTAATTTGTCGTCTACAAATATCCTCTGAAAATTACATTGATTGAGTATAATTAATGAATATAAATGCCATCACTCATGACCATTTGAGACATGCTACTATTTTATCTGTTAGTCGCCGAATGTTAACAATTCAAGATTAAAAATTCTACAGTCAAATCACTGCTCATAAAGGTAAAATACTAGTTATAAGTCCAAATAAATTACTAGGATTACTGATACACAATAACCTATGAAGTCAAATTACTATATATAATATGATCGAGCTTATGGTGATTTCAGGTAAATGATGATAAATTCAAGAAAATTATGGCTAAAAATGAGCGCAGTAAATAACATGGTAAATATATTAGATTAGGTACTTTTCAACAACTGGATATCTTTCTGAAATACAGTAATTAGGAATTTCTCCGGTGGATGGTAAGTAACAATAACACGGTAACTTTACAAGCATAACAGTTAGAATAGGTGTTTTGTTGGTCACTCGGCCATGCGACAAATAAGTTTCAAAAAAAGGGGGAACTATAGTTTATATCTTCAGTCACACACGATTGGGAATTTTTCCATAACGAAAAGTAACTAACTTCAAATAAAGCTTATAATTAGTAATTTCTACTGAACCGTCACACTATTGCCTAGACTTCATGCCGAGGTAATTATCGATGCTGAAATGTCCCACGTCGAAGTTCTGTCCCTTTGGCGTGTGCCCTCCCAATAGAAAGGTGGGAGAGATACTGAAACTGAATGCCACCAGGAAAAGACAGTTTCAAGGGGAAGCTACATATAGAAGCCTTAAAATAAGTCCCTGCAATGAACATTATGCTCATTCCTTGCTGTATCTTCCGGTAATTGTCAGCGACAAACCGATATTCTACTCTCGCGGCAGCACACCATATTCGGCACAAGATGTTTGTTGTCATGGGTTTTCAATGCCACCTTGAGGTCACATATATGTTGATGAATTACCGTACCGCAAATCAAGGATCTTGGGGAGAAAAGTTCTGTGCCGGGGTAAAGGCATCGTCTTCTTGCAAGCTTTCTCGAGTTAGAAGGTCGGCGACAGTTCATTTTCTGTCAGTCGTGCTTGATTCGGTGTTCCAATCCTACATGGGGAATCTATAGTGAGATGAGTGTGATGATTCTCTGTGTGCCTTACAAGTTCTCTCGCTTGCAATGCTTAAAACAACTTATTCTAATTGCAGTTATTTTTACTTGAAGCCTAACTTTTGAGGTCGGACTCCTGGCTCGTAGCCGATGATGCAAGATGATGAAAGCTGATCCTGCAATTGAAAGTGAGCAATGCTTAGAACAAACTGAATCATCGGCATTTACTGTTTTTAGCTTGGATATGCTGTGGAATATTTAGGTTTGTTGTAGCCAAAAAGTTTAGAAGTCATTTACTGAGCAAAATACTATTGAGGGGTAGACTCAAAAGTAACAATGCAGCCGAAAGACAGTTCAGTAAGGGAGAAACTAGGAATAGCAATTGTCCAGGATAGAGCAATTACATGGACAAGTTTTGTTTTTCGTTGAAGGTCATATGAGATCACATGCTTAATGTTACAAATGGAAGGCCCAAATTGGCTGACAGTCAATTCTTAGGTGTTGGCACATATGCTTAATCACCCCTTTTCTGTTTACCCGTGTGGTATGGCCTGAACTGTGAACTTGGCATATGCTTTTGGAGAATCTCTAGCCATATTAGAGAAACCATGGGACAGATTTGCTAATGAGAGACATCGAAATCTGTTATTTTCAATAAGGGTGAACTGTTCTCAATTCAGTTCGATTCCACTTAGGAATTCGGAACTGGATCGGGAGGACCGATTCCCATTTTTTGGGATCGGGGACCGTATCGGATGGTCCTAAGAATGGGAACTAGACCGGATCGACTAGTTCGATCCAATGGAATCGGCCACTTAGCGAAAAAATAAATTAAAAAATTAAAAAAATACTAAAGTTATTACAATTTTGGGATTTATTGCTAATTTTAAGAAATTAAAAAAAAAAAGATATTTAAAAGAGTCGGTCCAGTCCCCCAGAACTGGGAACCGGACCGATGCCCCTAGGAACCAAACCAAACCGGCCGGTCCGGTCCGGTCTGGGTGATTCCCAATTTGAGTGGTCTAATATGCTCACCCCTAATTTTCACGGAGAAAATAGCGAGATTGACAGACATTATTACCTTTTTTTACGAGCATGGCCGGCAAGCGCTTGGTTTATTCCATCCAAGATGAATGCTCGCATTTTGGCCTTTTTCATGCATAAAGACGGACGATCCCTCCAAACTCGCTCGCTTGGTGGGGGCCGAGAACTATAACCGAGCAATAAATGCCAAAGAGAACACAGGCTTCTGTTTCTGCAGAAAACATGTACTAGAAAAATCCTCCAACTCTTTATTTTCAGCAGGAGTTTCCAATGCAACAATATTTTAGTCCCTCTCTGTCTTTATCTGTACCCTTATACGATAAACCATTTTTTTGAATTGCTTTATCTTTATCTCATGGCAAGACTTTGGTGCAGAAAATTTTCCAAAATCAACACCCTCCGTGCTGAATCCAATTGTGCCAGTTTTCAATCTTCTCTGAGTGACTTATTGCTTTGCTATTCAAAGGATTTGTAGTCCATTTTTATATTGATCAATCACTCGCCACTTGAATGTTGGAGATTTTTCTCCTGATCAAGCCCACTTTCCCTCTCAAGTGTTGTTACTTAACTATGGTTTGATGTTTATGTTGATCAATCTTTTTGTTTGGTTTCTTTTGTGTCGAAATTATGGATGATCTGGCCGCATGCTTCTTATCCAGGCATGGGACTGAGTCTCGCAAACCACTTTATATGATTGCTTTCTTCATCTTGATAAGTACCGTAGAATTTGTAGCTCCTCAGCCTTCAGGGCCGCAATGTGTTCTTGATCTCACTTTTAGTCCGACCTCAAATTATTCAAGCTGTGAACTGGGGAACTGGGGAGGCTTTTTGCAAAAGAACTGCTGTGGAGCAGCATTTAATAGGTATCTTTATGCACTGGGGCACCGAGCTAACCGGACCGGGCAGATATACTTAAATTCTGGCCAGCAAAATGATTGTCTGGCTTCGATGGAGAGATTCGAGGGAGATGCTTTTGGGTGCGGGATTGAGAAGCTGACAAGCGGGGGCGGCAGCTGTTTGGACTTTAAAGTTACTGATGTCGTTGGTAAGATGGGAGAGAACTTGAAGAGGTTGAGTGAAAACTGTAATTTTGTGAGTTCTGATGGAGAACAGGACCGAAAACGTGCTTCCTGCACAAAGACCTGGGAAGAGATGAGATCGATTCACCCTGTGGCCACCAAGAGTGAATCTGTGGTAAACAATACAGACATTTGTAGGTTTGCCATTCTTGTATCATTAACGAGCACGAGAATTGAAGACTCCAGTTATGTCCAGGGAATTTACAGGTGCTGGGGGAACAAAATGGCAGCAGCGGTATGTAATATTGCTTATGCAATTGGTGATGAGAATAGTTTTGTTTGATTAGATGGTTATATTTGCTTTGCGGCAGAAAAATCATGTTTTGAATAGTCTTTGTCCTGAGCAGAAAATGAAAAAAAAGAGCAGCCAAAGGGGAAGCCTAAACTCGGAATAGGTAACTTCCAGTGTCTCACATGGCAATTCAATTATCATAGTAGCTTGTCGGAATAGTTCTATCTGTTGGGGAGAATTCAGGTACAACAATTTACCACGGCCAAACACAATCCATGATCAATTTCTCTCTCGATACTAAATAAACTTAAAATCTCTTAACCCCCAGCAACAATCAGCAATGTATAGCCTCATAAAATGCAAATATAATGCTAAAATGATAAGTAGACAAAGCAAATAACGACACCAAGGATTTAACGTGGAAAACCCGATGCGGGAAAAACCACGGACCACCCAAAAACATCCACTAATCACCAAGAATAGCAGGATACACAAAGTATTCTTCTCTAGTCACACACTAGAGGCTCAGCATCAACATTACAATCATCTTCTTCTCATCACATAGGTAGATAAACAAGTTTGGAGCAAGAAAACCTTAACCGCAACTGGAGAATTCGGAGACGGTTCTCGACAAACAAAAACCATCAACTCGTAGACCTCGGTCTCATGAACGACATACTGAAATTTGAACCGATTCCGTCAATGTTTGGCCTTCGAATCAAAGCTGCAAAGTTGCGACCCTCTTCCTTTCTTCTCTTCTCCCTTGCTGCAGTTTCTTTTTCTCGTTTTCTCTCTCCTCTTTTCGGACGCCCCCTTCACGCACGACACTCCACTTCTTTTTGGTTTTGTTTTTTTTTTTTTTATTTAATGCTGGCTGGGCCCCACATGAAGGTGACCCAGCCAACAAATCTCCCCCTCCATCTCATGTGGGAAGGTTTGTCATGCCCGCTTTTCTTCTACAAGTGTCAAGCTTCATCACGGGCAAGGCTTTGGTCATCATGTCGGACTTATTGTTGTCGATATGAACTTTCTCAAGTAGGAAGAGCTTCTCTTCTAGCTTTTCTCGAATCCAATGATACTTTACATCAACATGCTTCGACCTTGAATGAAACACCGGATTCTTGCTAAGATGGATGGCACTCATGCTATCGCAATATAGAACAAACTTCTCTTGCTTCAAGCCCAACTCTTATAGGAATTTTTGCATCCACAAAAGTTCTTTACCTCCTTTAGTAATAGCAATATACTCCGCTTCAGTTGTAGACAAAACAGTACATTTTTGCAATCTTAATTGCCATGAAACAGCTCCCCCTGCAAAGATTATTATAAAACCCGATGTGGATTTTCGGGAATCAACATCACCGGCATAGTCCGCATCCGAGTAGCCACTCAACTCAGCCTTCGCATTTCCATAACACAAGCAAAGTGTAGAAGTGCCTCTAAGATATTTTAGAATCCATTTAACAGTGATCCAATGCTCCTTACCTGGATTAGAGAAAAATCTACTCACAATACCAACTGCATGAGCAATATCGGGTCTTGTACAAACCATGGCGTACATCAAACTACCCACGGCCGATGCATAAGGAATTTTCATCATCTCAACCTTCTCTTTCTCACTTGAAGGGCACTCATTACTACTCAACTTGAAATGGCTTGCAAGTGGAGTACTCACCGGTTTACATGTGCTCATGTTGAATCTTTCAAGCACATTTTCAATATACTTCTTTTGAGATAACCATAGTTTCTTATTCTTCCTGTCACGAGTAATTCTCATGCCTAAGATTTGCTTAGCCGGGCCTAGGTCTTTCATTGAAAAAGCTTTACTCAACTCATTTTTCAAGCTCTTGATTTTCTTGGCATCATGCCTAACAATCAACATATCATCCAAATAAAGTATGAAAATAAGAAAATCATTATCTGAGAATCTTTTCATAAAGACACAAGAATCGGAGTTTGTCTTACCGTATCCTTGTTCTTCCATGAATGACACAAACTTCATATACCATTGTCTTGGCACTTTCTTGAGACCATATAAGCTTTTCCTCAATCTACATACAAGGTGCTCATTGCCTTCAACTTCAAAACCCTTCGGTTGCTCCATATATATCTCTTCTTCTAGGTCTCCATGAAGAAAAGCCGTATTTACATCAAGTTGTTCAATTTCTAAATTCAAACTGGCGGCCAACCCAAGAACAACTCGAATAGAAGACATCTTTATAACCGGTGAAAAAATCTCTTCAAAGTCTATGCCCTACTTTTGACGAAAGCCCTTCATAACAAGTCTAGCCTTGTATCGTGGTCGCAAACTATTTTCTTCTGTCTTTAACTTGTACACCCACTTATTTGTGAGTGTTCTCTTACCCTCAGGCAACTTCACCAATTCAAATGTGTGGTTCTCATGCAAGGATTTAAGTTCCTCTTGCATGGCTTCATGCCACTCATTCTTTTGTTCACATGATATAGCCTCTTCATAAGTTTCTGGCTCTCCGACATCAGTGAGTAACACATACTCATGTGGCAAATATTTTTGAGAAGGCCTATGCTCTCTTTCAGATCTTCTAACTTGAGGTAGAATAGATTACTCTTGCTCAACTATTTCACCTGTCTCAGCTGAAGAATCAATATTATGTGAGGACTCACCATCTTCATGATTTCCATGCACTTCTCCCCCATGATTTCTATCAACATTAGAAGGATTTGGGCCGAAACTAACTGAATGTTGAGCTGTATTCTTTGGTCTCTCTGCCTTGTCAATGTCTTCAATAGTTTGACACTCACAAAACACCACATCTCGGCTTCTAATGACTTTCTTTGCAATTGGATCCCATAACCTGTAGCCAAACTCTTCATGTCCATAACCTAAGAGGATACACTGTTTAGACTTGTTATCAAGTTTGGATCTTTCATCTCTTGGAACATGCACAAAAGCACGACAACCGAACACTTTTAGATGGCTGTAGGAAACATCTTTGCCACTCCAAACTCTTTGTGGAACATCCCCCTTAAGAGGAACCAATGGAGATAGATTTATCAAATCCACTACTGTTCTCATTGCTTCACCCCAAAATGACTTAGGCAACTTTGCATGAGAAAGCATACACAGAATCCGATCATTAATTTTCCGGTTCATTCTCTCTGCCACTCCATTATGCTGTGGTGTTTTTGGAACAGTCTTCTCAAGCTTGATACCATAATCCCTGCAATAGTGTTCAAATGGGCCTCTATATTCATCACCGTTGTCAGCCCGAACACATTTCAGCTTCTTGCCAGTTTCTCTCTCCACATTGACATGGAATTGCTTGAAAGCCGCAAGTACCTGATCTTTAGATTTCAAAGCAATAGCCCACACTTTTCTAGAACAATCATCAATAAATGTCACAAAGTATAATGCACCTCCAAGACTTCTAGTATCCATGCAACAAACATCAGTGTGAACTAAATCAAGTACATTTGATTTCGTGTGTAGAGAGGAACTATGAAATGAGAATCTATGTTGCTTACTTGTAAGACAATGAGTGCATTCCTTTAAATTTTTCTCCTTCAAAGATAAAAGGTTCTTTCTAGCAAGAGTTTTAAGTCCTTTCTTGCTAAGATGACCCAGCCTCATATGCCATAAATCAGCCGAGGGATCCTCCATTGCATTTACCTCTTCTTTAATTAAGTCAGCTTGCAGGGTGTAGAGAGAGCCTGTCTTCTTACCCTTTGCCACTACCATGGAACCTTTAGTCAACTTCCATTTGCCATCAAAGAAGGAATTACAATAACCATCATCATTTAAGGCACTCATAGAGATCAAGTGAAGTCGAATATCCGGAACATATCTCACATTTTTCAAAAACAAATTACATCCGACATCGGTTTCCAAATAAACATCTCCTATGCCAATAACCTTGGAAACATCACTATTTCCCATCCTAATATAACCAAAATCACCGCTACGATAAGAAGCAAAGTAATCACGCCATGAGGTGACATGAAAAGAAGCCGCAGAATCAATAACCCACGTAGAGTCTTGGCATGTAAGATTCACATATCCGTCGTCACATACGAATACAATATCGCCATTGGATGCAACCGCCGTTGTAGCTTGTTTTTCTTCTTTCTTTCGATCTCCATTTCTATCATGGGATCTATCTCTCTTTGGCAACCAACACTCTTTTGCATAATGTCCCATTTTTCTGCAATTATAACACTTCACACTCCTTCTTGGTCTTGATTTCGACCTTCCTCTTGACTTGCCTTGGGTATCATTTCTTTGAAACCTTCTTGATTGACTTCTCGCCCTGTTTTCTATAACAAGAGCATCCGATGTAGAAGCATAATTCAAGCCTTTTCTTCTTGTTTCTTCATTGAACAAGCTTTCTTTAACCATGCTCATAGAAAGCACACCAAAAGGAGCCGAGTTGTTTAATGTCACAACCAATGTGTCCCAACTATCAGGAAGAGTACCAAGTAATAAGCATGCTTGCAATTCATCACCAAGATCAATCTCAAGATTCGTCAATTGATTTACAACATCTTGAAATTCACTCAAGTGTTCCGCCATGTTACTCCCCTCCTTGTATCTCAAATTCACAAGTCGCTTAACTAGAAGAGCTTTATTTTGTGGAGTCTTTCTCTCATAGAGATCTTGTAATTTCTTCCACAAAGTGTCCGCCTTCATTTCTTGAGCAACATGATGAAACACACTATCATCAATCCATTGTCAGATAAACCCAACCGTTTTCCGATTCATTCTCTCCCATTCTTTGTCTTCGTTATCTCCTTTGGCATCATCACCCTCAATAGGATCAAATAAGTCTTTGCAATATAACACATCTTCCATCCGAGGCTTCCAAATAGAATAATTCGAGGCATTTAACTTAAACATGGTGCTGCTGGTTTCTTCCATTTAACACTAGAATTTGAACATTTGCTCTGATACCACTTGTTGGGGAGAATTCGGGTACAAAAATTCACCACGGCCAAACACAATCCAGGATCAATTTCTCTCCCGATACTAAATAAACTTAAAATCTCTTAACCCCCAGCAACAACCAGCAATGTATAGCCTCAGAAAATGCAAATATAATGCTGAAATGATAAGTAGACAAAGCAAATAACGACACCAATGATTTAACGTGGAAAACCCGATGCGGGAAAAATCACAGACTGTCCAAAAACATCCACTAATCACCAAGAATAGCAGGATACACAAAGTATTCTTCTCTAGTCACACACTAGAGGCTCAACATCAACATTACAATCATCTTCTTCTCACCATATAGGTAGATAAATAAGTTTGGAGCAAGAAAACCTTAACCGCAACTGGAGAATTCGGAGACGGTTCTTGACAAACAAAAACCATCGACTCATAGCCCTCGGTCTCACGAACAACATACTGAAATTTGAGCCGATTCTGTCAATGTTTGGCTTTCGAATCAAAGCTGCAAAGTTGCGACCCTCTTCCTTTCTTCTCTTCTCCCTTGCTGCCGTTTCTTTTTCTCGTTTTCTCTCTCCTCTTTTTGGACGCCCCCTTCACGCACAACACTCCACTTCTTTTTGGTTTTGTTTTCTTTTCGTTTTTTTTTTTATTTAATGCTGGCTGGGCCCCACATGAAGGTGGACCCAGCCAACACTATCAGATTATATCGATCCTCAAGAGTTGTGCATAAAGCAGGCATATGGGTTTTTAATCGGTGTCCTCATCGGGGCTGTTGTCGCTCTTATCATTTCCATCATCATTCAGCCAAAACAATGCCATAAATTAAATTCAGAGCCAAAAAGAGCTGGTATATGAGTTGGTTTCCAAAATCGCATTAGACTCATAGTTAAAGCTTTCTTAAATTTTTTGATCACGGCCTCCTTCTTGTTGACAGCGTTCAAGGATGTGCTTCTCAAGGGACCTGGTTGTCCGAAGGTTCCAATTAAAGAAGTATATACAACCACAAACAACCTACACGAGTCCAATTTCATAGGTCAGGGAATTTTGCTGGTGAGCATTTTTATACAACAGCAGTACCTGGCACTCAACATTACTATGCTAGAGAAGAGGCAACTGCAGAGACTAATATTTTTTGTTATAGCAATATAGCATGCTTCCTCTATTTCATTTCCAGATGATCTCACGATTCCTTTATCTCATACATAATCTCATGGTTCTAGTTTTGATATATAACTGGCAGGAAGCGTGTACAAGGGTATAATGCCAAACAAACAGCGTGTTGCTATAAAGCATATCACTAGCGATGTGAACGTGGAAACTGTTGTGAGAGAGGTCACAAGCTTATTGCATGTTCGGCATCCGAATCTGGTTTCGCTGCTGGGCTGCTGTGTCAATGAAGATGAGTGTTTTCTTGTCTATGAGCTCTGTTCGAATTAAAACCTTTCCGAGTGGCTTTTTGGTAAATGGGCCACCACTTTGATGCTAAATTCTGATCCATTTTCCGTTGTACCCTCAAGCTGTAAAAAGCTGATCACCAAGTCAATGCACAACAGGGAAGGGCAGGGTTCTCTCCTGGATCCAGAGGCTTGAAATTGCCATTGATAGCACAAGAGGTCTTCTCTTTCTCCACACATATCCAGAGGGATGCATTGTCCACCGCGATATCAAGGTCAGCCACAAAATTTAGTTCTCTTACCTATAAAATCCACGAGGGCATGTAGACTCCTCTAATATTTTCCAGCATCTTAAACTGAAACATTAGCAGAGTTCCAAATCATCTCGCCCAATCAGAGTTATTCCTCACTCTTTTTCTTCTTATGGACATACCATTTCTCTTCTTATGAGCATCCAAGTCTCACCCTGCAAGTCTTCTAGGCCTATAGGGCTAAATGGAAAGCTTAGAAAATGATATTCTAGAGCTAGGACTCAGCTGCACGAGTTTGTTTAAATTCATATGTGGATCCAACATGAAAATTCAGGACATCTTGCTTCAATTACCGGAGCTCAATCATCTCTCTTGCAGCCAACGAACATTCTCCTAGGACCGAATTTTGAAGCCAAACTTTCAGATTTTGGACTATCTAAGGTCATCGATCTAGGTGAAGATTATGTCAGCTCAGAGGTGAGGGGGCCCTTTGGGTACCTCGATCCCGAGTACCGAAAAAACCGCCAATTGAATTCATAAGGTGATGTTTATAGCTTTGGGATAGTGTTGCTGCAAATCCTCTCTGGGAAGAAAGTTATCAACTTGAACCAGGAAAAGCCCATGCCGTTGGATAAAATGGTGAGTTGCTGCCTCTGTGCCTTCGTTACATGATGAGTTTAGTTCCACAAGTTTCCTGATAAGTGATTGTTTGATGCTTTTGCTCTCCAGGAAAAAGCCCTTATTAGAGGTGGCAGCATCACAGACTTCGCGGACCCCAAGTTTAAGGGCGAATACTGTGCAGAAGCATTTCATATATTACACTTCAGCTGGCACTCTCATGCACTGGACTGAAGCAACAAAGGCCTTCCATGGAGCAAGTTGCCGTAAAGTTGGTGGAAGCCCTAGAAATATCAACCAAAGCAAAAGCTTCTTCTCCTGAACTGACCCCTGAATGGCTTTCAAGTTCAACGGAATGAATGAGAGATCCTTTCATGTTTTGACTGTTTTCCGAAGGATCAGCAGATAATGTCTTTGTTAACTAGATCCAATAAGGGATACACTTCATCCATTTGACTGACATATATACATCCTTGTATAGATTTTTATGATCAGAGTACAGGTTACCAAACTTTTTTATATCAAGAGTCTTTAGTTACTGAAACTAGTGTATGCAAGAATCCTACCATCCTTCTTCCTCTTTCCTTCAATTATGAAAAATTGTATTTGATAAACTTGTCGTCTTTTATACAATGCTTATTCTTTGCTCATTAAATTTCTGCTTCTTCTGTGCTTCACTATATTGCAATCGTATCTACTCAAAAAGGTTAATTTCTCATGAATGCCTGAGGGAATCATCGCATGCTTCAGGATTTGCTGTACTCATCAGCTATGTATCTACCAGTTATGGAACATGTCATCCCCATACAGGGGGCAGAGCCCAAGATGATAATTCGGTCAGGGAACTGATGGCAAGAAACCTGGCTTAGACCAGCCACAAGGAACAGACATACATGTCTAGGTGAATCAATCGAATGAGACGAAAATGGAAAAATTACAATCTGGTGTGCCAATATGAGAAGTCACCTTACTTTGACGATACTCTGTTAAAGAGTCCTCCATAAAACATGCCCAAAAAAGCTGCATCAAATTTTTGTCTACTGCATTGCTCGAGCAACAGTCAAAGATAAGGCACAAGAAGTTCTCTCTCTCTCTCTCTCTCTCTCTCTCTCTCTCTCTCAAGCTTACCCTGAAATTTGTTAAGACAGTTAGTTATAACCATGCTGGGTTCTTCAATGGATTTACGACAGCCTTAACTTGCAAGTAGTTACTGAGACTGTATACTCCCTTTTCTCTCCCAATTCCACTCATCTTGTAACCTCCGAAAGGAATTGCAGCATCGACAACATGGAAGCAGTTAATCCACACTGAACCAGCCCGCAACGCACGGGCTAAAGTGTTGGCGGTGTCAATATTCTGAGTGAAAACTCCAGCAGCGAGTCCATAACGAGATTTATTCGCCCTTCTGATCACCTCATCAAGGTCCCTTTTTAGCAAGGCAAAGTTAGCCTCCAAGCCTAAAAAATTATAAGTACGTGATGAAGTAAGTGTGTGGCAGAGCATACTTGAATTTCGAGATGGTCTGCACTGGGCCGAAGATTTCATCCTTTGCTATCAGCATGTCATCCTGATTTCAGAAAGATGAGATGGAAATTTATATGGTTTGAGTGACAATATGAAATAATTTTCGGCAAAGAGAGTGACATTTGAGCTTGACTATGCTATTCAAGAAGCAACAGCAATATTACCTGCACATTTGAAAAAACTGTAGGTTGAATGAAGAATCCTTTCGAGCCATATCGTTCACCTCCACATTCAAGAGTGGCTCCACTTTCAATACCAGACTTGATGTATGTGCAAATCTTCTCGAATTGCTTGATGTCAATCTGAGAATCCAATCATTTCATACTTATTGAAGTAAGTACCTTTTTCTTCTATAACAAGTATAGTGCATTCATGCTAGTCCACTACAAGTATGGAAACGGAAAGTGATGCAAAATGGTTGGAGCTTTAACAGCTATCCATAAAGCTAGCTGAGGAACGGTATACTATTGAAAAACATGGTGGATGTGCTGTCGATCCATTGCAGAACGGACATAAAAAAGTAAAGGGAGCTGTAAGAAGAAAAACCACCTGAGGACCCTGCTCCACTCCAGGCTTGAAAGGATCTCCAACAATGCGTTTCATAGCCCGTGCCCTTGCTTTCTCCACAAATTCATCGTACACGCTCTCGTGCACAAAAGTGCGAGAACCGGCATTACAGCATTGACCCTGCAGACAGAAAATGAATTATTTTGCATGGAACGTGATATTATGAAAATAGAGCCAAGATGTGCCTACTCCAAGTAATCGGAGTTGAAGACATTTTAGGGACACACGTAATCAGAGCACAAACCTGGTTGAAGAATAGGGCAAAATGTGCCAACTCCACAGCCTTATCAATTTCAGCGTCCTTGCAGACAATGAAAGGGGATTTTCCTCCCAGTTCTAAAGTCACTGGTTTTAGATTGCTTTTTGCAGCCAGATCAAGTACAGTTCTACCGGTTTCTGTTGATCCGGTGAATGCAAGCTGCAAGTGAAGCCCATCGATGGTTTTAGCTTCGGGTCTTAAGTTTATATATCTTCTCATCAACGGTCTGAGATAGCTTGCACATGAAAACACAGAATCCCAACAGAATGCATTTCGAGGCAATTGACCTCTTTTGAGGTGCTTTTTTAACTTCGACATATGCACACAGGATAGTACAATCTCTCATTCAAAACCAACTTCCCTTGTAAGAATACAGCAAAAAAATTTACACGTACAAAAGTGATCACATGCTAAGCAGCTAATTTAAATCATAACTACTTAACAAGGATATGAGAAGACAAAAAGTACCTTGTTCACATCCATATGACTGCAAAGGGCACTCCCAGCAGTGCGACCGAAGCCAGAGATAATGTTCAAGACACCCGGAGGAAGTCCAGCCTGTTAGACATTGTTATGGGACACGGAAAATCATCACATTGGTTAATGAAAAGGTGCATCAACTTATTTCTTTCTTCAATCACATCTAGAAACTTCACAAGGTAGTCCTAGTGGGTACTAGGATTAGAAACCAATTTCCAAAGAGTGTCTGCTTATCGTCTTAGGAAGGATCCTCCATTAGCTTACTGTAGCAGAAGGGTAAAACCAAGAACAGACAAATATTTTCCTCATACAGCTATGCTGAATGCAATATGAAGTATCTTAATAAGACTTTCTGGCCTAACCTAACCCCTGACTTGATTGTTGGACAAGGGTGAGAGTAAACCGAAATCAACAGAAACACTCACCTCATGGAGTAACCTTGCCGCATACAGAGCAGAGAGTGGTGTCAGCTCGGCAGTCTTTAGCACCACTGTGTTGCCACATGCCAATGCAGGCCCTATCTTCCAAGCGAACATTCGCAGAGGAAAGTTCCATGGGATAATCTGCCCTGCCACACCGATAGGTTCATGCAGGGTTTGGACATGATACTCTCCGTCTACTGGGACTGTGAGACCGGGGATTTTATCTGCCCAACCTACAAAATTTTCGGAATATGGTGATATAAATTGGCCGCAGGCTAAAAGATGAATCCTGATAGGAAACAAATAGGACTGATTTCGTTTAACTTACCAGCATAATAACGCATCAATCTTACGAGGCTGGGAACTTCGTCTTCTGCAGCCTGTTCGTAGGGCTTTCCATTATCCCAAGTCTCGATTGCTGCGAGATCATCAATATGCTTCTCGAGTAGATCCGCAAACCGAAGAAGTATGCAGGACCTTTCCTAAGTCATAACGCAGGAGTGGAGTTCCAAGTCATTGCATTTTCAAACATTAAATCACACAGCATCATCAACGTAACCTGAAATGTTCTAATTGCATCCCATACAGAACATGCTTAATTACATATAGCATGGAGACTAAAAAGCCGTCACTCCATCTAGAGAGAAAGAGCTATATTTACATAGGCAGTCATCCTTGGCCATGGTCCCTCATCAAATGCCTTACGAGCAGCAGCAACCGCGTGGTCAACGTCCTCTGCATCGCCCTCTGCGACATGGGTTATCACGTCTCCTGTCCTAGGATCAAGGGTGGGGAAAGTTTTTCCTGGGTGCAATTTTGGCAACGAACGAGAACAATTACACGAGAGCTGATGCAATCGAGAGGCATCACAAGAGACAGTGGTCCTGCATTTATAGAACGATGGAGAAGGCCAGACTAACCTGATGCAGCATCAACAAACTTCCCATTTATGAGAAGCTGAGTGTCGGCTATCTTAACAGATGGAGTGATCGGTTCGTCAACCACGGAAGAGCTGCTGGACGAGCCAATGCCTCTCACCCAGCCATGACTTCGGCCTGAAAATTGCACAAGCAAACACTTGCTCATGTCATAGATCACATCAGTGATGCGCTTCGGGGGCCATTTGTGAGAACACCTTTGGACAAAGGCTTCGCGAACGCAAAAGACAGATAGAAGAAAGAGAGATTAAGCGAGATCGAAAAGCTACCGATCAAACTCAGATGAGCAGACGAGTATTGAGAGAGTAAAAGAAGCTTCCTGGTGGCCATTTGCATAGAGCCAACCCTCTCTTATCGCTTCAGTATATCTCTCCCCTGTCAATATCAGAAGCAAAAGAATGTTCAGACAATCATAGGATCTTGTAGGTTTCACGTTGATCTTGTCAAGTCTGTTCGTAGATGGACGTAGGGAACCATTCTCGTTCACACTCCTTACTCTCAACTCGCAAAGTGGGTAACCGATTGCTTGCAAATGCAGTGCAACGTCCAACAGACAAGCACTGAAAAATCTCTACCGTAAAAAAATATCATTCATACGTAACTGAGATTGCGGACACGTAAGACTCCTCTCCCTCGATCTAGCGTTGCTTGTTGAAGATGAGATATAGGAATGAGGAGAGGAGTGGACTTCGATTTATACGCGAGTTACTCTGTTCACGACCGTAGATTTCCCATCGATCTGACGGAATTTCCACGTCTAAAATAGGACATCGAGTTTTTAACTAGTAAAAGAGGTGGACTGCCGTCCAAAATGAGATAAGGCCGGATCAATATGGATATAATCCAAATCGGAAATTTTGAATGCGGTAACGTAATCAGTGGATTGGATTTCTTTCCGATAAACCTTCCCTCTAATTCTCTTTCTCTATTTACGTAGCTCCTGATTACTCCCATAAGATATGTGGGTAAAATTTCCATCACGTTTTTTTTTTTTTAAATTTTAAAAAGAGCATGTAGGATACTCTAACACTCCGATGCAATGTTAGAAAATCTAACCAAAAGCTTTAGTAACAGGTGTACATGAAAAGTATATAAACCCCGTAAAGAAGAGATTCTAATACTTTCACATGTCGTAATAACCCGTTTACCTTTTTTTTTTATTTGTGTAGTTGCTGATTCCGTGGTTCTGCTATGCTGAAATGAGAACGAGTCGGGCAAATGATTCGACCGATTGTCGGGAGGGAATTGAGTATAGAGATAGCTTTCTGTCTTATTTCATTAGTGTTCAGTTCTTGTCTATTTATTTATTTTTTCCTGCTCATTTTGCAGAAGACATGGCTTAGTCTCGTCTGTTTTAATTTCCTTCCAACATACCAAAGCATTCTTTTAATGTCCATATTTTCTGGAAGTGGGTTGGGTTCTTCTGCCACTTCCAGTTCTTGTGATGAATCGTTGTTTTATTTTTCAAGATGATGCAAGTGCCCATAGTAGGGACAACACAAGTTGAAATGCTTTTAGGTGGGTCGTCAAGAGCGCGCATGATAACATTTTTGTTTATCTATTTCTCTGTTTTTCTATTCTCCGGAACAGGTTTGGAACAGAAATCCGTTTGGTAACACAATTTCATTTTTCTATTTTTGGAACAAATTTCTATTCTAGAAATATATTTGGAGCATAAATCGGAAATTAAAATTTTTAGCTTTTCTATTTCTGAAACAGAAATGAGAAATCAAAATTTTTCTTATCGTTCACTCTCGTCACCGCTCGTCGCCCACTTGCCGCCCGTGGGATGCCAGACGCCCGCCGCCGGTTGTCGGCGGCCGCGCCAACGGCCCGGCCACCGCCGCCGACCGCCGACCACCAAACATCGACCGTCGGCCATCGAACTCCGGCGGCCCATCGCCAACCGCTGATTGCCAAATGCCGGACGCCCACAGGTCGTTGACCGCTCATCGCCAATCGTTGGATGCCGCAGGCTCACCACCAACCATCGGATGTCCACCGCCGACTGTCCGCTGCTTGCCACTAGCCATTGGATGTCGACCGCCCGCCACCGAACTTCGGCCCTTGGCCACCTACCGTCGGCCTTCGGTTGCCGGACTCTTGATGTCAAACTCCGGACGTTGGACATCGGTTGTCGGTCGCCGAACTCCAGACTTCGGCCGCCCGTCGCCGGTCACCGGACTTCGGCCACCCGCCGCCGGTCACCGAACGTCGAACATCAGTCGCTGGACGTCGGTCGTTGCCGCTCCTAGAAATAGAAACTTTATTTTATTATCAAACGAATTTTTATTTCAGAAATAGAAATTTTGAATCGTTATCAAGCGTTTTTTTGCTCAGAAACTCGTCCATGGAATAAAAATTGAGAAATCAATTTCTGGTCAGAAATTTTGTCATACGCGCCGTAAGTGTTGGGAGAATTCCTGGAAGAACCGCGGAGGAAATCCAAAAGCACGGGACTTTCAAGATATTCAACCACTTGAAGACCGAAAGAGACCATCTGTTTTTGGGTTCCTTCGGTGTGGAGTGATGGGTTCACTTCTGGGCATTTTTTTTTTGGGACTGCCATGATCTCACTTCGAATCTACAGGATTACCGTCTTCAGCAAGTCCAGTAAAGACGCCTGTTCCTTGCACTTGTTGACAGAACAACGTCTTCTGGCGATGATGAATCGGCCAAAGCGATGGGAATATCATCAGACGCCTGATTTGCGGACCACCCTCAGTAAGAGACTCCACCATCTTCCAACCCCTCCACACAATATGCAAACTTTCCAAAGCAGTTGGATTGGAAATTTTTTCTTTTTTTCCTTCCCATTCATTGGATTTGGAAGTTACTAATGATAATTTTCTGAAGTAGTTAGATTGAAAGTTTCCTGTTGTCTTTCCGTTTATTGGATTTGGGCATCAATAATGATAATGACGGTTCTTTTTCCGTGGCGCTGCATCTTTTTTACTTGTCATTTACATCGATATGAATTTTCTACCAAATAATGGAGATACTAGGACATGAAACAACCGGCTATATTAATGCAATTCACTAAAAAGTAGGATATGCCAAAAATATCTGGATTTCCTGTCCCATCCGATCTTGTCGGCCAAACATAGCCCTTGAATTTGGAGGCATATGTAATGCAGGTTACGTTCAACTCTGAAACTCTGCTAATTGTACTGGGTACGGAGGTCCAAATGCCTGCCAAAACCTTTTCTCTCTCCTGGTGATATTTTGGGCTGAGAATGTCACGAGTTCTGCACGTAAATACTCAGCTCATCAGTAGTTTTCACCGGTGCAGATTAATGCACGCTCTAAGGTAGAAGGGTGTTGCCGGCATATTACCCGCCGACTTGTCATCAATGAGAGAACACTTTGCACATTTGTGGACAGGCATTGATACTCTTGTCCTCAATTAAATTAAACCAAGGGGTCGAGTTGGGTCAATCCATCGCCCGGAGGGCCCAATCTGGTTCTACACATGACATCCTTATATCGAAACAACCCCATTATGCCTTATTCAAACTGATGCAAGATAGTACATACGCTACATTACATACAGACGACAATGCATACAGAACATTACTTTTTGCCCAAAACCCTGTCTCTAGCTTTTCACAAGTTGAGCAGCTTTGCCTTCTTCGATATTGATCTTTTTCTCGAGAAACGGTTTCTTGCAGTCACAGTAATACACCATGAACACCGACCACTTCTATACATGCCCCATACACACTAGATAGACTTGCACAATCGTTGCAAAAATCCGCTTTCTTCACTGTGCCCTGTGAAATCGAGGCAAAACTGTCTCAACGCAAGCCTTCAAATGAAGAGCACGAGCATGAGGGCGAGTCCCTTTCTTCTGCTCCCTCTGCACAGATATGCAGCCACTCCTAATGCAATGTCAGCATGCTTCTCCTCCAGTATTGAGATCATGATCCACGTGTTCCATGTAGCACTCCACTCCATATACTTCGCAAACAAGGCCACAAGGAGCACGCCAGAGAGTACCTTGGAGAACCCAACAGGCCCCATAGATGAAGACAGCCCACATAAGTTAGATGCCAAGGAAAGAAGTCCGAGCAAAGTGAGGCAAGAGAGCACAGGCGCGTACATGAAAGTGACCAAAGGCCTCCTAAAGCCAATCTTTCCAAAGGGTCGGACGAAAAATTCCCTCGGATTGGGCAAATTTTCTCCTCCATAAATCGCAGATGCATTGTGAACAAACATGACAATGTTGAGGCGGTCTAGTGGGTTGACAATGACCAAGTACAAGGCACTGATCAAGACCGACTCTTTAGAGTCCTCTCCCACCAATCTCTTGAGAACGCTTATGGGCACCAAGATAGAGCATATCTAGTGATGAAGTTGTAGAATCTAATAGAGAAAAATAATGTTCAAGCGTAGAAATAATTTATTTTGGGCAAGCAATTCCTAGTAGGTCACTCATCTTGTCATGTTAAAGCAGACAATAGGACTTTTATTGCTACTAATGGCATACATGTAATTTCCATCATAATTATGTATGCTCTAAACTCCTACTATATATTGGGGTAATATCTTTTATATTTTTAATGCTGAAACTTGTAATTCTAGAGTTTGTAATACTAATACTAATAATGGAAAGATTGCCTAATGTGACACCATGGTTTTTCCCTTTCCTTATTTTGGGAAGGGTTTTCCACATAAAAATTCTCACTTTTTCTTCTCTATTTTTCTCTTTATATATTCATGTGCGAATATGGACCAATGGAAGGTGAAGATCGATTGGTTTGATGGCAAGGATTTTGGTTTCCGGAAGATGCATATCAAGAATATGCTGTATCATAAGAACTTGCATCAGCCTCTATGTGGAGAGAAACCAAGACTCTATGAAGCAAGAAGAGTGGGAATTATTAGATTGACAAGCTTTAGGTTTGATTCATTTCACATTGGCGTGAAACATTGCTTTCAACATTGTCAATGAGGTGACAATGGTGGATTTGATGGTAGTGTTGTCTAACATGTACGGGAAGCCTTTTGCATTAAACAAGGTATATTTGATACGTCAGACTTTTCAATTTGAAGATGGACGAGGGTACTTATGTGACAGATCACATCAACGAATTCAATATGATCACAACTCAGTTGAGTTTGTTGGATATCAAATTCGATAAGGAGGTAAAGGCTTTAAATTTATAATCTTAACTATCTAAAAGTTGGAGTGCAACTGTGACTATAGTAAGCAGTTCGTCTAGTAAGAAAAAGTTAAAGTTTCAAGCAATCCAAGATTTGATTATTAGCAAGGATATTCGTTGAAGAGAATCGGGTAAATTTTCGGGTGCTGCCTTAAATACTAAAGCCATAGGAAGAAGCAATCAACAAGGGCGGAACCACTACCGTGGTGGATCAAAGTCCACAGGGAGAAGCAAATTGAGACGACATGGAGAAATAATTTGCTAGAATTGTGAAAAGAAAGGCCATCTGAATGAGATTGTAGAACTCCACAAAAAGAAATTTTAGTATCGAAATCGAAATTACAGGGGGCAGACCTGCAAGCTGATGATTCGATCAGGGAACTGATGGCATGAAACCTGGCTTCAGCTATTTATCTACAAGTCCTGTAACATGTTATCCCCATACAGGGGGCAGACCCGCAAGCTGATAATTCGGTCAGGGAACTGATGGCAAGAAACCTGGCTTAGTCCAGCCGCATTGTCACCGGGAACAGACATACATGTCTAGGTGAATCAATTGACTGAGATGAAAATGGAAAAATTACAATCTGTGTACCAATATTTGAAATCACTGACTTCGACAAAATTTTATTAAAGATTCCTCCCAAAAACATGCCCAAAAAGCCACATCAAGATTTTTGTCCACTGCGTGCTCGATCAACGGTCATAGATAGCACACGAAAAGTTCTCTCTCTCCTGCTCGATCTGAAGCTTACCCTGAATTTTGTTAAGACAGTTATTTATAACCATGCGGGGTTCTTCAATGGATTTACGACAGCCTTAACTTGCAAGTAGTTATTGAGACTGTACACTCCCTTTTCTCTCCCAATTCCACTCATCTTGTAACCTCCGAAAGGAATTGCAGCATCAAAAACATGGTAGCAGTTAATCCACACTGAACCAGCCTGCAACGCACGGGCTAAAGTATTGGCGGTGTCAATATTCTGAGTGAAAACTCCAGCAGCGAGTCCATAACGAGATTTATTCGCCCTTCTGATCACCTCATCAAGATCCCTGTGTAGCAAGTACAATTTAGCCTCCAAGCCTCAATATAAATATGTGATGAAGTGTGTGTGTGGCAGAGCATACTTGAATTTTGAGATGGTCTGCACCGGGCCAAAGATTTCATCCTTTGCTATCAGCATGTCATCCTGATTTCAGAAAGATGAGACGGAAGATATGGTTTGAGTGACAATATGACACAATTTTCCGCAAAGACATTGACGTTCGAGCTTGACTATGCTATTCAAGGAGCAACAGCAATATTACCTGCACATTTGAAAAAACTGTAGGTTGAATGAAAAATCCTTTCGAGCCATATTGTTCACCTCCACATTCAAGAGTGGCTCCACTTTCAATACCAGACTTGATGTATGTGCGAATCTTCTCGAACTGCTTGATGTCAATCTGAGAATCCAGTCATTTCATACTTATTGAAGTAAGTACCTTTTCTTCTATAACAAGTATAGTGCATTCATGCTAGTCCACTAACAGCTATCCATAACGCTGGCTGAGGAACGGTATAATATTGAAAAACATGGTGGATGTACTGTCCATCCAACGCAGAATGGAGATAAAAAGGTAAAGGGAGCTGTAAAAAGAAAAACCACCTGAGGTCCCTGCTCCACTCCAGGCTTGAAAGGATCTCCAACAACACGTTTCATAGCCCGTGCCCTTGCTTTCTCCACAAATTCATCATACACGCTCTCGTGCACAAAAGTACGAGAACCAGCAATACAGCATTGACCCTGCAGACAGAAGTTGCATTCATTTTGCACGGAACATGATAGCATGAAAAGATAGCCAAGATGTGGCAACTCCAACTAATTGGAGTTGAATACATTTTAGGGATGCAAGTAACCGGAGCACAAACCTGGTTGAAGAAGAGGGCAAAATGTGCCAACTCCACAGCCTTATCAATATCAGCATCCTCGCAGACAATGAAAGGGGATTTTCCTCCCAGTTCTAAAGTCACTGGTTTTAGATTGCTTTTTGCAGCCAGATCAAGTACAGTTCTACCGGTTTCTGTTGATCCAGTGAACGCAAGCTGCAAGTGTAGCACATCCATGGTTTTAGCTTCGGGTCTTAAGTTTAGATATCTTCATCAACAGTCTGAGAAAGCTCGCACATGAAAACACAGAATGCCAACAGAATGCAATTGGAGGCAATTGACCTTTTTTGAGTTGCTTTTTAACTTCGACATATGCACAAAGGGTAGTACAATCTCTCATTCGAAACCAACTTCCTTTGTGAGAGTACAGCAAAAAAAATTTACATGTACAAAGGCGATCACAGGCTAAGCAGCTAATTAAAATCATAACTAGGATATAAGAAGACAAAAAGTACCTTGTTCACATCCATATGACTACAAAGAGCACTCCCAGCAGTGCGACCGAAGCCGGAGATAATGTTCAAGACACCCGGAGGAAGTCCAGCCTGATAGACAATTGTTGTGGGACATGGAAAATCATCGCATCAGTTAATGAAAAGGCATATCCACTTATTTCTTTCTTCAGTCACATCTAGAAACTTCAGAAGATAGTCTTAGTGGGTACTAGGAAAGAACCAATTTCCAAAGAGTTTCTGCTTATTATCTAAGGAAGGATCCTCCAATAGCTTACTGTTGCAGAAGGGCAAAACCAAGAACGGAAGAATATTTTCCTCATACAGCTATGCTGAATGCGATATGAAGTATCTTAATATGACTTTCTGGCCTAACCTAACCACTGCCTTGATTGTCAGACAAGGGTGAGATTAAATCGAAATCAACAGGAACACTCACTTCATGGAGTAACCTTGTCGCATACAGAGCAGAGAGTGGTGTCAGCTCGGCAGTCTTTAGCACCACTGTGTTGCCACATGCCAATGCAGGCCCGATCTTCCAAGCTAACATTAGCAGCGGAAAGTTCCATGGGATGATCTGCCCTGCCACACCGATAGGTTCATGCAGGGTTTGGACATGATACTCTCCGTCTACTGGGACTGTGAGACCGTGGATTTTATCTGCCTAACCTACAAAATTTTCGGTATATGGTAATATAAATTGGCCGCAGGCTAAAAGATGAATCCTGATAGGAAACAAATAGGACTGATTTCGTTTAACTTACCAGCATAATAACGCATCAATCTTACGATGCTGGGAACTTCGTCTTCTGCGGCCTGTTTGTAGGGCTTTCCATTATCCCAAGTCTCGATTGCTGCGAGATCATCAATATGCTTCTCGAGTAGATCCGCAAACCGAAGAAGTATGCGCTACCTTTCCTAAGTCATAACGCAGGAGTGGAGTTCCAAGTGATTGCATTTTCAAACATTAAATTACGCAGCATCACCAACGCAACCTGAAATGTTCTAATTGCATCCCATAAAGAACATGCTTAATTACATTTAGTATGGAGATTAAAAAGCTGTCACTCCATCTAGAGAGAAAGAGCTATATTTACGTAGGCAGTCATCCTTGGCCATGGTCCCTCATCAAATGCCTTACGAGCAGCAGCAACCGCACGGTCAACGTCCTCCGCACGCCTTCTGCGACATGGTTGATCACGTCTCCTGTCCTAGGATCGAGGGTAGGGAAAGTTTTTCCTGGGTGCAATTTTGGCAACGAATGAGAACAATTCCACGAGAGCAGATGCAATCAAAAGGCATCACAATAGACGGTGGTCCTGCACTTACAGAACGATGGAGAAGGCCAGACTAACCTGATGCAGCATCTACAAACTTCCCATTTATGAGAAGCTGAGTGTCGGTTATCTTAACAGACGGAGTGACCGGTTCGTCAACCACAGAAGAGCTGCTATACGAGCCAATGCCTCTTGCCCAGCCACGACTTCGGCCTGAAAATTGCACAAGCAAACACTAGCTCATGTCATAGATCACATCGTTAATGCACTTCGGTCGCCATTTATGAGAACCCCTTATGGACAGAGACTTCACAAACGCAAAAGACAGATAGAAGAAAGAGAGATTAAGCGAGAGTGAAAAGCTACCGATCGAATGCAGATGAGCAGACGAATATTGAGAGAGTAAAAGAAGCTTCCCGGCGGCCATTTGCGTAGAGCCAACCCTGTCTCTCACGCTTCTGTATATCTCCTGTCTCCTGTCAATATTGGAAGTAAAACAGCGTTCAGATAATCATGGGATCTTGCAGGCTTCACGTTGATCTTGTCGAGTCTGTTCATGCATGGAAATAGAGACCATTCTCGTTCAACTGATAAGCACTGAAAAATCTCTACCGTAAAAAAAAATCATTCATGTGTAGATGCATGGGCTTACACCTGAGATTGCAGAAACGTAAGAGTTCTTCTCCCTCAATCTGGCGTTGCTCGTTGAAGATGAGACACAGGAATGAATTGAATTGAGGAATGGACATCTATTTATACATAAGTTACTAGATTTACAACTGAGGATTTCCCATTGATCTGATGGTGAAAATTCAATGTCCCGTGCGTATAAAAGGATCTCGAATGCCAAAGAAGGACAAAACCAAAATAGGACATGGAATTCTTATCTGCTAAAAGTGGCGAATGCAAGCTTGTAACTGCTGTTGAAAATGAGATAAGGACGGATAAAATAGGAATATAATCCAAATTTGAAATTTCCTACGCAGGGTAACATAGTTAGTGGATTGGATTTCTTTAGGAAAAACCTTCCCTCTAATGCTCTCTCCATTTGCGTAGCTCTTCTGTTTACTCCCATAAGATCTGCCTTTAAAATATCTGACGCAAAAACTTCTTTTCTTTTAAATAAAAAGAGCGCGTAGAACACTTTAACACATATGGCTAGAATTTTGTTAAAATATGTCTCGAGTTTGAGTCCAATGTGAAATTCAAATATTCCGAATTGGATATGTTGCGGACGTTCGAAATTGAGTAAAGAAGATCCGAATATCAACTTTCCAAAGTTTGAATCTGCGTTGGAGAATTCGGCCGCTGAAATAAGAAAGTTCGACTTTGACTTGGATTTGGATTTTGTTTAAAATATATAAAGATATGTTTTGGATAAAATCGTTTAAGATAGAAAATAGAATCCTATGAAAAGTAAGCAAAAGAATAAGGTTTCAGTTATATATAGACTTGTGCCCATGGGTGGTAGAGGTGGATCACAAAATTTTCTTGAAACGCCGCGTGAGTGCTTGGTGTTCCACCGTTGATCATGAAGAATTGGTCTTGAAGCGCCGTCTAGTTGTCGAGTACTTGGGAGGGATTTTCTTTGTTGTTCTTGTTCGTGAATTACATCCAAGAAAGATTAGTGTTTGTAGCCGATTTAAATCTTGTGGTAAGATTTGCGTGTAATTCTTTCGTGAGATTGAGAGATTATTTCGTGAGAAATTTTAGGGCTAAACACTGCGTGCGTTGTTGGGTGTAATTGAGGCTTGGGAAACTCGGCTTGGGAAATTCAAGTGACTCAAGTGTGTAATCTCTGTTCGAGTGACTCAAGTGTGTAATCTCCTTGTATCGCTTGATCTAGAGTGAAATTCGCTGCTGCTCTCCCCGTGGACGTAGGTTTTTACGACTGAACCACGTAAATCCGATGTCCGATTATTTTCTTCTTCTGTCTATATTATTGTTCGATCCCTCGCTTTTCGCAACAAATTTGACTCTGATGCTATGTTAAAAAGTCCAACCAAAACTTTAGTAACAAGTGTATATGAAAAGTATATAAACCTCGTAAAGAAGCAATTCTAATACTCTCACATCATCAATGTCGTAATAACCTGTTTACTCTTTTTTTTCTTTTTTGTAGTTGCTGATTCCGTGGTTCTGTTATGCTGAAATGAGAACGAGTCGGCAATAATCACCAACCGATTGTCAGAGGTAGTCTCCTTTTGTGCATTTCGGGGTTATTATTTAGAGCAAATCGGGAGAGAATTGAGTATAGAGATAGCTTTCTGTCTTATTTCATTAGTGCTAAGTTCTTATCTATTGTTTTTTCACCTGCTAATTTTGCAAAAAGACATGGCTTTGTCTCATCTGTTTTTGGTTTCCTTCGAACATACCAAGGCATTCTTTTCATGTCCAAATTTTCTAGAGGTTGGGTGGGTTCTTCTGCCACTTCCCGTTCCGGTGATGAATTATTCTTGTTCTTATTTGTGTTGTTCTCTTGTTCAGGATATGACGTGCCCTCGGCAGTAACAGCACGAGCTTGAAATGCTTTCAGGCGGGTCGCCAGTTGCTGCGAGGATTCCTGGAAGAACCGCAGAGGAAATCCAAAAGTACAGGACTTTCAAGATATCCAACCACTTGAAGACTGAAAAAGATCATCTTCGTCGTCCTCTCTAATGCAGAACTACGTTAGATTGGGTGGAGTTCCATTCGTCTGGAGTGATAGGTTCACTCCTGGTGCATTTTTTCCGGACCTGCCATGATCTCACTTCGAATCTGCAGGATTACTGTCTCCGGCGAGTCCTGTCGAGATCAGAAATGAAGGAACAACAGGGTGGGAAGCAGTAAAGACGCCTGTTTTTTGCACTTATCGACAGAACAACGTCTTCCAACCGCTGACAATATGCAAATTTTCCAAAGCAGTTGGATTGGAAAGTTTTCTTTTTTTTCCTTTCCATTCATTGGATTTGGAAGTTAATAATGATAATTTTCTGAAGTAGTTGAGAGTTTTCTTCTTCTTTTTTCCGTCTATTGGATATGGGAGTCAATAATGGTAATTACCGTTCTTTTTCCGTGGGTGGTGCAAACTGTTTACTTGTCATTCACATTGATTTGGATTTTCTACCAAATAATGGGGATAATAGGATATTAAACAACTGGCTTTATTAATGCAATTCATTAAACAGTGGATAGGATATGCCCAAAATATCAGAATTTCCCATCCAATCAGATCACGTCAGCTAGAAATAGCCCTTAAAAGTTCAAAGGCATATGTAATGCAGATTACGTTCAACTCTGAAACTCTGCTAATTGTACTGGGTACCGAGGTCCAAATGCCTAACTAAACCTCTTCTCTCTCCTGATGATTTTTTGGGCAGAGAATGTCACGAGTTCTGCCCATAGATACTCAGTTTATCGGTAGTTTTCACCGGTGCATATTAATGCGCTCTCTACGGTAGAGGGGCGTTGCTGGCCTTTTACCGCCAAATCGTCATGAATGAGAGAAACGCTTTGCACATTTGTGGATAGGTGTAGATACCCTTGTCTTCAATTAAATTAAACCAAAGGTCTATCGGGTCAATCCATCGCCCAGAGGGCCAAATCTGGTTCTATATGCGACATCAAGAAACAAACCCATTATGCCTTATTCAAACTGATACAAGACAGTACATACGATATGTTACATACGAACGACAATGCATACAGAACATTACATTGCCCAAAACCCCGTCTCTAGCTTTTCACAAGTTGAGTAGCTTTGCCTTCCTCGACATCAATCTTTTTCTCCAGAAACCGTTTCTTGCAGTCACAGTAATACACCATGAAGACCGACCACTTCACCACATTCCCCAAACACACTAGATAGACTTGCACAATCGTCGCAACAAATCCATTTTCTTCACTGTGCCCCACGAAATAGAGGCAAGACAGTCTCAGGGCAAGCCTCCAAATGAAGAACGCGAGCATAAGGGCAAATCCCTTTCTTCTACTCCCTCTGCTCAGATATGCAGCCACTCCTATTGCAATGTAACCATGGTTCTCTTCCAGTATTGACATCACGACCCCCGTGTTCCATATAGCACTCCACTCCATATACTTCGCAAACAAGGCAACGAAGAGCACGCCAGGGATCACCCTGACAGGCCCCACAGACAGCCCAAATAGGTTAAATGCCAAGGAAACAAGTCCGAGCAAAGTGAGGCAAGAGAGCGCAAGCGCGTACATGAAAGTGACCAGAGGTCCCCTGAAGCCAATCCTTTTAAAGGGTCGGACCAAAAATTCCCTCAGATTGGGCAAATTCTCTCCTCCGTAAATCGCAGACGCATTGTGAACGAACACAATAGTGCTGAGGAGGTCTAGTGGGATGACAATGACGAAGTACAGGGCACTCATCAAGACCAACTCCCGAGAGGCCTCTCCCGCCCATCTCTTGAGGACGCTTATGGGCCCCAACAAAAAGCATCTCTGGATCCCAGGACTAGAGCTGCTACTGATACACTCAAGCGCTTCATCAACCGCAAAGTGGGCAGTGTGGAGGAACGTCCGCTGGAGGAGTAACTCGTTCAACAGCAAGGAGCAGAACAGCGGGAAGGATGCGAGGAAGGCGAGGATCAAGAACCTGGGGCTGGCGGTGCAAATTCTCAGCGCTTCCCTGAGAATCCCGACGAACTCGAGCCTGTCCTTCGACATGATGCAGCTGGTGTCCATCATGTTCGGTTCTTGAATTTTCCTTGATCGGATGCAAGAACAAGGATGAGTGGTGGCCTCAGAAGGGGAAAGTCGGGCTGGGAGACGGAGACTTTGACTGTGGACGTAAGCCAAGTCAACTTCGTTGGAGTGCGGGAGACGGCAAAGCAAGTCTAGATGCAGGTGATCACGGATTGCCTTTCCTTATGTCGGGAGTGAGTGATACATCAATACTCTTTTTAAAAAAAAAAAATTGGGTTGCCGACTTGAATCTAGTTTGGCATTTTTAATGTTCTCCGAGGACCAGTGGCACATGTGTTTCCCGAAAATGATTAAAAACAAGAAGAAAAACTAACAAGGGCCAAAAAAAGAAAAGAAAATTCGAATCGGATGAAGAGAGAGATATTAACTATGAAAGTCGATGACGTTTACTAATTGCAAATAGGTCATTGGTTCCCTTGATTCAAGGTCATTTATCACTTAGACAAATTTGCTAATTATTAATAGGTACATAATTTTTCAATCTAAATATTCATAAATGAAGGTAAAAGAGTTTTTATTAAGGTGGAATCATTCATTGCCCTAAAGGAGCTGCAAACATTCGTGGAAAGGCATAGATATCCTTGTCTCCAATTAAATTAAATAATGGGTCGAGTCGGATCAGCTCATTGCCGGGAGGGCCGAACCCCATTCTAAATGCGAAATTCTTAGGCACCGAGATGGATATATTATGTCTTATTGAAATTGATACAGAATGGATAATACCCACGCCTAATTACAAACCGACTACAGTGCATACTGAACACTAAATCTTCCCCAAAACCCAACAATCTCTAGCTTTTCACAGGCGGATCAGCTTTGCCTTCTTCAACATCGGTCTTCTTCTTGAGAAACCGTTGCTTGCAGTCACAGTAATACACCGTGAACACCGACCACTTCACCACATTCCCCAAACACATTAAGCAGACTTGCACAACTGTCGACGCGACAAGTCCACTTCCTCTACCATGCCGTGCGATATAGAGGCAAGACAATCTCAGGGCAAGCCTGCAAATGAAGAACACGAGCATGAGGGCAACTCCCTTTCTTCTGCTCCCTCTGCTCAGATATGAAGCCGCTGCCAATGCAATGTCCCCCTGCTTCTCTTCCAGTATGGAGATCACGATCCCCACGTTCCATATAACACTCCACTCCATATACTTCGTGAACGAGGCCGCAAGGACCAGTGCACTGGCGAACCTACCCGGCCCGAAAGGCGAAAACAACCCGAAGAGGTTACCCAATGCGAAGGAAACAATCACCAGCAAAGAGAGGCAAGAGAGCACGAGCGAATACATGGAGGAGACCAGGGGCCCCCTGAAGCCAATCCTCTTCAGGGGCTGGATGAAAAATTGCCTCAGGTTCGGCGGATCCTCTCCAGCATAAATCGCCGACGCGTTGTGAACGACCATCATCGAGTTGAGGAGGTCCAGCGGGTTGGCGATGACCAAGTACAGGGCGCTCATCAAGACCAACCCTCGAGAGGCCTTTCCTACCCATATCTTGAGGACTCTTGTCGGCCCCAGGACGTCGCATATGCCGAACCCAGGACTATCGCTGCTAGCACTGAACTCGGACGTTCCGTCAAACCCAAGGTGGGCAGCGTCGAGGAAAGACTGCTGGAGGAGGAGCTCGTTCAGCAGCAAGGAGCAGAACAGCGGGAAGGACGACAGGAAGGCGAGGATCATGAACCTGGGGCTGGCGGTGGGAATTCTCAGCGCTTCCCTGAGGATCCGGACGAACCCGATGCAGCTGGCGTCCATGTTCGCTGCTTGGATTTTCTTGATCGGATGCAAGAACCAGGATGAGGCGTGGTTTCATTAGGCAGCTTGGGTTGGAGGGACGGAGACTTTGACTCTGGACTTTACCCAAGTCAACTTTGAATTCAAGCCGAACCTGACTAGATGATGCTAATCGAAAGTAGGATCCATCCATAGAAATTGCTCCTGACTTCTGATTCGGTTTATTTGCGTGTGATTGTGAATTACTTTCCTATTTCAAGAACGAATGAAATATTGGTAACATTTTTTATGTAAAAAATTAACCATAAAGTTCGAAAAATTTTACCAACCACAAATAGGTCGATTCTTTTTTCCTCAGTTCAGAATTATTTATCGCATTTTTAAATTGGTAATTGCTACTTGGTATATAATTTTTTTTCAGTATGAAAATTTACAAATGAAGGTGAAAGAGTTTTTTCTTTTATGGTCGAAGAATTTTACATACGTCCATCAACCACTAATTCAAATTTTCGGTCGATTTTGTTAATTGTAATTGCCGATCAATGATCATGAAGGTAGTTTGTGTGAAAAAAGAATTATACCGATTATATATCGAGATAGAATGCCATATAAGAAATCTGGGATAAATGGTGGAATAAACTTGGATTTGATAATAATAAAAATTAAAATAACTTAAAGAACTCTTGTTATATTCCAACGATGAAGCGGAGTGACGCATCCGACAAACACCAGCGATAAACCCACAATTTTTTGTCACTCTTGTAAATGTCTCTTTGCTCTCCAATTGATCCACTGATGATCGTCAATTATCCTCAGCTTGCTCACGTTCGCATCGGACTATTGCGATTCCAAACCTCCACGTGGTTTGATTGCTCGAAATGGAGAATTCATCGAAATCAACTTTCTCGCTAGCCTAGCCCCTCCTCCTCCACCAGACCCAATTGACCGTCTTGTCCATATGGTCAATCTCTTTTGGCAATCTGTCGGTATTAGTTTCTTCTAATTCAACCTTGTCCTCTAATTCATTACTTTCTCTCTATTCGACCTCCTCATCTAATCCTTGTGATGGAACATTCATCTTTTATCTCAAAGTCATTTCCTCGAACGCTCCACACACTTATATTTCATTACCCGTCCAATGGGGAACACTTCACACATTTGTGGAAAGGCGTAGAAGGGGTCGGGCAGGATCAATCCATCGGAAGAAGGGCCTAACCCGGTTATGTCTTATACAGGATAAATAGTACATACACTACATTTCATGCACGCAACAATGCGTACAGAACATTTACATTTTGCCCGAAACCCAGTCTCCAGCTTTTCACAAGTTGAGCAGCTTTGCCTTCTTCAACATCGATCTTTTTCTCCAGAAACCGTTGGTCAGTCCTCTTGACCTTGTATTCAAATAAGGACCACTTAGGACTTGAGCCAGCCAAGTCGACTCTGTTGCGCTGTAGGACTGCAAAGCAAAGTCTTATAAAAATTGGTAATTAGTAATTACTAGTGCGCACATAGTTCTTCAATGTAGGAAGGGAAAATTTCAATTAAAGGTCCAAAATGGATGCATTTTTTTTTATAAAAAGAGGGGCCCAAAATGAATATTGTCATAAATAATGACTTGAAGAGGCCATTAGTTTCAAATGAGGGTGGGAAGTGGCATTTTGGTCTCAAAAAAGGTCTAAACTCACGAGCCGGTCAGCACATGCTTATTCCAACAACACGAGCAGGGACATTTTTCAATTCAATTTTTCTTTCTTTCTTTAATCTTTTCACTATTCAACTTCTTTGAGCTTGGAGGGAAGTTGCAAGCCTCAAGCTCACCTCTAGCCCACCAACGAGACGAACTAGTGGGGACCCATTTCGAGTTCCCACTACTTGACCACAACAGCATTCTTGATCTTTCAAGATTAAGACAACAAGGAATCATACACATTGCAAAAACAACTTATAACACCGAGAATACTATTGATAGAGCTGTGTGGAGATGCTTTTTCTTTGTGCTTGATAACGGAGCCGAGATGAAATCTTAAGGAAAAGAATACTAGAAGTGCTAAAAATTGTGTACGACACTCACTTTAATATTAAAAGTTTTCGTCCACTCACTTAAGTGTCAAATCAAATAAAACAATCACTTAAGTGCCTTTAGTGAGAAATTCCGGTAATTTTTTTATGTGACATTTTTTATAAAATTTTAATGTTTATATGACTTGTCTTATTAAAAAAAAAATGAATTTCAACTTGGAAGATAACCTCACCCTTCTTGACAATACGACATCATTTCGAGTTTTAATCTCATTCTTTCACTCTAGTTCTCCCTTCTCTCCTCTTTCGATTCTAGCGGCATTACGAATCTCCTTCCATGGACAGCACAAAAATCACATGATTTTTTGCTGAGCAAAAAGCAATCATCTCACAAACAAAAACAAAATATCTAGATGAGGGTTTTGCTTCGATGGGTTGCAGTATTGAAGGTGTAATCAGCAGAAAACGAAAGACATGAGATAGGGAGGTTGTTTTCCGACTTTTAGCTCCTTTTTTTTTTTTTTTTTTAGAATAAAAGTGCTATTGTGGGTGGTTTCACTTTGTCGACTCCCTCGCATCGTGCCTCTCCGCCATGGGCGTCTGGAAGGGTGACCGTTCTCCTCCTCTCTTCTCGTCGTCTGCCTCGCTGTCGTGTCCCTCGGTGCCTCCATCATCATTCTATTAGTGCAAACTTGTTCTTCAATATTTTTCGTTTCCCAGCATCTGAAGCTTCATCGGGGCTCCTTGTTTTCTCGCATCATCAAGAGTTTCAACTACTAATTTTGCAGTGAATCCTCTGTTATCGGATTAGGGTTTAAGAAAGAAGCTAAAGCTTTCCCCAAACCACCAATTTTGAGATTAGGGTTTGCAGAGAGGCTGAATTTGAGGCAAATATGTGGTAAACGGTGTCATTTGGTTTAATATTTGCTTACTCGCTATACTAGCGAGCCGCATCAACTGAAAAAAGTATTAAAATATTGTCACATCAAATTTCCAGTAATTTGGATCAAAGTTGGCACTTAAGTGATCTTTTTCTTTAAAAGATGTTACCTAAGGGATCCGAAAAAACTTTCAGCATTAAAGTAAGCATTTTACACAATTTTTAGCAAATCTAGCATACTTAGCTCTCGATACCTTATCGATGCAAAAACTCCAACCCATCACATAATGAGCGCCGGCAAGCATACCAATCAAAGTTGAGAAGCCAACATGAATTCGCAGAAAATCGAGGAGAGATCCACATTGAAGGACAATATTGGCTTCTTGGATTCTGCCTTCAACGAGAAGGACAAGATTGGCTTCTTGGGTTTCGCCAAACCAAGAGCAATCGCGATTCTGATCACCTTCTCACTCAAATCATAATCAATCCATCCCCGAATTGTCTCTTCAATTTTCAGATTTAGATCTAGCTTGGTCAAGTCATTGTCGGCAACGTAATAAGTGGTCGGAATAGAAGCGTTCGATACTGAGTTGTTGATGTCAATCCCGATGTGGTTGTCGTTGATGTTGCCAAACTTGAGGTCCTGGATACTCGCCATGCCGCCGGAATAACCAAGCCGACGAATTCAGATCCATATATGATACTAAATGGCCATTTCATGTCCTCACTTGGGCCCCTCTTTTAAGAAACCGCATTCACTTTGAATTAACAGGTCAATGGATTATCTCGATTGGAAGATCCACCGAATGGATAATACACATTTCACCGAAAATGAGAATGGACTAGGATTATGAACTTATAATTTGAATATGAAAAAATCATAATTACACAAATTATGTACCATGCAAAGTGCCCTTATAATTAGCTCGACACCTTTTTTACATGAAAATTCACTTGCCATGCGGAGAAATTTCTAACAACTTGGGAAAATTCTAAATAAATGTTCTTATAATTTGAATATGAAAAAATCCCATTATTTTTCAAAGTGCCCTTATAATTAGCTCGACACCTTTTTTACATGAATAAACTTGCCATGCGGAGAAATTTCTAACAACTTTGTTTCAAATAAACACAAACAAAGTGAACTTTGTTTCAAATAAACACAAAGTGAACTTTGTTTCAAATAAAAGCCTAAAATAGTCAAATCATCTCAAATAAATGCTTGAAGTGGAATTTGTTCCAAATGAAAGCCTAAAGTGGCCATATCAATTTCAAAAAAGGGCCTAACAGATCTCAGACTGAAGGGTATTTTCATCTTTTGAATTTTTTTCTATTATTTCTTTTTCTTCCTTTTTTTTTTTTTTTTTTTTTTTTTTTTCTTCTTCTTTGCCCTTCCCTTTGCCGCTCATGGCAGAGGTTGCCACACTCAAGTGAGGGCCACCCTCGCCAACATCGGCAAGGGTCGCCCTCACCTGGGCTGGCGAGGGTAGCCCCTGCTAGCATTGCCCTCGCCCTCTTTGACATTTGGACGAGGGTGCCCTTGAGGGCTGCAAGCAAGGTCGACCCTCCCCCAATGCCAAAGAGGGTGAGGGCCACCCTCATTGGATCTGGCTCTAAGGTGACCCTCACCCCACTCAGCCTAGGTGAGGCAACCCTCACCCGACGCCGAAGAGAGCCAAGCAACCCTCACCATCCCAAGTGAGGGCAACCCTCGCCCAACGCCAAAGAGCGACCCTCGCTAGATCTAGCAAGGTGACCCTCACACCACGCTAGCGAGGGCAACCCTCGCCAGCCCATGGGAGGGTGACCCTTGCCCAACACCAGCAAGGGCAACCCTCACCCTCGCATAAGGCAAGCAACCTCCGCCAGCCATTAACAACAATGGCCAAGGAGGGAAGAGGAAAAAAGAAAAAATAAAGAAAAGGAAAAAAAAATTAAAATACTATGGTTATAATTTTCTTTTTACCAAAATACGTTTTCTCCAATGAATAGTCATTAGTCGGCTAAAGACCCTGACTCTTATTTGAGACGATTTAATCACTTCAAATCCTTATTTAAAACAAAATCTACTTCAAATCATTATTTAAAAAAACGATGGTACTTCGTGTCCTTATTTAAAATTTTCCCTAACAACTTTCTCGAGACAAGAATTTTCATCAAATATAGCAGAATGTAAATATATCTAGCTCCCTAATAATTGCTAGATATCGTTCCGTCCAAATACGTATTGAATAGTCTCGGTCTCCCAGGATTTATTACTAATTCGGTCGGTGGGGATTTTCCTTAATTTTTCTCCAAGATCGACAATAAGCCATAATTTAATTGGGATCCCCAGATCTCTCCGCAAGGAAAGCGCCAACGGACCTCCTCTGCATGGGAATAAAACCTCGTCATGGACACCTGGCGACCGGAATTCCCGGTGGCCCGTAACCGATCTTTCCGTTACCCCGCATCCCCCCTTCCTCCCCTCCATTAATATCCAAAAACAAAACCACCTCAAAAAAACCAGAGAAGACGACGAAGGAGGAGGAGAAGGAGGAACCAGAGGTTGCAGCATCTCCCTCTCTCTCTCTTCCGTCCGCCGTCGCTCTGCAGATCCCTCCGCCGGAGAGAGCCCCCGATCCGCCGTCCCCCATCGCTCTTCGTCCCGGGTTTCGCGGATCTATCCCATGTCCTCCTCGCGTTCCCTCGAGGCGTCCCCTCGGCGGGACCGCGAGCCCGGCGACGACGCCGCGGACGCCGCCTTCGCCAAGAGGGGCTGCTGCTTCTGGGTGCCGTTCCTGGGCTCCTCGCCCTCCTCCTCGGACGACGAGGAGGACCGGCCGACGAGGGACGTCGCCGCGGCGGCCGCGGGGACGAACTGGTGGGAGCGGGTCGGGGACATGCCGGACGACCCGTGGTGGGCGCGGGGGTGGCACCGGGTGCGGGAGTGGTCGGAGCTGGTGGCGGGGCCGAGGTGGAAGACGTTCATCCGGCGGTTCAACAAGAACCGGTTCGGCCGGAACTCGCAGTTCCGGTACGACCCGCTGAGCTACGCGCTGAACTTCGACGAGGGCCCCGGGCAGAACGGGCGCCCGCTGTTCGAGGAGGACGTCGTCCGCCGGGACTTCTCGTCGAGGTACGCCTCGATCCCGGCGCCGTGCAAGTCCTCGATGGACCTCGGGAACCACAGCGGCCCCCTGTTCACGTGACGCCCGCCGCCGCGCTCCTGGATATACAGATCAGACAGAGACGGAAAATCGTTGCGCCGCCGTCCGAAGGCCGCGTTTGTGGGGGCCAATCTTCGCGGCGGGGGATCGCCGTCGCCGTCGCCGGAGGAGAGATGTGGAGCTACGCTCGACGGGTTCGGTTTTCCCCTCCGACGGAGGGAAAGCCTAGCGGTGTCGTGCGTTGGTTGACATTCTTGATTGATCGAGGTGATGCGTGTTGTGGGTTTCATGGAATAATTGAGTTGTTGTCGTCTGGGAGTTTTGTTAGGCTTTGGAAGGCGTTTGACACAATACGAGGTTGTATAGAAATAAACTGTCTACTTACTATACATTCAGAGGAATCTTTTTAATGGTTTTTGTTCATTCATCGATTGCATGGCATTCTAAATCCTTCTATCTAGCATCAAAGTACTCGCATTTGTTTCGATTTCTCTGCAATCGCTGGGTTTCGATCCCGACAGAATCAGCCCCCGAGGCTCCTCTTTACTCAATTCGTTCCTACCATCCGTTATCGGAGTCAATATAAATTGTGTAATGATATATTCGCACGAAGGCAAGAGGATTTGGACTATTATGGTTATGGTTGTGCTTATGTTTGGTTAATGGTCATTGAATCCAGTGGAAATCACATAATCTGGTATTACGTCATTTGGTCTTTTTCGAAGGCTATAGGAACATTTCATTGGAATTTTCGAGTGGGAATTTATTAGGAGAGAATAATTTCGGCCACAATTTGATTAAGGATGGTTGATTCTTCGAGAGCAGATTACGATTGTTTCTTCCGTGGTTCCGTGGTTCTTGAAATCAGTAAGTAACTATTCCGTGGTGCTCGGCGTCGGTGATGTGCGTGGGACATGCACAAAACTAAATATCCATTTCTTGTGTGAGAATCCTTGACATTTCATCATTTATGTATTGTTTGAGTTCAGAGAAGTCGTCAGGGCTTTGGCTCATAAACTTGGAGAAAATTTCATCTCCTTCTAAATCACCGAGTTCGTCAAAATATAGATCGTCTTCCATCTTGACATGATTTTTGTTTTCGTCCATCTCTACGGAACTATTTGCACATAGATAGCACAAAAATATCAGCTGATTTTTTTAGATCCAAATCCTAAAGCATGTGCAAAAATGTGATATTTTAATAAATGAAAAGCTAAAAGTTATCACCTGATGATTAGATCCGACAAGTGAAGTTTTCAAAACAAGTGTAAAATCTAATAGGTCAAGCTTTATATATTTGGGTGCGAGATAGAAGGGAACCTAAAAAAAATGAGAGTCAAGAAAATGCTAGAACACGAGAATGAAATCCTTGTTTCTTTATAAATAAGACTAATTTAAATAAACAGATTCGGCTTTATTTTTAATTTGACTAATATGACATATTACTCATATTCTCAAAAACAGATGTGCATGAATCTTGTTCTAGTAATATAGAATGTTCTTTGTTACGAGCGATCAATTTGTGATTCTTATAATGCTAAAATTAATTTGGCGGTAAATGTAACATAAATGTCTTCGATTCGAGAGAATTAACTATTAACACAAAAAGAGCATGGAGATGGCAAATGCAGGGAGAACTTTTGTTGTTTACGACAAAACGAAGCTTGTTTTTTTTTTTTTTAACGGGCTCGCATCCGACAATCCGGTGAGTCGACCGGCCCGCCCGTCGTTCGAACGGGCCGGGCCCGATTTCTTATTCCGGGCAAGGCGGGCGGGCGCGGAGACAGCACCGGCCCAGCCCGGCCCGGCCCGACCTCCACCAACGAGCTCGGTCGAAGCCCGTCAAAGGCCCGAGCGGCCCGCCGGACCGACCGACTGTCTCCCCTCCCCTCTCCGTCGTCTTCATCGTCAACCTCCGTATAAAAGCCGAACAACTCGAAAACTCGGAGGCAAAAAGAAAAACCGAAAATGGGGGTCCACGGTCTCTGGGAACTCCTCGCTCCCGTCGGCCGCCGCGTCTCCGTCGAGACCCTCGCCGGAAAGAAGCTCGCCATCGGTGCTTCCCCTCTCCCCTTCCTCGCTCGCCGGATCGGTTTTCCTCAACCGTCGGGGCACCGCGCCTAATCGAGTTTCTGATTTTCGCTTTGCGCTGCTGCTGCAGATGCCAGTATCTGGATGGTGCAGTTCATGAAGGCGATGCGGGACGACAGGGGGGAGATGGTCCGCAACGCGCACCTGCTCGGCTTCTTCCGCCGCATCTGCAAGCTCCTGTTCCTCAGGACGAAGCCCGTGTTCGTCTTCGACGGCGGCACGCCCGCGCTCAAGAGGCGCACCGTCGTCGCGCGCCGGCGGCAGCGCGAGAATGCGCAGGCCAAGATCCGGAAGACCGCCGAGAAGCTGCTTCTCAACCACGTGAGTGGTCCCGTTTTGATTCTTGCGAACTTTTTTAGTGCTATGTGGTGGAGTGCAATGTTTAAGCAATGGGGTTCGGTCACGTCTACCAAATTGAGATGCTCCGTTGCATGAACTGAGAAATTAGTGAGTTTGGCTTTCAGACGGTGGAAAGTGATTAACTTTCGTCTTCATTTGATATTGCTGTGTCAGAATTTCCATACCCTTAATGTCCTTAATAACCACCGATCGAGCTTGGAGGCCAAAGAATTAACTTTTCCTTGAGGGAGAGTATTGATGTAATAAACATGTGTATTGCGCTTTTAGGTGGTTTGATAGTAATGTCACATCATTTCAGTATCTAGGGTCTTCAGGGGTTTTATAATTATGATACTTTCCTATTACCTTGAGAGTTTAGTTTACTCACGCTCAATCCAAACCAAATATAGCAATCATCCATCTCGAATTAGTTTAGTGTGAATGTGATCTGAATTGCTGTGCATGGCTTCTTTTCCTCGAGACCTTGATCGTTTAGGGCCTTTAGTTTCTCTCTGCCGTGCTGCACGGCACCATTTAGGGATCTCATGCCATGGAAATGTTCTTGCATGAATCTTGTTCCCCTTTTACTGTCGCAGCTTAAGACTATGAGGCTAAAAGAATTGGCAGAAGATATAGAGAGGCAAAAACAAATGAGTGATGCTAAGGGTAAGAAGGTTTTATCTGACCAAACTGGTACAATGGGAAATGCTCACCATGCTGATTGTGAGGTTGCAAGCGGTCATGACCAGGAAAAGCTGGATGAAATGTGGGGTTTGCTCTAAGCATTTTACGATCCTCTTCTCTTTCTTCATCAATCGGTTCACTTGGTTGATCGTCGTAATGATTTTGTTTAGGTTGGCAGCATCTATTGCAGCAGAGGAAGAGCAGAGATATGCTAAAATCGCATCAACATCCCAAATTATGATTTCTTCTGATGAAGATAATGAAGATGAAGAGATAATTCTGGTAAGCTTTATTTGCTGGGAATTTTCTTGCTTCTTGTGTTTCTATTGAGATGCCACCTGCCGTTGGCTAACCTAGGTTTAAAGCTGCTATGGTGTATTCTAGCTTTGTAATTCAGTTTCAATACTTCTGTTTTTCGTGGGATTATTGGTGCCCAACATGGACTTCCCCCTCTCCTGCCTTAGTCCCTGTTGATGCCACTTCATCTAAGTTGAAGATGTAAAACTGATATGCTCTCTTGATCGTTTTGTAGCCTGACATGATTGAAAAAATTGATCCATCTGTACTAGAGGTGTTGCCACCTGAGCTGCGAGTCCAGGTGACTTCTTAGCATATATACTGTTCTCTATCCTACAGTCTTTTAGCATTATTATTACCCTAAGTTACCATTCATGCTGATTGTTAACTTTTCATTTATTCACGTGCAGATGGGAGAGAGGCTGGAAGGTGCTGATAGTCAACACCACTTAGAAGCTGAAAATGTTTGCTATTTTGATGCATTTCATCTGTTATTGTGGAATACTAGAAATTTGCCGATATAATGGTGTTGCTAATTTCACCTCCTATTGTATTTTTGTTCAGGAGGAATTATCAGGTCAAAATCACAGTGTCAAAAGGGATCGAAATGATCTAAATTCAACTCGCCATGATCAGGGGAAGCTTGATGAAATGTAGTTTGCTCGCCCATTCTATTCTGTATGACGTATTCTTTGTTGAGTTTTCGCTAAATGTTGTCTTTGATTAGGCTGGCAGCATCCATTATGGCAGAAGAAGGTGAGGTAGCACATATCGCGTCAACCTCTGCCCCTCAGATATTTTCTGAGGAGGAAGATAACGATACAGATGAAGAGATGATTGTGGTAAGTGCGAATACAACAATGTTGGAGGTTATGTATATATGTATGTCTGATATCAGCTGAACGTTGTCGTGAAAGTAGGTAAAATAGATGTCACTTTGTAAACGGAATGGCTCTTGAGAATGGCATATGGACATTGAGATCTTCAAAATGCCTTTGTTGTACACACTTTTGTTATTGAAATGCAGCACATGTCCAAACTCTTGCTTGTGTGTGTAAATAAAGACCTTTCTCAGGAAGAAGGAAAGAAAATGAAATTTGTTGGCAGGAATTTGCAGTCTTTACTGTCTTATGCTAGATGCAATAGTCTAATAGGTTTCACATAGACAACCTCACTATTTCAAAAAGATTTGTTGTTACTATTGTTGTTGTACGTAAGGCAGAAACATTCTCATCAGCTGTTCATTTATCTTCTAGCCGGAAGTGCATGGGAATGTTGATCGTGATGTATTAAATTCTTTGCCTCTGTCAGTACGGCTCGATCTTTTGGCTCAGGTTAGAAAATTCATTTCTCATGGATCTTTTTCAGTCTTGGTAGGGATTTTCAGCTTCATGTTCCCGTTCGTAGATTCTTAAGGTCTTTGGCTGTTTTTTTAACAGATGAAGGAGCGACAAATGGCAGAAAACCGACAGAAGTATCAGAAAGTTAAAAAGGTCGGTTCTTATGTTTTTTAGAGAATACTAAAGAAAGCATACGTCACAGATTTCTGCTGCTGTGACTGTTTTGCTTGATGCTGCATGGCTGGTCCATCCAGTGTCTTCTACTTTTGTTTCCATTTTGTTAGAATAATTAAATATTAAACCACACCTTCATCTAAAAGCTAAAGCTATTAGAACAGTTGATAGTAGTCTTACCAAATCTCATATGGTATCAGAGTTGGAGGTCCTAAGTTGAAATCTTTCCAGACCCCATTTGCCTCCCCAATTAACTATTTTACCCTTAGTACCAGGCAAAAAGATTGGATTAAGCGTGAGGGGGAGTATTAGAATAATTAACTATTAAAACACGCATTCATCTAACAACTTAGGTTTTAGAATAGTTGGTAGTTGTCCCACCAAAATCTCACACATCTCATATGTGTATATTTTGAAAATGATACATATGAATGTTTCTTAGAAGTTATGTGTATCTTTTGATAATTAGTGGAGGCCAAACTCAGCATTACACATATGCCAGTTGCCTCTACCTTCTTAGATCAAAAGTTATTCGGGACCCTGGTTTTTCTGCTACGTGATCAAAACTTAACACGGTGTACCTACCTGAGTATGGAAAAATAATTTGGGAATGAGACTTATTAAATATGCTCTCATATTAATTTGTTGTTGAGATTAAAAGGAAGTTGTCATCTCAGCAGAATTGTAAGAGTGTTGATACTTTAGTGCAGGCTCCTGAAAAGTTTTCTGAGCTACAAATACAGTCCTATCTAAAAGCTGTTGCTCTTCGCCGGGAGATTAATCAAGTGCAAAAAGCGGCTGTTGGCAATGGAGTTGGTGGAGTACGAACCGCAAGGATCGCCTCAGAAGCCAATAGAGAATTTATATTCTCTTCATCCTTCAGTGGGAATAAAGAGTAAGTATTCAGCTTTTGGTAACACTCAACTGTTTATTGCGACTCACCTCTGATAATTCTTGATGTTTGTCTATTTTCATGTTTGAATCGGTCAGAATGCTTACATCTGCTGAAGCACAGAGAAATAAAAGTGGGGAACACCAGACCAGGATGGATAATCCTTCCTCCATTTCTGATAGTGGAGTCTCATCTAATGATAATACCAATGCAGTGAAAGACTCGGTTCCTAACAAATCCAGAATGCTTACATCTGCTGAAGCACAGAGAAATAAAAGTAGAGAACACCAGACCAGGATGGATAATCCTTCCTCCATTTCTGATAGTGGAGTCTCATCTAATGATAATACCAATGCAGTGAAAGACTCAGTTCCTAACAAATCCAGAATTAGCTTCAAAGATGGCGTTGAAACTTTTTTTGATGAGAGGGGGCGCATTAGAGTCAGTCGAGTAAGGGCTATGGGAATCCGTATGACCCATGACTTGCAGAGGAACTTGGATATGATGAGAGAAATTGAGCAGGACCAGACACATGTCAATACCCATTCAAGTAGTGTGCTAAACACTGAGTCTGGAGTAGAAAGCAATGTTGGTATTGTAAGAAGTGATCTTTTGGCTGAAACTTCAAGAAATGATGTTACTAGAATTGCTGATTTGAACGAGAGTGGTGACCAGTCTATGTTTGGGGATGGTAATTCAATACAAATATCGTTCGAAGAGGATGGTGAAAGCAAGACTTTGGACGGTGATGATCAATTATTTATTCAGTTAGTAGCAGGAGATTCAGCAACCTTATCTTCCCCTGGAAAAATTACATCAAGGACACAGTTATCTGATGCCTTTTCAGATTTTGAGTGTCATGGGCAGAAAGGTGAGAGCTTTTCCCGTGATGACCGAGTTGAAATCGAGCCTCTTGAACAGGGGAAAATTAGTGATGAGAGCGAGGTGGAATGGGAGGAAGGCTTTTCTGAAGTTTCAAAGGACGCCTCTACTTGCCCCATCGAGTCCAGTCAACCTGTCTCAAGAGGTTATCTCGAGGAAGATGCTGATCTGCAGGAGGCAATTAGGAGAAGTCTTGAGGATCAGAGATCAAATGAGGCACCACAAATGGATCATGAGAGTGAAACTGATGGAGAAAAGAGTCATGAAGATACTATGCTCCGTGATTTAGAGAACCGTACGGTAAAGCAAACTTTCGCAACTGGATATGCCTCTAAAGAATCAGAAAGAGAGAAAACATTAGTGAAGGGTTCTATAAATCCTGGTAGCCCCGATGCGGGTTGCAGTTTGCAGGTGGTTGATTCTTTAGAAAACAAAGGAGAATTTTCAAATTCATGTAATTTGGATAAAGTGGGGATGCCAATCAAAGGAGCTGATGAAACATTTCGAAGTTCTGGGGTTGCACCGTCAGGGCACGAAAAGCCTCTGAGGAAGTTGGCTTCTCTAGAAATAGAGAGGAATCTGAGTGCAGGTGAGCCATTGGATATTTCTGGTGCAAGTTGTGTGTTATCTGCTCCCAAGGACGGGTATTCAAGGGAACTGTTCATGGATGATGAAATATGTGCTGAAACATCTGGTAATGGTAGAATTAAAGATGAGAAGAAAAATTCTGAGGCTGTACAAGCATCTCCCTATGCTGAGGAAACTAAGCTTTCATCTGATGCTTTGCATTCATTGAGAAGAGAATCAACATGTGATGTTGTTGAGGTTCATAGCAATCACGACGATAATTCCTCAGGACGGTTGCCAAATGTTGAGAGATTTGCATTTAAGGATAATGAAAATGTGCAGTTGGAATTCGCGAGGGCAAATTTGGAAGAGGAAATGCAAAAACTGGGTCGAGAAAGTATGAAGCTAGGGGACATGCAGAAAAAGCTAGAACGCAACGCTGAGTCTGTTAGTAGCGAAATGTTTGCAGAGTGTCAGGTATGCACCAAGTTTTGGGTTTTGCTTTTGAATTTTGCATCTGGTCATAGTTGCAATTGACAGAATGTTGAATAACAATGGCTCTTTCACTTGATGTAGTGGTTACTTATATCCTGCATGACTTCTAGGTCATGGTATTGGGAGCAAACTGTCTCTGAGAAACTCGAGCTTATAGGGCGCTATGAGGCCCATTCATATGTTCAATTTTGATTGTGCGCAATTATTGGAATGATTGTATGATGACCGATTGGAAAGTTCAACCCCTCATACCCATCGGTAGCACTCTTACTAGAATGAATATACATTGATGTAATGTCAAGTTTAGCTTTCCATCCTACAATGGTCAGTGTGGTCCAGTGATATGTTTACAGGTGTCGTACTTCACGTGCAAAAAATCACTGGATGCTTCTTAAAAGTATCCTCATTAAAGTCTTCAATTTTGTTAGTAATAGCTGCGACTGGTGTCCATCCAATCTCATTCTCGCATTTCCAATGCCTCCCCCCCCCCTCTCTCTCTCTCTCTGGGGGCTACCCCTGTGGTGGTTGTGATTTTACTGTTTCGCATTATCAATCTTCATTATCATAAATCACGGGAACACATAAGTTTGGTTTCTTGGAGCCAAAATGCACTTAGGAAATTGGCTAGGAAACTTGAGATGATTATGGTATTTTTAATATTTTAGCATGTTGATGTAATTATTAATGATTTAGCTAATTTGTAATGTCCACAACTTTGATTACTTTATGTGATTGGTTTTTGTTGTTCAACAGTAGTTTTGTTAAAATTTACTCGATTATTCTTAGAATGACTTTCTATCGATGATGATATAGAAACTTCATTTACATTCTGTCTCCTCCATGACCTATGTTTTAGATCTGTCATTGAGTGTAGGTAAGAAGGGAATGCCCTTTATTGTAGCAAGTTTTGCATGTTAATTGCAGAATAAGTGAATGCCATGGAGTTGCTACAGTGCTTCTCTCAGTCTTTTTTCTTAAGGAACTGTTCTTCTTTTATGTATGTGTCCCTCATGTTTTGGGATAAGTGGATAGCAATTACTGGAAAAGATGTGTGTCGTCTAATGCAGGGCAGATGTTTTTCTATGCAGGAGCTGTTGCAAATGTTTGGATTGCCATACATCATTGCACCTATGGAGGCAGAAGCTCAATGTGCTTACCTGGAACTGGCAAACATAGTCGATGGTGTAGTTACTGATGATTCTGATGTGTTCTTGTTTGGCGCACAAAGTGTCTATAAGAATATATTTGATGATCGCAAGTATGTGGAGACGTACTTCATGAAGGTTTGGATCTTGCAGTTGCTAGCATTGAGTTAGATCTTGTTGTAGTTCTATTTCTATCAAACTATGTGATCTTATAGAAAAATTAGTTTGGGATATAGCCAGTTTATCCTTGAATAGGTCTTGTTCGATTTTCTCGACAGATTGTATGGTTTGCTCTGTAGCTTACATTATTGTTCATTTTTCTAGGACATAGAGAAGGAGCTTGGTCTTTCCAGAGATAAATTGATATGTATGGCATTGCTCCTTGGGAGTGATTATACTGAAGGTGTTAGGTAATTCCATTCCAGATTTTCGTTCTTAATCCTTTGGGTGCTATTCACGCATCCTTTGAAGAGTTTGGCACTTCATTGTCTTTAGGTTTGCTGTTATTATATTGCGTATTCATAAGTAAGATATTGAGATTTGTTTTTCTGCTTTTTAAATCATCATGTATGTTTATTTTCCGTTCTTGGGTCCAACTGAGTTTCTGTATCCTTATAATACTTGGTGTGTGCTTTTGTCAGTTTGACTTTATTTGGATGTGTTTTACTGCAGTGGAATTGGCATTGTTAATGCCATTGAAGTTGTGAATGCATTTCCTGAGGCAGATGGTCTTCAAAAATTCCGTGAGTGGGTTGAATCACCAGATCCAACCATTCTTGGGAAAGTTGATGTTCCTGAAGGATCCACTGTGGGGAGGAGAGGGTCAAAAACTAGCAATAATGGCATCAACAGTCCAGAAGGTGCTCAAAGTGGACCACCTTCACTGGAGCAGAATATGTCCCCATCTTATGAGCAAAGAAATTCTTCTGATAAAGTCCAAGAGATGAAGCAGCAATTCATGGAGAAGCATGTAACTTCCTTTTATATCCCTTGGGTCTATTCATTTTTCAGTTTTCATTGGTTTTAAAGTGTTATTTTTCCATGATTCTTATGATTGTCAAATGAACCATATGTTGTCTTATGTAGAGAAAAGTTAGCAAAAACTGGCATATTCCTTCTACTTTTCCAAGTGAAGCCGTAATCTCTGCATATTCTACTCCCCAAGTGGACAAGTCAACTGAGCCTTTCTCATGGGGCAAGCCAGATCATTTTCTTCTTCGCAAGTGAGTCTTTTGATATGTGGTTGAAATGTAGAATGAGATAGCTTCCTGACATTTAAGAGGAAAGTGAAGTATAAATGAAAAGATTGTGTTTCTTTGCACTTTTCGTCTCATTTTATGGAGTTATATCTTCGCACTTTTCATCTTGTTTTACGGAGTTATATCTTTAACTGATTATAAATTTGCCACCATCTTGACTATTTCATGATGGAATGCGTTCGTGCAACGTCCCTAATCTGTGGCAGATTATGTTGGGAGAAGTTTGGATGGGCTACCCAGAAGGCGGATGAATTGTTAGTGCCAGTCTTAAATGAATACAACAAGCATGAGGTTGGCATCTCCTACCATGGCCCTCTCTCTCTCTCTCTCACATTGCATGCGCACCTCTCGGCTGCAAACTACATACATGTGTCCCATCCCTGCCCACAATCTTTTTCCCCATACAAAGGAGATGAGTCTCCCTTATATTTTCGTGGACCATTTGTTAGTCTAACAGTTTTACCCATCTTACCTTTACGATCAGAATTGCTGAACTTTTTCTTTTCTACTTATTTGATGCAGACCCAGCTGCGACTGGAAGCATTTTATTCTTTTAACGAGAGATTTGCTAAAATCCGTAGTAAGAGAATTAAGAAAGCTGTCAAAGAAATCACTGCTGGCAAATCTTTGGACTTGATGGGTGATGATGCCCAAGTTCTTAATGAAAGTGGAAAGAAAAGAAGAGGGTGTTCTGGTGATGTATCTGATGAAAAACCAACTGGAAATCTCAGCTACCGCTCGACAAAATCAAAGTCCTTGCAGTCAAAGAAAAGAAGGATCCATGGAAAGCCCATTCTTTCTGAAGTGAACTTAGATGCCTCAAAACTGGTGGAAAGCAGTGGAGATGCCAATAAACAGCCTCTTCAGACTGGAAGAGGAAGAGAAAGAGGCAGAGGCCGAGGCCGAGGAGAAATTAGGAGAGGTAGAAAGGCCACCCATGATAAATCAGAAGGTAGCTCTAGTGATGGGGATAGCGGTGATGTGGGGCATGAGGTCCAGTTAGAAGAGTGCAAAAGGCGGCAAGAAGTGCGTAGAGTAAGTAGAACATTTACCTAATCTTGATTCATTTTATTATGGTGCTGGGCTGCACTAGCTTTGTTATTATTTCGAGGTGCAATCTATGGTCTGAACTCATGTGATCAGAATATGAATGTTGTCATGCTACTACGAATGGGCTCCAGGCGTTGGTCTATAGAAAGTATTGTACCAGTTAAGAGTGAAGAAATTTTGTTGGAAGGGAATGGCAACCTTCCAAAGGTGTATCCGCTAAGGCTTCTTAATTTCCTGAACTTGACCTACGCTAGGAATCTCTTAATTTCCTGAACTTGACCTACGCTAGGAATCTCAACACCAAAAATAAAGCTCAAAACAATTTGTTGCATGGCCAAAGTGTTACTTAGGTAGAAGTATTGAACTGTCCTACTTGCTTGTGATTCTACATTTTCTCCTTGATAATGTCGAGTCAAGTCTGACATCATTTTTCCGCACATTCCTCAAAGTACTTAATGAATTAATCTGTTCAGGAAAGGTTGGTCTGTTGAATGCTAATGGGACGCCAGAATGCAACTGAGCAATGAGCAATAGTACGCTAGCATAATTATCAAGCAATTTAGAGGATGTAACAAATTGTTAAAATGGAATAGTAGTTTTCCATGTAGAGGCAGTGTGCTGTCTTGCATGGAATATGTTGTCCAGATTTGAGCTATCCACTACTGTATTATTCCCATGTTTAGTGAACTTGATTCTTGTGTATAATGCTTGTATGGAAGAATTAGGATTTTTGTGCTTTTAGGTCCAGGGAGGAGCCCTCTCCTCCTTAACTAATTAGTTATGAAGTGACCTGAGATTTGGGGTTTATTAGGTTTAAGACAGCTTGAAACATATTTATTTCTATCATCTAGAGCTTCTCTTCCTTTGTTTAAGTTACCGAGCCATTTTTAAGCACTTTTATTTCCCTGTTTTTGGTGGCAGTCAGCACGCAGTCGGAAGAAGGTGAATTATAGTCTGGAGAATTTGGAGGACAATGCATCAGAGCACTGTTCTGACAATGACTCTGAGAGAGAGGTTTCAGAATATAAATCTCCCTGTGCTCAGATTGCACATGGCGGCGCCAGTTTTCAGAACTTGAGAGTGAACTTGCAGCTGGAAATCCTTGTCTTGAGGGGAGTAAAGAAATGGATTACCTTCACATTGGGGGTGGGTTTTGTGAGGATGATGCCAATACTGGTGAACCACAACACACACCTGACTCCTTTCCAGAGGATCTTTCCGAAGATCATCTCACAATGGGTGGTGGCTTTTGTATGGACGAAACGAAGACGAGCGAGGATCCTGGAAGTGCTCATAATATAGCTGCCGAACCTTTGGGGGAGGGAAATGAAGATTCCTTTGAATATTTAGAGCCTGCAGATGAAGCTGAGCTCGAGAGTTCCTTGACTCAATTAATCCAATTGCGCAAAACGACTTCAGAGGTACCTTGTGATGTGGTTTCCAAAGATGTGGCTTCCATGCAGGATGACAGTGCCGACAATGTAAAAGCCACAAATGATGGCCGTTCTCCAGGCAATTTCCAAGCAGAGGATAATACAGCACATGATTCAGGAATCGCCACATATGGATCTCTAAGTGCCATGCCTTCCTTGAGAAGAAAACGGAGAAGAGGCTGAACCTGTAAAATGTGGAGATATTTATGTACTTAATTATAGTAATATGTTGGAGTACGTAACGGACGTATTCCTTGTAATTTTTGTCCTCGTAACTTTTAACTTATAATGGTTGTATATGAAGGGCATGCTCATAGAGCACCTATAATTCCCATGATGAGGAAATTTCTGTGGGATGTTGCACGTAATTCTGGGTGCATCTATGTGCGGAAAGCCATGTGCCCCAAAATACTGTTCGATTGATGAAAGAAGATGAAGTTCATACTAAGTTGTTCGGTTTACCGTGTGCCGGGCATGTTTAGAATTAACATCCATGATCCGAGTACGAAACAATCAAAGCCATCCACCGAGAAGAGAAACAGGTGGAGGTAAATCCATGGACCATTTCGCATCTGCCGATTACATAAACAGGCTAAATCGCATAAAGTTGACGTGTTAACTGAATTTTGCAAATGTTAAAATCAGTTAATTCTGGTTGTTTATATTTTGTATCGATAACTAGAATGTTGGACGGTCCCACGCAACGCAAAAATCTTTGGACCTTCCCGACCCAAATCACTTGTAGTGCGGATCAAACGCCGAAGGCGACTGCCGGCTTGGTCATCGACGGCTCATGAAAATCCTCGTAGACATTGCTAGGACGCCGCATCAAGACAATCCCATGAGAGAGACACACTCCAGAAAAAGCAGAGAAACAGCAACGACTAATTAAGTGGAGCTGGCTGCGATGGGAGATTCGAAAAAGAAGCAGCTTTTGACCAAAAGGGTTTGGTGGGAGGCCCCATGCATCAAATGGCAGAGAAAGGCACACCAAGGAGAACGTATCTAATTAAAATAAAGGGAAAATATAATAATAAAAAAATTGTTAAAAAAGGTTGCCCTAACTTCTAACCTTATTGCCCCGACAGATGCGAGGGAGTGTGCGACACACGTTCCCTTACATTATGGTCCTTGTGAAGTGTGACGGACACGTTCCCTTTCTTTTCTTACACTTGATATAAACTAAAAGCAGCGAAGATGCAAGAAAAAATAACCAAATCTCAGGACACATTTTCCTTAATCGATCGCCCATTAGTTTGTAGCACATCCTTACAACAGAATAACAGAGGATCCATGCTCTTTTCTTTTCTTTCTCTCAATGGGTTCGCGACCTGCTCAAAATATAAGTAAATAATAGTAACTTATTGCATCGTGATATAGATCGGATTTTATAAGCCAGTCTTTATATCTCTGATACTATTACAATTTCATGCAGGTATTGCTTGTAATTATCTTTTAGTAATGTACGAGATTAGTTCATTCAATTCACAAAATGAAAAGGCAAAAGTACTTTATGAAGTCGCTAACCAAATTTGGTAGGGCTGTACTTCAGTGCCACTTCTTCTCCTTAGTACTGCACCAGCATTTTGCATCTTCTTGTCCTTCGATTCTTTTCTGTTTTCTGGTCTGCCTTGGGTGCTCTTCAGAATATCTGAAGTCACTTCTACCTTTACCATTTCGCTTTCTTAAAACTCCTGTGATTTTCATAGTCTAATTTATTTATTATACGTGAAACCGACATGCAATTTATTTATTTTTCATGGTTCTTGAGTTCCGTGTTCTTTTCTCGGCTGAGAAAACAAGAGATGAGCCTGTCTAATAAATACAAAGGAAGCTCAATTATTACCAAGGTGGGACCACTCCCCCACATCACCATCGTAAGCACCGGAATTTGTCAGCTATAACGACCAAACGCACATTTTGGTTGTCATGCGGTTTGCTGTTGCACGCCTTCTCTTCTTCTTTTTTTTTTTTTTTTTCTTTCTTTTTGAAAAATTATTCTTTTCATAATTATTTTTTTTGCCTGAACAATTTAATTTTGTATAAATTGCAAGCCAGTGCCCAACCGTGCCAGGTCAACCCCAACCAAGTGAAGGAGAAGTTATTGTCAATTGAGCTTAAGTCAAGACCTGTTTCGAAATAGCATGCATTTTCACAACTCGAATTCGCTGTTTACAAATCCTAATAAACATTGCCATACAGCTTGATAACACCTTTTTTTTTTCATAAATTAAATAAGACGATATGTGGCCGATTTTGGAGGGTAGTTACCTAAATGGATTATCTTTAATTTTGTGAAATTTTCATTCATTTATATCATCTACTATCCAAGTAAAAAAGGGGTGAGTGAGTAGGACACACGCCAAAAGCTCTCAGAGAAGCATGCCGTGACGTTTCGATTTTTGGCATGAAAGCGACATCGTACAGTCTTTGATGAAATGGAAGATGCTTTTCAGACGAGTACTCCAATCTCCCATTTTTCTCTTTTCTTTTCTTGCTTTCCTGACCAGCTGATCTTATCTTCCTCTCCTCAGTAAAAATAATAGACAAAGCAAAAAACCAAAGTGAAAATGAAGATGCAAATGCTCAAGGGACCCATCATGACACAATTGGACACTATTCCCATAAAATAAGAAAGAGTCTCTATTGACACTCAACATAAAACTTGAGAAAAGGCCAATTATTGTTCAAGAATCCACTCACCACCAATTGCATGTCCACCTTATAAGCACCTCCAGATGACGCCTTTGGGGTCTCAGGAAAAGGAGATTGGAGGTCAGGCAACAATTTTAGCGTGTTGGTTTTTGTGGGTCTGTGGGAGAGCTGATTGATTAATTGTGAGAGAGAGAGAGAGAGAGAGAGAGAGATGGGAGGGAGGTACTGTTACAGGGATGTGCTTCCATTCTCAGCCATGGTGTCCATGGAGTGCATGAACGTGGCGTTGAACACGCTCTATAAAGCAGCCACCTTGAGAGGGATGAACTACCATGTCTTTGTTGTCTACGCTTATGCTATTGCTGCTCTTGTTCTTCTTCCTGCTGCTGTCATCTCCCGCAAGTACTCTCTCTCTCTCTCTCTCTCTCTCTCTTCTCTCAAAGGAAAAAAGAGAAGATTTCTGGGTCCAGCTGTTAGCTGACCATTTCTCGTTAATGGTTTTTTGCAGATCAAGAACGCTTCCCCCTCTCAGCAGGCCCATACTTGCCAAAATTGTTCTTCTTGGGCTCGTTGGGTACAACAGTTTACTCCGCCCATTCATGTTCAATTCAATTAAAGATCGGTTTTCTGAGGAAGTTTGAGATTCTTTGTGCAAATTTCTCAGGGGAAAGATGAAACCAAGAAATGGGTTTTTAGCTCTTGGAAATTTTGATCAGACTGATTGCTTGTCTTTGTCATCTCTGATTTTCTTTTTGTTTTTTTGGGTGGAAACAGGAGTTCATCACAGATCCTGGGATACACAGGGATCAATTTCAGCTCTCCAACGCTTGCTTCAGCTATCAGCAACCTCACCCCAGCTTTCACTTTCATACTTGCCATCCTTTTCAGGTTCTTCTTCCCCTCTTGTGAACTTTACTGGTATGCCCTTCCCCAGATGAGCTAAAAAAATTTCAGAAGGTTCCATCAAAGAATCATCCACGACCATATTCTCCGATGCAAAGCAAAGGGTCTTAAGTTCTTTCTGCTTTGAAAAAGTTCAAGTGGCAGTTGCCTAGGGGTTCCTTTCAGCGGAGTGCCCAGTCTTATCAAGTGCACTCAACTTTCTTTTTATCCCTTGCTTTTCTGTTTATGTAATAAGTTGCTTTCGGTGCTTTTGGAGCCTCATTCCCTTTTGGGCCAATGTTGGTCTCACCTCAGCCATGAGCTTGTGCTTGCCCGGCTCAGTTTGAAAAAACTTACACCTCGATGTCTCTGAAATATTCTGCAACAATGGCCCAGAAGGAATAAACAATGCTAGGTGTAGTGTGACCAATCTACCAAATTGGCATATCAAGTGAAAGACGTTTTTTGGATATTATATGTGACCCACTTGTTTAAAGGCCTGATTGCAATCTACCTCATCACTTAGTATACCAACGTAGTAGACCGGTCTTAATAATTCTAGCATTTTTCAGAAAGGAATAAGAGCGTGGAGTTTCATAATGCTTTTGTGTCAACTAAAGTACTCAGCTTTACAGTATCTAAGCGCAGAAGTAATAGTATAAATATAGAGCTAATATTTATGCTGCTTAAACCTGATTTATTTTAATATTTATGCTGCTTAAACCTGATCTATTTTGCCTTTTTCCCCTGCCAAAAGGATGGAATATATATCATTGAAGAGAAGAAGCAGTCAGGCTAAGATCATTGGAACCATAGTATCGATATCTGGTGCATTTGTCGTCACTCTATATATTGGTCCTCCAATTATTATCGGTACAAAACCTTCTCTCTCGCTTCATTGGAATCTGCACTCATCGAACATGGACTGGATCATTGGAGGGTCTCTTCTCACAGCTGAATATGTTCTAGTTACCTTGTGGTACATTGTTCAGGTATACAATACAACTCTGCCTTTCTTGCAGTTTATAATTAGAGTCAACATGACTAAGGGCTCAATACATATTCTTACAGGCGCAGATAATGAAGGAGTATCCAGATGAACTGACTGTAGTTTTCCTCTATAACCTAATTGTGAGCTTTGTAGCTGCGACCGTTGCTTTAATTACAGAACGTGATATGAATGCTTGGAGAGTAAGGGACATAGGACTGGTATCCGTAATATGCTCGGTAAGAGGTTAAAACATGAGTAGATACTACTTTATTTGATCAAGAAGGTGTTTAAACCCTCGCTTTGCATTTAGGGAGTTCTCGGATCAGGCTTAAACAACTCTGTGCATGCTTGGGCAATCCGCTTAAAAGGTCCTTTCTATGCTGCACTTTTCAAGCCGTTGTCAATAGCCATTGCGGTCGCCATGGGCGTCTTCTTTCTTGGTGACACTCTTCACCTTGGCAGGTAAGATATTGAGAAATGCTAAAAGAAAATTTTATGTCAAATTGGTGACATCAGGATCTACACGTAAGTGTCGTGCAGCGGAAGAGTCTAATGTGCACCCCTCTAATAGACTTCTAACAGATAAAGAAATGCTGCAATACAGTAAAAACCGTTGCCTTCTCACTTTTTTAGTATAAAGATGATGTGCCCAGATTTTTCAATCATTCTGCTCTTTATATGCATTATCACTGTGACGAGTGAGTGGGCTCTTACTGTCAGTTTTAGATACGACCTCTTTATGGTGAAGTTCGATTTATTTCCTAACTTGCGCCTTAACGCTTGTTTCCATGTGCCGCAACTTTGCAGTCTCATTGGGGTGACAATTATATCATTTGGGTTCTATACTGTGATGTGGGGAAAGGCAAAAGAGCAGAATATTGAGGAGGCTGGAGAGAACCGGCCGGTCTCAATACCCTCTGAAAAGGTCCCTCTACTGCAAAATCATAAGGTGGATGAAGTGTAGATCAAACTTCTGCAGATAGAACGAAGCAACAGACACTGCTCAGAAACTTCTGCAGCTACAATGAAGCAACAGACACTGCTTAGAAACTTGTGGCGAGGATTACTCAGGTATAAGTATATGTAGGAAAAGGAATGTATATGAATCATAGCTTTTTAGTCGAAAGCGATGGTGGCAAGCATTTAAACTGAGAAATGTAGATGAAAGGTCTCAATCCAAGTATAAAATTGGCATGTGATGTGAACGAAATGGAGGACCGCTGAGAGACGTAGATCAAAGGTCCCAATCCGAGTACAAAATTGGCATGTGATGTGGACAAAAATGGAGGAGCGACGGATCCTCATAAGTCTCTGTCGTCGAATCCATTTCGGCATGTATACGTCTGGATTTATGTGGAAAGGTTGCTTTCGATTTGAATCATTGCAGCTATCTTTCTTGAAGGGGAACCCACAGCCAGCAAGACTTTTCCTCACCGAGATAATTCAAAGATCGAATGGTCCAACTAAAATAAAGGCCTCAGAGAAACCAAGTTTAGATTTACCTGTCCTCGTTTCACCTTTGGCGAAGCTGTAAAAGTGGAGGATGCAATTCTTCAAAAATAAATCGCTTAATCTTCATGAAAAAAATCCAAACTTCACTCTCTGCGTATGGAACCCTTCATCCGTCCTACGTCAAGACAGGTGTTGGCTTCTCCACAAAAGCAGAGCTTCCAAACCAGAGAGGGTTTGTTTTTCGTTTCCTGCAGGAGGTCCTGCTCCAGTCATAAATTTGTTCAGTTGCTTGCCTAGACCTCAAAAATCATGCTCCCGAGTCCGTGGACACGAGACCAATAAGATTGTAGCTGTGTCAGTCGAATGAGCAAAATCCAAAGCAAAGACTACAGAGCGATGATGTTTGATATGGTAAAACTCATGGACCAGCGTTGACAGTTTGTGAACGCAATGGTTCACCTCACTTAAAAATGCTTTGCTCTGTAGTATCTGCTCCGGTAATAACATTACATGTATCTGTTTCAAGTCAAATTCCTGGTCTACTAGACCAACAAAAACAAGCATTGGCAAAAACCTTTCCATTTTCATGTCCGCTCCCTTCCGATCGACGAAAAATTGAGTACAGAAATAAGGGAGCGCACAGCAAAATAGCTCCCACCCCTAGGATGACGATAGATTAAAATCCAAGGACTAATACCATCGGTTGCGCAGGGCTCAGAGAATTTAGCTTGCTAGAAGGCTCAGAGAATTTAGCTTACTACTCTAGCGCAAGTCGATTTCACTGCCCCTACTTAATTGTCCAACATATAAAGAGGAGAGCTTCATTGGCCAAATCACAGACTCGCAGTAATATCCATGACAGAAACTTCATGCACCATATCTTCATGGACTAGGCTTTGAGGTCATCGGACATGGCAGAAGGTATGCAATGGGTTGTTAGTATATCCGAAGTCGCCACCTTGGCAGTTTTGGTCTTTAGCACTACTACCTGTCAAGAGAGGACCAAGAAGAAGATTAGTCCAAATTTCTTAAATACACGGGAGAGTCAAGGTGAGAGAGAGAATTGTACCTGCTGATATTCCAGGTCAAAACGTAAATATTCATCCTCACAGTTCTCCACCATGTTGGCCAAACTCTTCAGATTCTTTACAGGCTCGCCATTGAAAGCAAGTACCTAAATCCACAAAACAACTCGTAAGTCACCGTGAGACATTTGAAAGCGCCAATAACCATATGTCCAACCAATTTGTAATAAACCATCCACGACCTGGGTATTGACAATGTCTTCGTATCCGATATTTATGTCTGCAACAAGGACCTATCACAATAAAAGATGATGGCGAATAGGGAATGAAAGCAAGTGCATCATCAGTATTTTACAACAAGTTACTCAATATGGCAAGTTATCAGAGTAAGGCTGGAGGGGGAAAAGAACCTGAGATACAACAACAAGCTGTTCATTCACGGATTCTGCCATTGAATGAAGAAGTTTGTCCAACAGTTTGACTGGAGCATCAAATTCATAGTCCTTCCCATACTGGAGCAATTAATAAAACAAAACATCAGCAATTAAAGTTAGCCCTCATCTACTCAACCAACCATGGACTCTACAACTTAAGCAGATGAGCACCATAAACTTTTAGTCGCTACTAATTTGCAAACTCCACAATAATGTATATCTTAGGTAGCTGGGCATGCTCCATGTTGTGCTCAGTGTTCAAATTCAACCATCACATCTCCATTAAGGAAAGGCATCGAATGGCATGCAAAGAAATACACGCGTTAAGGTAGGAAAACCTAATGTAGCGAAGCTTGATCAGATAGTCCATTATCCCAAACCTAAGATTTAACAACATCATATATCTAAAAACTTTATGCTGGGGAGGCATCGAGTACCGAAGCCCCCATATTGATTGACAGAACCCTATAGCAAAAGATTCGCCCAAGTGAGCAACAAAATGGCTACCCAAGAACTTATTCTGACAGGCATTTAGAACCTTATGGATTATTCTTGAACATCAACCGCACAAAATCAGAAAATCACTATCACAGAACAACTATGGCAACATTAGTATCCCGAAACTAGTATTAAATAAAGATTCATCCAGGTGTACTGTGGGAAACCAAAGGCCAAGAGTAGGGGATAGCTCTCTGGATCTTAATGGCATTTTCATTGATGAGTCTAGACTGCCAATCTCTACTAGCTGAGAGGGGTCAGTATACCAGAAAGTATGGTTGGGACTCCACAATATATTTTCATAATCTTTTCTAGTTGAGAACCACCTATGCCCCACTGGTAGGATGATCTATCTATTTCTTAAAGAAATGAGGCTCAGCATTTTCCTCGTTCAATAGAGAATTGGTAGTTGAACCCAAGGGCCAAGTCCTCAAATTATGGCCATACAGTCCTCAAATTATGGCCATACCGAATGTTTCCTGATTTGAGAATTGATGGAATTGCTTTCTACTATGCCAATTGAACAAGATATAAGGGCTTCCTATTATAACAGGTTGTTCAAAAGGATGTCCCTGGTTATCTCACTACTATGTGCATCTGTGAGTAGTCAGAGTTAAAAAGAATGCTTTGCAAACCAATACCAGCGAACAGTAGAGAACTAATCAACTAAATTATCTACTGCCATTGACAAACAAATCAACAAAGAACACAATACGTGCAAGACCAGGCAAACAAGCAAATGCAACGACAGTTAGATTAAAAAGAAATCATAAATTTCTCCAAATGCTACAGAACCAAAATACCAAAATCACTAAATCAGATAGATAAAGACGAACTGCCACTGAAACCATCAATCATACACAGACCCACAGAGCCTGTCAGCCAGAAATGCATTGCACACAAGCAGCACACCGATGCACAGTGCATCTTGTTGTGGGGGGGGGGGGGGGGGAGAGCAAAATATTCACCTCTGAACGGAGATACGGAACAGATACGGCAGTAAAAACAAATCCAGCGATTATGTAATAAGAAGGTGATTTCCCACTAATATGTGCAGGGATGAGCCGTTTGTGAGTAGCAAGTTTTATGTCAAATTCAAGAATCTTCGAATTTCTGAGAACTTGCACATGAGCTTTATCTCCAGTGTATTTTTGGGAAACCAAATAGCCGAAACCTATGCGCTCTCCATGCCTGAATGGAACTGAGGAGGATCCAAAGAGATGTCAATACATTCATCAAGGAATAAAGATGCACGTCAATGCAAGAGCACAAGGATAAATAGTAAAGACATCTTTAAATCTTAAACCAAGCTGGCATGCAGAGAGTAATTAGAGCAATCGACTACCACAATTAAGGCCATCTTCTTGTTGAATTGCATAAAGACATGCATGCTAGCCTGCGCATCTTGTGATTGTAAACTTAATTCTTCATTTGCAGTGTCACTGACAGAGTCAGGTAGTTCAATTCTGGAAGAAATCAGAGTTGGAGAGGTTTACAATGCCCTCAGGTACTAAGTATCAGGTACCTGCTATAAGTAAATGAAAATCCAAAGCAGGAATGCTCAAATTACCAGAGAAAACCCTGCTGACATCCTGCTAGGCACATGCCCCAGATATCACATGAGATATTCATGCAGATTTCGATGGCATTGGAAGTTTTTTCATCAAATAGGTCTAGTAAGTCCTTTGGTTTCTCAAGGTTTAGGAATACACGAACAATGACAACAACAATCAGCATTCCAAATCCTGCTCTACAAATGCCAACAGAGAAACAGAAGCAGCATTGCTAAAGTAAGAGAGTGAGAGGATGATGTGTATCAACCTGTCCCGTCATTAGCAATGTTAATCCCATCAAAGCTAAGGATAACATCAGATGGCCTAAGAACATGTGATTCTGGAGCTGTAGGTTCGATTCTCCTAATTCGGACACCTTTCTTATCCAGTTTCATTCCCATAGCCATGCGTAGGTCAGGATTTTCCATCTTCTGCCACTCAACTCCAAGAATGGGGAATCCTGACATGAAATGATCAACCATGAAATAAGACATCAAGACAAAATTATTTCAAGGGCCACTAGCATCAATTGCATCCGTGCATTTTAACAATTCCAAGGAAAAACCGCAAAAAGTAAGCTGGAAAATGTTTTCCCCCTAAAGAAAACCACAAAAAGATGTTAAAAGGCTAAATGAACAAATTTCTTTCACAATCATTTGCAAAAAATACAGCTAATGGCACGACCAGTTTAGAAGTAAAGTACATTCAAAGATAGAAAACAGAAGCACCTGTGTACAACCCATTCTTCTCATAATCATGAATGAAGTGCATGATGACAGGTGTTGGGATAATATAACCGATATTCTCTACATCTTCATGTTTAAGCGACTGAAATGCAATACCCACACATTTTCCCTTGTCATTAAATGCAGGGCCACCAGAATTTCCTGAATTTATAGCTGCATCTATCTGCAGGAGAATCCCCACACAAACATGAGAATCCCAGCCATTGCAAGCAAGTAAGAAACAGTCATGACTGATTGAATAACCTGCACTCCCAGGAGTTCAGTTGATCCATGGGCATAGGAGAGCATCTCCATACGTGACACAACACCACTCGTCACGGATATCGTATCTCCACCAATGGGATAACCCACCACAGTGACAGCATCTTGGAGTGCAGGTAGATCTCCGAACTCCACAGGCGCAACCCCTTCCCAGAACTCATCACTGGTGACTGTGAGCAATGCTGAAACAATAGCAAGATACAAAGGCCCTTTTAACTCAATGATATGAAAAGGAAATAGCTTTACTAATTTCTAACAAGTAATCACCTTTACTAAAGGGCAGTCAAATTGCAAAGCAATATTTTCTGGTGATCAGATAAAACAAAACACCAACCATATTCTCACGTTGCTAAACCTCCTAATTCAAACTGATAAAAGGATGGTGATGATAAATTACCGACCTTTCCCCTTTGGGTGTTACAAAGCATCTAAACCTAGACACATTTGCACACTGTTCCCATTAGATATCAAAGATTCACAGATGATATCAGCAAGAACCACTCACTCCTATAATCTCCTCAATTGCCAGTTCATCCAGTCTCAGTAAAATCATACCAACTACATTGGCAAACGAGATAAAGACTACAGGCACGCGAGCATGGCCACATAAAAACCCTCTCCATCACATGCCATTAACGAATTCAAAAGCGCTACACTACCTTACATATAAAACACTCAATCAACTCAAACCTCATTGGACAATCCCATGTCGCTTACCGATATCACACTCGGTCCCGATAGCGAGCACAGTAGCCAGATACTTCGTATCAGAGCCACGCTTCTTCACCTTCACCTGAGTGTGATGCTCCACGGAATGCGCATTGGTCAGCACTCTCCTCCCTCCAATAATGAATCCGCTGCTGCTGCTGCTGTACTGCCTCTTACGCTGCCACGGGAGCGAGAAATTCGGCTCCGTGTGCACGCAAAACACCTTCACCACCGCGTCCATCGCGGGGACCACCCTCGCGACGTTCTCCCACTTCGGCATCGGCATAGGCGACGGCTCCTCCCCGTCGAGCTCCAAGTCCCTATCGTCGCCGCCGCCGCCGACCACGACGGCCAAGGAGCAGTCGCCGTTCTGCTCGGCGAAGCGAGAGCTCCGGCGCTCCGGCGACCGGCGCTCCGCCTTCCTCCGGGGCCGCCCCCGGCCGCGGCGGGACGCGGGAGGGTCGGCGCTCATCGTCTTCTCCGCCGCCGGCGCCGAGGCGCCGTCGTTTAAAGCGGTGGCGGCGGCGGCGTTGGGGTGCTGGTGGTCGGCGGCCTCCGCGGATTCGTTGGGCGGATGCTTGGACGGGCGGCCGCGTTTCCGCTTGTTGTCGACCATTTTTCCGGCGACGGCGGGGTCCGGCGGCGAGGTATGGCGTCGGAGACGACGACGAAATGGGGTTTAAGGGTTTATTATGGTCGGAGCAATCTCGGCGAATCGCTAGCGATTGGTGATGTCGACGACGCTGTTTTCTCGGAGATGGAGAAAAGAAGAGGCGGTTCGAAGGTAAGGACGACGCACGGAAGGGGCTTGGGCTAACATGGGCCCAATTTTTGGGCCTAATATTTGGGCTGAGGAGTTGGGCCGACTCCTCGGGCCGAGCGATGTGGTTCAATTGCATTCCAAGCATCGCGATTAGAACTCCAATTCGAGTCGGGCCTGCATGGCTCGGTCCTCGTCTCGGCTCGGCCCGGCTCGGCTCGGCTCGGCTCCAATATTTAAGGCTTGAAATTAATCATTACAACATGGCTAACTTCAAATTGATATGAATTGGCACGTTATCATATCAGCCATTTTCTCTTGACCCTTCTTTAGCATGCTCTTAATTCAATTTGATGCCTTTTATGCATACATCTCTGCCTATGAACCGATCATGTGCGACGCATTTCCTCAGGTGCAACGAGGTGGGAGATACAGAAGATATGCTATTTAGCTCTAGCTTGGAACTTTGGTGCTTGAATTGAACATGAATATCCCAAATTACCATTAGGAAGTCAACAAACAGAGATCAACTCCATTTGTTCCCTCCTCAAGTATTGCCTCCAAACTACTGTCTACACCCCCATGCACTCTAACAGGAATGATGCCAAAAACTGCCTTCAAAACACTTGCTGAGTAATCAAACAAGAAAAACATTACAAATTTTCATATATTACTGTTTTCGCGACATGTATAATCGATATTTTAAAAATCAAATATTTCGTCATAAAGCATCAACACTCATTACGAAAACCCTTCCGATTGCTTATCAAACATCCCTATCAAGTGTCGACGCTTATTAACAAAACCCTTCCGATTGCTTATCAAACATCCCTATCACTTGATCACCTCTTTAGCCACCAACAATTCAAGGCCCACAACAAACTTTTCCTCTTGACAAGACCATGGACAACAACAAGAAGAAAAACATATATATTTTGTTCTTAACTATACAAGCTTATTGCTAATTACTGGGGCCACAAAGCCCATGCAAAGAATGGAGTACATATCTAACTACATCACCAATGCAAAAAAAGAAAAAAGAAAAACCATGAACATTTATTATTTCTCTTTTAATTTGGCTCTCTCTCTCTATATATATATAAATAAATATATATATGTCATATTTCCTCAAGTAAAATCAAGAATTCATCCCCCTTCAAGCCTCAAAGCAGCCATCAGGAAGTCATTCCAAACATCAATCGGGCCAGGCAAGCACCAGTGCACGCAGTCGTTGTACCCTCTCATCCACTTGTTCCCCCAGTGCTCCCCCGGGTGCCCGTCCGGCCGCATCAGCATCGCCCGTGTCACCTCCAACGCCCCAAACCTCTTCCCTCTCTCCCTCCCGACCACCTTTGCCCTCTCCATCTCCTCCATCTGCACGTTCCTGAACCCCCACTCGGATCCCCCCAGGTCGATCTCGCCCTCCTCGTAGGGCCCCGTCCGGGCGCACGCCCCTCCCGTGTCCCACGTCCCGTTCTCGAAGTGCGCCGGCGAGAACGTCCTCAGCAACGTCGTCGTCCTCCCGCTGCACCCGTTGATGTGGTCGAGCGCGGCGCGGAACGACATGCGTACCGCGTGCTCAGGCCCGTAGGAGGTGACGTTCGGCTCGTTGCAGTAGACGCAGCCCACCAGGCGCTTCTGCTCATAGAGGTAGAGCTTCCGGAAGAACCAGTGCGCCGAGGAGACCACGGCGATGTCCATGGTGGGGACCTCGCGCGCCCATTCGCCGTCCACCTCGTCGAGGTACAGGGAGAAGGTCCCCGTCGACGAGCCGTTGATCACCTCCTCCTTGGCCATCACAAGGAACTTGGACCACAGGATCTTGAGCGTGAAGTCGTGCCCGCGGAAGTACCACGTCCGGAACCGGTCCTCCGAGTCCTTGAAGACGTCGACTGGCGTTTCCTCCTGCACAAAAGAGTTCGAATGATCTCCGGCCTCTTAACGTTTCAATCTAGCATCTGTCAAAATATATGGCAAGATTCGAAACTGTTCTGATGACATTCCAGAAATATGCAAGAACTGGAGATACGCAAGAAGTTCCCAATCCAAGCAGACAAAAGACGATGATGTCTTCGTGGTTCCTGTTCGATAACTACACATCTTCAGCAGAAAAGTCAACAAGCTATTCAGGCGCTTCTTCTCATCAACGCTGATCAGATGATCCTGCCTACGAATCGAGGGTCATCAGATTATTCCGCTCGTATCTCTCTCGTCGAATCTCCTCGTCCCGAGGGGCAAATTGAAGAAGACGACGAGGACCCGGCATGACGATCACGAGCAGCAGCAGCAGCAGCAAATAGCCGTTGACCAGCCATGTGCATCTCAGGCACAAAAGGAAAGGGTGGGCCAACCGCGAATTGGCACCATACATGCAAAATTCAATCCGTCGGACTCGTCGTCCTCGTACAACAAGGGCCCGAAAAGAACGAGTCAAGGCCCAAGAATCCTTGTCCCTCTCATCAAAATCAGTAACATAATCCGAACTTTGACAGAAAATCACATTCTGGTTATTCAATCCACCCCTAGATCATCGCTCAATCAATCAATTCATCGAAGTCTTTAGGTGCACAGCTCACATGCATTTCGGTGGAAGATGGGTTGGGGAATTTTCCTATTCTTGGTACGTAGGTAGACATTCTTTATTAGTGTCATGCTTTCTCTAGGATGACAATGACACCTTCCTATCACTCGAAAATTTTATTTTTTTCTTCCCATCTCTTTTGACAATTTTTTGGACCGCCCGTTTGGCATCTAACTTTTACTTTAATCTTGCTAATCTTGGTAGCGAAATCTTTATGAACTTACTACCCCCCCTCGGCGGAAGTTAATGCACATAGGTCGATTGCCGGATACAAGGGAAACCACACTCAACATACGAAACGATCTAATTAAACGACAGCGACATGCACGGTCGGTAAATTCCCTAATTACGAATCTCGTCGCCAAATTTAAACACGAGATAAGGTAAAAAAATCTTTTATTTATGGGTCGGGAAGAAACCGATTCTCCTTCCAAATGCGGATAAAAATGCCAGCTTTTTTGTCGTCAGACGATAAATCCCAGGCAATCGCTCTTTTCTCTCTCTCTCTCTTATCTTTACTAATTATATTCATTAATTAACAGAGGAGGAATGGAATCGAAAAGGGTTCACGCAAAGGTCGTGCATGGAGAGAATTCAATGCCGAAATCCCCCCCTTTCCGGGTGCAACACCGATTGGCGGGGCGGAGGACTCTTCGTCTTCGACGGTTCTTGACGGGCGCGCGGTGGCGGATCCTGAATCGGCCGCAAAAGGCCTCAAGACCAGGGCGCAGAGCGCGAATTACACGCGTTTCCACTCGTTCGCTTCGCACCCCCACAAAAAATCAGTAAAGTTTTCTCGAAGAAGACGACAAAAAGAGATTTTGGCAATGTCGATGACGTTCGAACAGTGCGGTTTGATTGGAAAATGACTGACCTGAGACAAGAGGCAGAGCAGGGACTCCATGTGGTTCCTGGCGACGGAGTCGCCGACGAAGGCGAGGGTCTTCCCGCGCACCATACCCAGGAACGCCCGGGGGTCGAACCTCGGGAGCTCGCACCCGTCGGGCTTCCATCTCCAATTCAGGAAGTCCGTATCTTTCCTCCCGTGCCGGAAGCAGTTCTTGGAGTCCGGAATCGTCGCGCAGCTCGAATTCGTGTACGATGAGGCTCTGAAATCCGGAACCCAGTGTCCCCTGTACAAGTCACAATCTGGAAACACGAACGACACCCATCATGAGCATGGACAAGAACGGTCGCGGACGAGGATTAAAAAAATCATCTTTTTGTGTCTCCCCGCGTCGGGCTTCATTACCCTGTTGAGGTCTGATGGAGGCGGAGGCGGAGGCGGAGGCGGAGGAACCGTCTTGCTGGAGGTCGCGCTTGATCGTGAGAGGGGAGGGAGAGAAGAGCATGAAGAGGGTGAAGAGGGTGGCGAGGAGGAGGGCAAAGAAGAGGAAGGGAGGGAGCGCGGGAGGAGCCGCGGCGGCGGCGGCGGCGGCGGAGGCAGCAGAGCCGCCACCATTACCGCCACCATGATTGTGGTGTCTGGTGTCCTTTTTGTGGGTTCTGTCTTGGACAGGACATGAAGGTTTCATGCTTCTTTCTGGGAGCGCGGAGAGAGAATTGAGAGAGAGAGAGAGAGAGGTGTGGGGGAAGATGTTGGACTTTAAGTATGAGTGGTTATGTTACATTTTTTTTTTTTTCCTTTGCAGAAAAGTAAATATACAGATACATATATCAATAAATAAAAGGAGTTGAAAATGGAAGGTTTTGTTAGCTGGGGACGGTCTAATTACTTGCCTAATTCATTAAGATTTGAAGGCGGCAATTAGAGGCAGCGAATGGAGAGGAAATTATGAAAAGTCTACCATACGGGGGCGATGATAATAATTGCTCCTCGTACAAATGTACTTTTTTCTTTTTATTTTCTGTGGTTCTCGAGTTTGATACAAGACTTTAAATTAGTATAGCGCTACCCAAAAGCCTGACTGAATAAAAATGGGTACAAGTACCAACATTTCATTTACATGGTCATTTTTAGCGACACGCCAACATTTTTTTTTCTCAAGTTTTTGGAATTCAAAATCGAAATTTCATCTTGATTGGGAAATAAAAAGATGGCTCGCTTTGTATTTTGATCTCCACTGATATTTAACATATTTTGTATTTGTATAATCGCTTCTTCTTTATATCGCATCAGTTATGGAATGAGTTTCTATAAGAGAATAAGACGTGGTGCAGTCCGATTGCTTTGAGGTGAATAACCACGAGCTCTCTCACATAAACTTTATGCCCCTATATGTGAGGAAAATTACAATCGAGCCATTTGTGAGCAATCTGCTCTCTTAACAAAGTCGAGTTAAAATGCTAACTTTATATCCATGAAATTTACAGTTATTTCACAAGAGACTTGTCAGTCGCGCACGAGTCGTTTTTTTAACCCTATGCACTTGAACTAGATTTGCCTATATGAACTATAAATTAATTTATTAACTCATGTCTATGAATCATAAATTAGTTTAAAGTGGCAAAACTAAAAATAATATGTGCGTTAAATTGGTTTATAACTTATTTATAACTAATTTATCTCTATGATTATCTCCTCACTCTCTCTTGCCCCTATTCAATCTCACACTCGCTTACTTCTCACAATAATTTAGGTATGAGTTTTCATAAATTGAGTTAGGTATAACAATGTCTTAGCAAAATGATTGGGTTAAATGAGTCAATTTGAGTCGAATCATTTTTTAACCAACCCCTACTCACCCTTTTGATAGGTCCACTCTAAATCAGTTCTTGAACTTGTAGCAAGAACAAGAAGAACATATAGTCTCTCGTGATGTGCTTTTATTAGAAAAGTCGAATGCACGGGAGCTTTGAAACATATAAAAGTGAAATTAGGCTAAATGGTTGAGAAAGACAAAGCACACTTTGCATTGTGAAATAAAGAAAAAAATGATATAAATGGTCACTGGACTTCAGTATAATGTACAATGTTATTCCCGAATCTCTAATTTATTCATTGCGGCCCCTAAAATTTTATCAATATCTTAAACATAGAACTTTTCATAAGATCTAAAAAGTATATTAAAACCTCATCAAACAAATTTAAATTTTGAAAATGACATTACATATTGGGCAAAAATTCATGAAATTCATTGTATAAATTAAGAATTTAAAGACAATATTAAACGTTAAATCAAAATTAAAAATATAGTTTATGTTATGAACCCTAAAGTCAACGATTCGCCTGAACTGGGCGACGTGCGTAGCAGTAAGTGGAGGGAGAGGGGGGAAGTGGGGTGGTCAAAGGCGTGGGATCTAGAAAGCGCACCTGATACGCGAAAGGCGTGCGACGCGTATCGCGGGATCGGCAACACATGGCAGAGGAGAAGGGAGAAGATGGGCGAGATCTGTTCAGGCGATTTCCTCGACTCCCTCCCCACGTGAGAGGCCTTTACTCCTCCCCCCTCGTTTCACGGCGCAATCCGTTCCCTCCCTTTCCTCCCATCTTCTCCACCTTTAATTTTTCTATTTTGGAGGGGCCCCCTATAGTTCTATTCGCATTTAAGTTCAGACTCTAATATCACGAAAAACTCTAAATTAATAGTATATGATAAATTTGCTACATCCTGCCGCTAGTAATCATTAAGTATCGTCAAGTTGCCGAATTGAGTAATACATTTGCTACATCCTGCCGCTAGTAATCATTAAGTATTATCAAGTTGCTGAATTGGGTAATACAAGATAATTGACGATTGTATCATTTTAGGATTTTACCTTATGTTTCTCACAAATATATTAATTTGTGATTTTTCGTGATATTAATATAATTTAATGAAAATTAATATAGGATAAATTTATCGTAAATATATCGATTTAGAATTTTTTTCGCAATGTTACCCCATAAGTTCAACCCACCCCAAAGAGACACCAAAATAGTACGAGCATGCGAAGTTACAAAGAGGTGGGTTTTGCACTTCTTATGCACATTTGATATGACTTGTCTCCTTGATGCCCCAATGAGTGATCACTTTGGAACAATGATGGCATTCTTTGCCCCCCTCATGCCTTATGCTTTTTGCTTTCCGATCAATAGCTTTTCACTGTTCGGGAAAAGGTGAAAAAGATTCAAATTTGCAGCGAGCCATGACGACTCGGTCAATAAAACTGAACGAGATGCGCACTACTAGGTTCACGCTAAGTATAGATCCTATTATTAAAGGGTCTCTCAGAAGTGTTCTCTAGTGTCTAAAATGCGTTCGTGTGCGCTCTTTTACCGATCAAGCCACACGGACTATTGTTCTTCGATATAAATAATCTCTGCCGTTGTTTAAATCGCTTTTTCAATCGTTTAACGCGTACCACAAGAGCGACTTGTTGGTGCACATTTTCCTTTCCCACCAAACAACCCCTCGGGAATTTCCAAGTATAATTCATCGTGTCGCGTGAAGTCGATTTCGACTTTCACCACTAACGACCGACGAAAGGAAAGGAACAAAGTGATAGAAGACTTTTAGGAAAGCAAAGTCAATATCGAAATGAGATCAATCACGATCTCCGGAGGGATTCAAAGTGGAGTGGAGCCACTGTTTGAAATCATTCTTGGAGTGACATTGAAAACACAGATCTTCGCACGAGCGAATGATTGCGTAATACATTATTTTAGGGTTGTTACTACAAAAAAATATTAAATTAGTACATTTTTAACAAATTTATCATATTTATAATACATTTATCCTTCATTAATTTTCATTAAATTGGATTCACGTCACGCAAAATCACAAATCGATATACTTATCAACCGTCACGTGTCATTCAACTTAGAAATTTAACAATAAACTTCAAATTTATCATAAGCGTAGTAGTTTGGAATTTTTTATCAAAAATTAATTTATGATAAATTTATTATATATGTATTAATTTAGGATTTTTCGTTGTATTAATTCATTATTTTAAGTGCATTATTAATTGTCCGATTCATGTAAGACAAGTGACTAATGTCGCAGTAATGTCACGGTGCCGTCATCAAGCCAATTGAAAATTTACCGAAAGTACAAATGACACTCATGATTAAAAAAATGTAACTTATAAACAAGATAAAAAGATAAAAGTGTAAATGTCACTGCCGACATTCATACGGAGAAAGCAAAAGGGGAAAGTGACGTTGTGATGTGAATACGTGCGAACTGCTAAATTCGCGGGTCATACTTCTACGGTGCGAGGCGTGGGCAAATCTGGACCGTCCCACATGCGGGGCGGAGACCAGCTCGTTGTGATCGGGCTTTCTAGTTTATTCCCTTGGTAGACAAGGAAGGAACGTTCCCTTTCCAGCTATTATTATTAAAATAAGAAACTTCCAAAAAAAGTTTGAAGTTTGAAATTTTTTTCGTAAAATGATAAAAGTTATTCTTTTAAATAAGTATATAAAGTGGCTAATTCAGTCTAAAATAAAAGATCTGACTCTTTAGCCGGTGAACACAGACCTCGTACATGTCATTTCAGTAGTTGTGGTGAAGGGCATTTTCGTCGCGGGCCTTTTTCTTCTTGTTTTCTTCTTTCATCTATTTTTCTTTCTTCTTTTTGTCCATTGGTCTTCTGCATTCCTCATTCAAGCCTCTTCGGTTCGTCGTCTTCGTTTGGAACCAGCCAACTCTTCATCATTTGCACAAGCTTGACAGCGATCCGCAACGAGGGCTTGACTTGGACGGGAGGATGTGACGATGGTGGCAACCCAGAACCAAGTCGTAGGGCTTGATTTCAGGGTGATTGAAACGCGAGTGACGGTGATGAGCCCTCCAACCATGGTGGTGAGTCTGGTGACCATCGACGGACGTCAATAATGGCCTGAGTGGCTTCCACAATACAAAGCTGGCTTTCTCGGTGTGGTGTAGCTCAAAGCGTGTCCTAAGGCTTGATTTTGGCGACAATTTCCTCGTGGGGTCTTAGTGAAACATGATGAGCGCATCTCTTTGATAAGTACATTCTTGTGCGTGGCAAATTTGGGCAATTTCAAGTTTAGGTGCATGAATTGTGAGGTTTCAATTTGATATCTAACCTAAAGATGGGGGAGAAGTGTTAAAAAGGTCCTAAACCTTTTGCATTTTTATCAATTTAGTCATAAACATTTTTTTGGTGCCAATTTAATCCTAAACATTTTTATTTTATGCCAATTCAGTCATTTCCGGCTAATTTTGGCCCAAATTTTGTGGACGGAGGCGCGATTGAGCAAGATCGACATGCAAACAACTTTTAATAATATTTTAATATTCTTTTCTTTTTGTTTTCTTTTTCCTCCTCCTTCCTCCAACCAGTCGTCAGGCCGAGACCGGCCAGAGGCGATGGCCGGTGAGGTCGAGGTCGACCTCGCCGGCCTCGACCTCGTCGGCCACCTCACCAATGGCCACGAGGGCAGCCTCGCGTTGGGTGACTAGGGCAAGCCTCGCTTATGGTCAACGACATTGGCCTGGGCAACCTCACACTCGTAGCCATGGGTGAGGTGGCCGGCAATGAGGTTGACCTTGTTGGCCAGAAAGGAGGAGAAAAGAAAAAGAAAAAGAAAAAAATTCAAAAATTCAATATTAAAATATTATTAAAAATCTTCTACGTCGCGCCGATCAAAAGTCACGTTAGTCAACCGGCGCCCAATCAAGCAAAATTCGACCAAAATTGGTCGAAAGAACTAAATCGGCATCAAGTAAAATGTTTAGGACTAAATTGGCACAAAAAAAAGATTTATGACTAAATTGGCATAAATGCAAAATTTTATGACTTTTTAAACACTTCTCCCCTAAAGATGGCTTAACAAATGGCATGTGAAATATGTGCTTGTTGGCTACTGAATATTTGGCCAATCGGAAAGCTAAGCCCTAATTTGAGATAAGATATATTTTGGGTCTTCTTTTGAAAAAATACTTTCATTTAAAGCCTTTATTTGAGAATTTTCTTATTATTATTATTATTATTATTATTATTATTATTATTATTATTATTATTATTATTATTATTATTCACAATGGAATTTTAGTATTGTACAAGTAATTCATTGGGGTCATGCGGTAACATGTATTCGAATGAACATGGTGCGAGAAAAAATCAGAGAGAGATAAATTGTTATAGGCTCGAGAATCTTTTATGATATTTTATGTTGTATGCGTACCATTCCCTATTAGATTCATTTCACCGTCTCCATTCGTTTGAAAATAGCTCATCACATGAGGAGGTTATTGGATTCTACTCGAGAACTGGCTTCCTTAGAATCTAATCCCGATTGATAGGGATGAGATTACGAGTAAAACCAAGAACCAAACCGAACTACCCATGGGAACTAGTCATATTCCAAGTTTCTAGTGGGAATAACTTTTAGTTTGCTTGACTAAGAGTGAAAAGAAAAAAAAAATGAATTGGCCAGTTCTTGGCTATACTTCGGAATTAAAAACTGGCTTGGAACGATAGGTTCGGCATCAGGGTTACTATAATGTATATTGCGTAGGTTTCAAATTTCTAAAAATTAAGAATTGGTCTCAATAGCCTATAGGGTAAGTTTTAGGTTTTAGGCGGAACTCGAACCTATCTCGAAACCACTCACGTCTACCAATCGGTTGCCACGAGTGAGGATGGAATCCGCGACCTCCGTGTTCTTGACTGCAAGCGTCAGTCCCAGTTAGGCGGATGGGAAGATCCCAGTGGCATTTTCTCTTCCCCATTGGGCCAACAGCGTGTTCTCTCTTTCCCTCCCTCTCTCTCTCTTCCTCGGTAGATCCAAATGTCAAACGAGGCCAGAGAGGCATTTGCTCGAGCTGAACCCGCCTCGATTGCAACAACAGCGCGCGACTTTAGGCCCGACAACGGCAGGATCACCCGGGCTTACTGACCCGACGATGATCCGGCCCAGTTTAGAACCCGATTCTGGAACGGGCTCCCGTTCGGGATCCACTCACGCCTCGTGGGCAGGAGTCGCCTTCTCCTTTCGGCCTTCCACTCGAAACCATCTTCTCAAAGTCAACCGAAGCTCGGACGAAAAGCTCGCGCGCCTCGTCGATCTTCAGCTGTCGAAAGGGGACGATGGACCGGATATCACAGTTGGGGGGGGGGGGGGGGGGTGGTGTCCTGTGGGTAGGGCGCAGCCGCATCGGCGCTGTCCGTTGGGGTACTATGGCGGAGAAACCACAGGGAACGTCAGCATCATCGCGCGATGTGTCGGCAAGAAATGGACACGTGAGTAATGCGCATCGCCCACCCCCATGTGTCTTGCGGAATCGGTGTGCTGTGCGTCGAGTACGTTGCTTTCGCATTGATGTGAGATGGGTCCTGCGTTTTTCGGTTTGGTCCTGGTTCTCTTCCTTTCTCCCTCATACTGGCTTTTCGGAGGGAGAGAGGGAGAGAGTTGTCCGGAGCTGACATGATTTACTGATGCTAACTTTGGTTTGGTTGCTCCTCGTCTTTTTCGCACGGGTTGTTGCCCAACACGGTGAAGATCTGAGAGGTGACCGTTCTGGACCCGACAAATCACTACCGGAAATCTGAACCCACTCGACAGAAGTCGCCAACATCGCACGAATTTGATAATAACGTGACCACTTTCTGTGTTTTGACGGCCCATATTTAGTGGAAACATATTCATCATTCCTATTGGATGGGATAAAGGGTCCGTTTATTTTGTGAAAAACATTTTTTAGGAAAATATTTTTCTCGTCGTTTGGATTATTTAAGAAAATGAGTTAACGGAAAACTCTATTTATTTCGTGTAAAATACTTCATTCCAAGAAAATGTTGTCCAAAAAAATCATTTTCTAAGAAAATAATAATATTTTCTGATGTTCGGCTAAAAATTTCATCATTTGGTAAGGAAAATCTAAATACACCCAAGCTTGGGTGTTGGGGACTCGATCCCACGCACATGCATCGGAGTTCGGGGCTTAGGCTCGAGGATTTAGGCATGGGCACTAGGGTCTCGAGCCCTAATGCATGGCACGACATCGATGGACTTTGATACAGGCATTGGGGATCTCGGGCATGAGTATCGTAGTCCTAAGCCTTGGCTTCATTGGATCTAGGCTTAGGCTCAAGGGATTTGGGCACGGATACTAGGGTCTCGAGCCTTGACGAATGGCCCAACATCGATGGACTTGGGTATGGGCATTGGGGACCCAAGGCACTGGCACTGAGGTCTTGAGTGCCAAGGGCATTATCCCAAGCTCGAGGTCCTAGGCACGAGCTTGGCCTTGAAGAACACGGGCTTGGGTGTTGAGGACCAGGGCTTGGCCTCAATGGACTTGGGTGTGGGCGGTAGGTACTCGAGCATTATCATTGGAGTCTTGGGCCCTGCCTCAATGAACCTAGGCCCAGGTGCTAGGGTGCTGAGCCCGACATCAACGGATTTGAGAGAAAGTGTTGGGGACCGAGGCCTAGCCTTGATGGACCCAGGCTCGGGCACTAAGGACCCAAGTTCAACCTCTACATATTAGGGCTAGGGTGCTAAGGAGTTGGGCACAGGCACCTCGTTATCGGGCTCAGCTTTGGTGGACCCAAGACCAATGCCTATGCTCATGCCTAAGAGCAGAGGGTCAGGGCCTAAGACCTCAGTGTTCGTGCCAGGTTCTGGGGTTACTTATGCCCAAAGTATTAGTGCTCGAACAATGTATGTCTATTTAGAAAAATCATATTTAATTTTATTTTCATAACTCAACAAAACACCGAAAAATATTGTTGTTTTCCTTAAAAATGAGTTCTTGGAATTTTTTTTTTTCAAAAGTGCCATATTTTATGTGAAACAAAGGGAGCTTAGGTTGTGTCCCACAGTGTCTGATGCAATCAAATTCTTAGCACGAGCACTTCACTGCTCCGATTCTTATGTAGAGGATTTTGCAATTGCCATAAACCGGGTTTGTATTCCGAGCAGAATTCAAGTTAGATTAACACAGAAAATTGCACCGGAAGTTCTATCTAATTGACACTGTATATAGAGAGTGCAATCGAATGTTAAAAATATCTGAAAATTGCGGTCAAGCCTTGACTTTTTTAATCATTACAATGAAGCCCTAAATCATCCCTTCTAAATTACAATCAAATCCTGACCATGTATTAGAAAATTCAAATTTGAGGGTTGCATATGGGCAATTTTCAATGTGCCAATGCGGACAACTTCAATACTATTCACAAAAATAATAAAAAAAGAAAGAAAGCCCATTGCAATTTTTGAAAACAAAAATGTTAAAAATTGACCGTAATGGTTGAAAAACTTGTGACTCGATTGCAACCTACAAACCTTACGCAAAAAAGATTAGGACTCTCGTAGCACTCTTCTCTAATCTTCGAATCACCGTATAGACCAATTCTATATATTTTCCTTCGATTGCTCAAGGAACAGATGGACAGAAGAATATAATTATACCCTCATGATCCTTCAAACTCCGTCGAATCCCTGGACAATCTAATTGATCTAAAGGGCACTAAAAGTTAGATGCATATCTTTTAATCAAATAATCTCTCTCTCTCTCTCTCTATTTATATATTTGTACTATCGCTATCATCACAAAGACAATCGCTATCAGCTGGTCAGTGAAGTGAAAGTGTACACAGGTTTCGCTAGCAGGGCGAAGCTGATCACATGGGTAGGGCATCGTAATTCTAGGAGGACAGTCTCCTCATACATGTGAGGCTGCCGCATTTAATAACAGCCACGAGACAAAGGGGAAGATCAGGGCAAGCGATGCAGAGATCTTCTCCCATGGCCCTTCCCATATCTTCTGCCCTAGTTGCCAATGTTTGGTCGCTGGGACGTACGTCCCCCCAATTGCACAACCTTCTGCCTCCGCTTTTCTTATTGCTGGATCAAAAGGGTCATTCAAATTCACGCCGGTTAGCTCGCGAAGGGATTGTTAGCACATCCCTGTCGATGGCCTCTGTCTAGTCCAAGTTTGCATTTGCGCGGGGGGATGAATGTTCCAGAATTAGTGACTGTACATGGTCCTTGCAAAAGACTCGGGTCGGCCCTAAGTTTCGTTTCGATGATTCCCTATCTCAATACTGCCTGAGGGATTTCGGCTTTGGAGGAATGCATGTCGGCTGCTGCGATCTGTTCAGAGTTGTACATTTTACAGTTACTGTACTATGATTTTTCTAATCATCAGGTGGATCAGAAATTATGGTAGTACGTACATGCTGCGGGATCCAAAGTAAAGTGCACACGATTGGATCTTTTGGAGCTGCTCGTCGCCCCAAGCAAACGCAGACCACGTTCTCTTAAAGTAAACTAGTATTTAGAAGGTCAAATCTTGGGAAAATGGTCATTATTCTAACTTCTACATATTCTGTATTCCCTCTGTGGTCTGTGCCTCGCGTTCCAAGACCATAACAGATTCCTGAAACGGAGCAACTTATATTAAACGTTAGGGTTTCCAAGTGTAACACCAGAAGGTAGATTCCAGTACAGTATCGCCAATACTATACTGTATTTAAATCACATTAAACAAGTATTGGGAACCACCGAATTGCTTCCATCTCATACAGACTTTCAAAACGGATTTTGCAGTCCATATAAGTATTTTTCATATGACATGTACTATGATTCGCTAAAAGTCACTTTTGAAGGCAAAGCACTTTAGTAAATTCAAATTTGTTCATTAACATACTAGGTTATGTATGCATTCCGCGCACCGCATTGTAGAGTAAGAAATCCAAATTAATAATTAGCAACAACGATTTCATGCCGCCCACCTCATAGATTTGAAATATATGGATAGGAGGGTTACTTACATCTCTTTCAGATAAATTATAGGAAATATGCTGTTTTTTAAAGAGCGACCCCACATCTAAACATGCATAACTTTTAGAAAAAAAATAAAATGCGAGAGGCATTGCTTAGTGGAAGCAATTATGATGTCTACGTAAATGAGGGGAAAGGTCTACATGGGTTGCATGGGTTCATGTGTCAGATCCACCACATGATTATTTTATGATAATATATGATATTATGCGATGCATAATGTATAATATTTGTCAGCTGAAACGCTGGATGAAGAGTTTTGTGATTGGGAACGATGGCGATTGACTCGCACATCGCCATCTTGAGTTGGTCATTAGTCTCGATTTCATCAGAAAGCAACAAAGGATCGCCCCTTCGTCTGAGCTGTTTTCTTGACCAGGTTCTTGCATTGCATGTGTAATGGGTATGGAGTTCAACTCGCAGTTTGGCAGAACGTGGTGAAGACCGAACACAATTGTGTCTGTATTCCAAAGTTTACAATGGCACATGTGGGGTCAATGTCAGTCCCATGATAAGCTCATACCGGTCGTGATTTGAGGTACTATTCATCTTTAGGTGGCATGTTCGATTTCAACACGGCATAAAAGAATCGGGTCATCAAACTACAGCTCGTTGCGAATTCCCCACTTTTTAAACATGAATGGTCTAATTGGAAGTCGATTATTGCCGAAACAGAGAGAGAGAGCCATGTGATCTTTATATACTAGATTAAGATGAATAAAAAGAAATCAATTTTCCTAAGGGTAACCCTAGATGAGTGATGACGATCTCTCCTTGCCTGTAAAAGGTGTCTTCGAAATCCACTAAGCAAGAATGACTAAATGAAGTAAGACGGTGATTTGGATGGAACGTTGCATGTTACTCATGGTAAATTATACTCTATTCTACTTATACAATACAAAAAAAAGGAACAAGAGCGCGACATGATCCTTCGCCAAACAATTTATAGAACCTTAACATCAGGAACGCCAAAAAGTCAAAAGCAAATAAACAACAAAAGGGCCATGTCAGACATTATTATGCTCAGGTCTTGTTTCTTCATCTGGGGGTTTTCATCATCCTTTGGTCTCAATAGAAAGAAATGTGACTGACATGAGCTTTCCTCTAACTTTTCACATTTAATTCTTGGAATCTGACACTCTTTCTTTCAACTCTACAAATTCTCAAATTCCATGTTCTGTACCTGCAATGGCCGTGAAAGATGCTTCCATCTCGATAAAAGCCATAAATAAATAAATAAAACTATATGCTGAGAAATTAAGCCACCTAAAAACTTCAGAATTGACATTTCACTTGATAGATTGGGATCCTAAGGGTGTTAAACTTATCTGAAAAATGTAGGATTGAAAATCCGTTCGTTTCGTGGAATGAATGATTCGAAAAAATATTGTTTATAAAAATGAATTAACGAATAATATTTTCATCAAATTTTTAGATATTAATTGTTACCGATAATGAAAACATTTTTCATTAGCTAATTATTTTAAAGTGATTATTTTTAGGAAATTAATTTCCAAATCATTTACTTTTTTGTGAAATAACGGAACTGCAAAGCTGTCTAAGAGGTTTTTCGAAGACAATAATGTAAAAGCAACCTATTCTATGTGGCTTTCTTCCTAATATTGGGGCAAGCAAGAGAGGTAGTGATGAACTTGCTGTATTTTCCCTAGATATGAGAGATTTTGGCAAGCCAATATAGGAATTATGAAACTATTGAAGTAAATGACCAAGCTGAAACTTCCTGAGTGACTGCTTCTGACATTAAAGAAGGCTCATGGGCTAATCCAATCATAAGCTGAGGTGTCTAACGGTATATTCCCTGGATTCTTTCTCCATTTGATATTTAAGGGATACGGCGAACCAATCTTTATGTGTTGGACTCGATCCACATTTTTATCGCGATCGAATGTAGTTTTTCCATGCCCAGAGTACAAGTCAAGACAGATTTTTATGGCTTACTTTTGAGAGATCATGTCGAGCACGAAGAGATTTCACATTTTATGAAGTACAAAATGTAAACCGTCTTACTAAGCAGCTAATTGTTTGCAGTTTTTCTAAATTCATCCGAACAGATCAATCGAACCACACTCTGAACAAGATCACAGAAATAGATATAGTAGTAAGCACATTTGCATTTCATAAGCTCTGTTTGGTAAGTGGTAATTATAATGCTGTAGCAAAAAAAATAGTGGATCTACTATTTCTTTGTTTAAGGAAAGAATGGAAAATGAATTTTAGGGCACAGCTTTTAATGGACAACAGCCACTCATTTGCTTGCATTTAACTGGCATTGCCAACCCAGAAAAAAGGAAAAAAAAGAAGGAAAAAGAATAACAAACTGGCATTGCCCATATGACCAAACATGAATAGTTCTGTGTGCAGTGACCTGCATTTTGGCTGGACCTGGGGGATGTTCTTGATTATCAGTAGCTGAGCTCAAAATGAATCTGCAAGACCAGATCGCTTCAAAATTTCAATGGATCCATACTTAGTCTAGTTAGCAGTGACATGGAATCCGCGTCGTTATAACAAAGTGGACAGTTTCGGAAGCTACAAAATGATTCAAGTTTCACGTTTTCCTTCAAAGTTACAATTCTTACATTGCGTGCTAGTAAAAACTGATCCCAAAACGTGAAACTGAGGGGAAGACTATACTATTTACAACTATATTTTTGAATGCTATCGATAATAATGAATCTAAGTTTAGCACTCTACTCCACTGGTTCATGGGGTTGGCCCAGCATTTAAATGCTGATGTAATGTTGACCCGCAAATTATTGAACCAACTGGGGTATTTTCACATCATCTTACGCTTGTATGCATGTGATGACAAGTCATTCAAAGTACATAAATTAAAAAAGTAGGATAGATCTTAACCATATTTTACTACAGAGGAGAGCACGAGAGACCCCGGTCCTTTATTAATGCCTAGCAGTTCCTTGAGCAAATTAGAACCGACACACGTTGATACTTCTCATAGTCCCTCCCTCTCTCCCTCTCTCTGTCTGTCTCTCTCTCTCTAGCTCTGCCATCGGCATCAGGCTTTGACGTCGAAGATTTGGTTCTTCCAAGCCTTTTCAACAGCTCAAGTCTAGATTTTCTGGTTCTCTTCAAACCCAGGATCGAAAGATCCAGATTTGGGGAAAAAAGAATTGCAGAAACAGGCACCCATTTTCATGGTCACTCCCATCTCACTCTCTATAATGCTGTGCAGTTTCTCTGCTGAGAACCCACTACAGCAGTTTGCTTCTGCTCCAAATTCTTGATCTGGGGTTCTCGAATTTCTCCCTGTTTTTCTTTGTTCATTTTTGTTTCTGGAATATCGAGCTGCTGAAGGCATGGCTCCAAACACGGTCGTGCTGACCATTGAGAAGCCAAACAACAACTTCTCATTGCTTGAGATCAGTGGTCCTGATACATCCCTGCTTCTGGAGCAGAAGCAAAAAGCCGCCAGTCCCAAGCAATTCACATGGCTGCTTCTCCTGAAAGCACACAAAGCTCTGGCATGCGTTTCTTGGTTGGCCATGTCATTGAACAAAACCTTTGCCTCTGTCAAGAAACGTGTAAATTCCTCTGCCGACATAGGTGAAGAAGAGCCACAGGGCAGGGGAACTAGACTGTACAGATTCATGATAGCCTTTCTCTTCATCTCAATCTTTGCCTTGGCGATGGAAGTAATTGCCCATTTCAAGAAATGGAACTATCTGTCAGTGATTCATCCCTTGGAGGTTCAGGGCCTTGTGCACTGGTCATACATGGCTTGGTTGGCCTTCAGAGCTGATTACATTGCACCATTGGTGATCACGCTCTCTCAATTCTGTGTCGCACTGTTCATGATTCAGTCTCTTGATAGGATGGTGCTGTGCCTTGGGTGCTTCTGGATCAAGTACAGGAAATTGAAGCCCGTGATAGATGAAGCGGCATTTGACATTGAGGATTCTTCGAATTTTCCCATGGTTCTTGTTCAGATCCCCATGTGCAATGAGAGAGAGGTATGTAACCAAACATACTTGCACTTCATCAGAGGCTCAGTTTCCTTTTTTCTGGGCTCCCAGTTTACGGGTTTTAATAGCTTCTGGAAAAATTACTCTGGGATGCAATGAATGGATTGCTGTAGAGTCTAGGAATTGATTCTGACGAATGATTGCTCGAATAATTGTGCTCTATTTGGACTGAATTCTTGTGAATTTCACTCTGGCCATGTCTTTCCAAACTATCAGCCAATTAGGTGATTGCAGCATGTCATAATCAATTCATTTTTCACAATGAGCTGAATTCTTGTGAATTTCACTCTGGCCATGTCTTTCCAAACTATCACGCAATTAGGTGATTGCAGCACGTCATAATCAATTCATTTTTCACAATGAGGCTAAAGTATGGAACTTTTACATAGGTGTATGCTCAGTCGATTGGGGCAGCTTGTCAGTTGGATTGGCCCAAAGACAGGATTTTAATTCAGGTTCTGGATGATTCGGATGATGGAAATGTACAGCTTCTTATAAAGGATGAAGTATCCTCGTGGTGCGAAAAGGGGGCGAACATCATATACAGGCATCGATTAATTCGAACAGGGTACAAAGCTGGGAATCTCAATTCAGCCATGTCCTGTGATTATGTGAAAGACTATGAATTCGTGGCAATTTTTGATGCGGACTTCCAGCCTAATCCTGATTTTTTAAAGCTTACGGTCCCTCATTTCAAGGTACATACAGAGATTACAGTCACACATAAAATTTCCAGTTTTACTTCTTATGAAGAATGAAGCAGATTATGTAAACTATTTGCAGGGCAATCCTGATTTGGGTTTGGTCCAAGCTCGCTGGTCGTTTGTGAACAAGGACGAGAACTTACTCACGAGACTTCAGAACATCAACCTGTGCTTCCATTTTGAGGTAGAGCAACAAGTGAACGGCATTTTCCTTAATTTCTTTGGATTCAACGGGACCGCTGGCGTGTGGAGAATCAAGGCATTGGAGGACTCAGGAGGATGGCTTGAGAGAACAACTGTTGAGGACATGGATATCGCAGTCCGAGCACACTTGAAGGGATGGAAATTCATTTTTCTTAATGATGTGAGAGTGCTTTGCGAACTTCCTGAGTCTTATGAAGCTTACAAGAAGCAACAGCACAGGTGGCACTCAGGCCCGATGCAGCTGTTCCGATTGTGTCTTCCTGCCATAATAACTTCGAAGGTGAGACAAATATAATAAATTAGAAGTGTGATAGTTCTTCCATTTGCTAGCTGTGTCAGCATCAGCAACATGACTAATCTATGATTTCTGGACAAACTTAACTTGTTGTACTAATTATGTGCTTGTCCATGTTCTTCCAGATAACGGTGTGGAAGAAGGCCAATCTAATATTCCTCTTCTTCTTGTTGAGGAAGCTCATACTTCCCTTTTACTCATTCACATTATTCTGCATCATCCTCCCATTGACCATGTTCATACCCGAGGCTGAGCTCCCTCTCTGGGTGATCTGTTACGTACCCATTTTCATGTCACTACTCAACATCCTCCCTGCGCCAAAGTCCTTCCCTTTCCTGGTCCCCTACCTGCTATTCGAGAACACCATGTCGGTGACCAAGTTCAATGCGATGATCTCGGGGTTGTTTCAGCTTGGAAGTGCTTATGAATGGATTGTGACCAAGAAGACTGGTCGGTCCTCTGAATCCGATCTATTGGCATTAGCAGAAAGGGAGGAGAAGTCTTTGAACGAGGAGAAGATCCAGAGGAGGCATTCGGATTCGGGTTTGGAGATGTTGAGCAAATTGAAGGAAAAGGACGCATTTCCAGCGAGGAAAAGGAATAGGATATACAGGAAGGAGCTGGTGCTCGCTTTTTTACTCCTGACAGCGTCAGCTCGAAGCTTTTTATCGGCTCATGGAGTGCATTTCTATTTCTTGCTGTTCCAAGGGCTGTCTTTCCTGATCGTCGGCTTGGATTTGATCGGGGAGCAAGTGAGCTAACGCGCGAGCGTGTAACTTTATGCATTAAGGTTAATATCACCGGCAGCTTTGTTGTAGTTTGAGCAAATGATGTCCAGATAAAGAGAAGGTCGAATATCCAGCTCCATTATAAATTTGGATGGACTGGGACTATCAGATGCTAGTAGAAACAAGCGCATTTGTTGTTAATAGGGAGGTATAACAGCTTATAGTTGGATTCGTTTTAGAATAATCGTGTTATTAATGTTTGCAATAAGGAGAAATTATCAAATATTAAAGTAAATTTGTTTGCAGCGAAGGTCATTTGATTTGCTCTAGAAGGTGATGGCAACAAATTTTCGAGCAGTACCTTTCTCGAGCTTCCACGAAGTGTTTCGTGGCTTTCAGCAAATAAGAACTGTCAAGTATTGACAAACCAAATCGAAGCTAGGAGTGCAGTGATCCAAACAATGAGCACAAAAAGCCATCATCTGCTGTTTAGTTTACCAGAAAGTGAAATGTGGCAACTACCTTAGAAAAGGTTGCCACATAAGCTGATTGTGATAGCTAGGAAAACAATCAATAAGCTGTCAGTATGGTCCTGGAAAATACAAGTAGGAATTTAATATCTGCAGTACTTTTCCTAGTTGGCTGGGACCAAATTAGTCCTAGCTTTTCTATCTTAGACAAAATCTTAGTGCTGCCACTTCAGTTTCCCTCTCCATGTCGTCCATGTATCAGTCCATGGCATTAACATCTCTACCGTTGGCAAGATATCATCAGAGTTCAGGCAGTGCCGTCATGAAAATGTTTTGTTAAGCAGGCTTCACCAGCTATCGTGAGAATGGCCAATCGTCTTCTAGCCTTTCCAAATAATGAGCCTCATGCTTTGCATTTTGATGTTCACGAAGGAAGCACAACTCATATGAACTTGTGTAAGGGTTGTTCAGGCCATTAACTCACGACAATCATGTAGAAACCTCATAATCTACTGCTTTCCTGGTGTTTGTTTTTTGCACGTTCTAAAGCCTGCATCAGTACTCAGTAGATTTTTGGTGTCACTGAAATTGTAAAGAACTGTCCATTCTACTAATATGGAGTAGCTTTCCCGAAACTAAGAGTAAATCTCCATTCATTGTTATGTGCATCTAGAACACATCAAAGCCAAAATGGTTCCTTCAAACGTAAGGCAAAAATACCAAACAAGCACCAACCCGCTTCCCCTGTTCCTGGCTTACTTTTACGTATGGATCCTGTCAATCTAAGGCACAATTAAAGAAAACAAATCTGCTGCTTAGCATGCAAGTTGTTTTGAGATTGTTTATGCGATTAATCCAAACCGTTCTCGAGCGATAGAGTCATGATCTCATGAGAGCGAATCAAATTATCTTAATCTAGACCGATTTCGGGGCATGTAGAGAGAGTTTGGAGCATGACCAATTATTTTATGCATTGGATGCATGACTTGAAGTGATGTGTTTGACCAACCTACTCAATTTTTCGAATTTGACGGGCTTTGTCGCAAGTCGTGGCCACGTTTGTCCAGAGAGGAAGAGCTATCGCATGGAGCAGAAGAAAAAGCCCATAGAAAAGGAACAAGTTTTTGAGAGCCGGCCTGTGGCTGTGGCGACCTTTCACCTCCTTCCTTTTCCCGCCAGAGCCCATTCTCAGTTCTGATTGGTTTTCATTTTTTGTACATCTGTGTCTTCTGATCATTCCCCATCTTTCTTGTCGAACTGATAATCACGGGCCACTGCAGAGGCCTGGCCAATTACTGTGCAGTTAACACGGTAGAGACTACGCTTACAAACTCCTCCCTCTCTCTCTCTCGCACACAATTCGTAATTTCACTTGGATTGCAGGCATGCCATTTGGGTTCTTTCCCTTTTTCCTTTTGCTGAGCCGAGCATGGTAATTCGGCGGTTCCGTTGAGAGCAAAGTTCAAGCTTTCATGGGGTTGTCGTCTCTAATGTGAATTTTTGCTGGTGGAAGACCCTTTTTCTTTGCGAAGCTTTTAAATCTGGAAAGGTCGAGTTTTTCTGTCTGGATCATCGATGGAGGAGGAAAAGAATGCTTTTTATGTTGTGCGCAAGGGCGACGTTGTTGGTGTTTACAAGAGTTTATCCGATTGCCAAGCTCAAGTCGGATCATCTGTAAGTTCTTTTTCTGGATAAAGAACAGGGCTAAAATGTTGAGCATTTTCGTTGTTCTCATGCATGGTCTATTTTGGTGGTGTTATCGCCTGAAATGTGATGTTTCGTGGGTGTTCTCTATCTGGTAAAATGTTCGAACCTGTCAAGGTGAAACTTCAGATAAGTACAGTTACAGATGAATTTCGTGCATGTATTTGGGCTTACTGGGTCATGTTGAAGGTGGAGGGCGTCCTTGATGTGAAGATGTTTCTCTTATTCCTGACTGAAAACGTGGCCCTGTCAGCAGACTTTAAACTGATAATTCTGTTTTGTTCCTATTTCTATGGAATGATGCAGCTTTTGTTAAGATATAATAACTCTTGTCTGGTGTCGTTGCAATGACTGTATGGTGGTGGTTCTATATTGTATTGGTTAATTATACCTGATTATCCATTTAATTGGAAGGAAAGAATTATTCCATTTGCTCAATCATGGCAGGTACATGATCCGCCGGTCAGTGTGTTCAAAGGGTATTGTTTGCCAAAGGAGGCTGAAGAGTTCCTAAAGTCACGTGGTCTTAAAAATGCTTCTTACACTGTCGATGCTGCAGATTTGAAGAATAATATTTTCGGTCATCTTGTGCATTGCCCTGATCAGGTTAGGTGATCTGGGTCATGTTCTGTTGTTGTGAAAAAGTTGACGTCATACTATGGGTAGAGGTTCCTTTGTACCATCAAAAGGCTGCGCGTGATTGCCTTCGCACTTATCTATTTACGAGATGCTTGTGCTTGTGTCCACATGCATTCATGTGTGATTGGGTTGCCGACTTTTGTTGTTACTCTACACATGTTGGTGCTACCTAGAAATATTGGAGTTGTCTAAACACAATTTAAGTAGATGGGCACTTTATCATTCTTCTGTGCTTTGCTGGCTCAGCATTCTATGTCACTATACGAAAAATTTTATGAGCTGAAATATTTTGATATGGAATATTTGTCACATTAATATTAAAAGCCATGCATTCTCATTCTCAGCAACCGGCTTCTTTTAGAAGGTCTACCGTCAACAAGGAGTATCCATTACAGAGTCCGCAGAGATTGCTCACATCAGGTTTAAATGTCAGTTAATTTTTGCTTAACATACACCTTGTTATCTGATTTTCTTCTATTGTATAAACTTCATAATGGAACGGCTTCAACAGTGGTGTAGTTATGGCTTTACCAGATTTATGCATCAACTAGCAACAAGCACTTTGCATAAATTGACTACGTACATTCTTAAGTAGACTTAAATTTGCTTCTTTCAACCTGGAAAATTTATATAAAAATGGTCTTTTTCCTTAAAAAAGAAAGAGCTTAGTGAGACAGCTCATAGAAAAAAAGGACAGAGGCTCGCTGTAATGCTTAGAGCGGCTTGAGACACTGAAATCAACAATTTTTTGCTTTTCCTTTGCCAGAAAATTTTACGTTTACTTAGGATCTTTTTCCCTTTTAGTGCACTAAAATGAAGCCTATGCCTGTTTTCGCACGTTATATCGGCTTTTTCATCTTGTGCCACATTTTTGTCTTCTCATTAATCGATTCTATCACGCTAGAAAGGCTGCATACAAGCATTAACCATGCTGCTTTGGATTCTACAATGTGAATGGAAAAGTTGGCTTGTGCAGGCAGTTGGGTCATCTGCAATTTCCCCTAGTTCCTTGAGGTCTGCATCATTCTGCTTTGTGCAGGCAGTTGGGTCATCCACGATTTCCCCTAGTTCCTTGCAAAAGAACTTCAACTTAGAGAATGTAATTGCTAGTCCAACAATATCCTCCAATCATGTATGTCTATTTTTGATAGTTCTAGTAAATGTGCATCTGGGTTCTTTTTATTCTCATTATATGCAGTCCTCATTTATACTGCCATACTGGATACTGCCACCCGAAACAAGGTTTTCAGTGAATTTTGTTCTGAAAGTGATGTTGAAACTGAATAGCATGCCCCTGCAAAAATAAAGGGATCAGTTTGTGTTTGAAAAGCTAAGGACCTCTGGGGACATAATTTTTTTGTTTTCATCAGAGCTGAAAAAGTGGTCCAAGATTATAGCAGTATGTTTTCATGGTCAACTGAAATTTTCACAGCATTAGTCTCCGTGGTCAATGTATTAAATGCAAGTGTCCTACACTTAGCTATATGAGCATTATTTGTAGTAACTTTCCTATAATTCTTGGATTAGTTTTTGTATGTGACTATTGCGAATGGCTAGCCTTAAACCCAATGGCACTTGCTCTTTCATTCATCTGGGTTTGAGAATTGCAAAACTAAGACTTTGTTTCTGGCCTGTACAGGACAACTCTGCTGTAATTTCTAGCTAATTATCTTCTTTTTCTATATACACAGTTGTCATGTATAATTGAATTTGATGGTGCTTCTAAAGGAAATCCTGGACAAGCTGGTGCAGGAGCTGTTCTGCGTGCCGCAGACGGAAGTGTGGTATGCAATCACCAGACAGAATGATTCAACTCAATGTTTTTAAGTCACTGTGTTCTTTTAATGACTTACTTCTGTTTCTGAACCTGCATCTTCTTAGTTTTGTCGGTTACGTGAAGGTGTAGGCATTGCTACAAACAATGTTGCCGAATATCGAGCTGTAATTTTGGGGTTGAGATATGCTCTGCAGAAAGGTTTTAACCATGTTCGAGTTCGGGGAGACTCGCAACTTGTCTGTATGCAGGTTACTCACATCCAAAGCTTTCTGTATTTGATGTTCTCTCGTTTGCATCCACAGGCATGGACACACGTTTGTCATGCAAAGTGGGAGAGTTGCTTTAGATGTGAAGCACTCCTCCATTGTCATTGGTTTAGATGTAAAGTTTCCTCTTTTGAGAAAAATTATTCAGCAGTGTGCTGGATCATTGGTCAGGGGTTGTCTATTTGCTATTTTACTTTGCTTATTGTGTTCAGATATTAACCTCTCACCTGACATTGTTTTTCCTGGTAATAACAGTGTATTGGCATACTGCAATGACTGGCATTGGCAGTATCTAGTATATCTATGTATTTGTTTTTGGCTTCATCTGATTGCTTGTGGCTCAAACCTTTTCAAATGTGTCTAGATAGATCTGGTGATGCTTACATATCAGTATGTTGAAATGCATGAATGAAATCATGAGTTATGAATTAGACTTATTCACTATGTTAGCATAAACCATTAGGTGAAGGGAGATTGCATCGAAATAAAATCCAGTCAAACTTAAATTTAAGCAATGTGGAACATAGCTTAATACCCCCTCTCATGCAAGTTGGATGGAGGACAATTGTCTTGCATGAGGAATAGCAGAACAGGGATGGAAGAATTTGAGAATCCACATGAGAGATTATTGATTAATTGGTTTATGGAGGATCCAGGAGTCCAATCCCAAACGGAGAGACTGCAAGTCTAAGGCCCACTGCAATCCATGAGCAATGTTGGATATACCTTGGATAGATTTCGACTAAGAAGGTCCAGTGAAATTTGTGCACCCATTGGCGACTTGTACAGTGAGATATCTTATTAAGGCTTAAGTCAATAGTCACTATTTCTAAATGTCATGACCTCTTTGGTAGTCTAATTATCCTGCTGCAATGACCCTGGAAAAATGTGGCAGCTTTGCCCTATAGTTTACTAGCTGACTACTGCAGGAAGGCCACGTGAGCTATTTAAGCATTCATATTTAAAATTTATTTCCTGGAGGAACAATCTGTACATGAAGAGCGATTTCTGCATTTTGAACATTAATTTGACTGTGTAGCTTTGAAGTGTATCTGTCAACTGGCAAAAGTTTTTTTTTCCCCAATTTATTCTCACACGATCGGTCTTTATATCTGCATCATATAACAACACCCTAATTTTGGTCCTTGTGCTGCTAAATATCTGAGTGCTTAATCTTCTCCGAGCACATCATTGCTGTATTCACCTTTAAAGTTTGATTCAACAGATCCAGGGTCTATGGAAGACAAAAAAACAGAATATGGCAGACTTGTGTAAGGCAGCTAAAGAACTCACGGATCAATTTTCATCGTTTGAGATCAGTCATATTGTCAGGGTACAGACAGATTATGTTTTTCCTTTTCAGAAGCTCTATGTGATATCTAAACTACTGAAAAACTATTGAATTTCAGTTTTAGGGTTGCGGTTAGGAGTCTTTTTACGTGACCTTTATCAAATGTGCTTAAAAGATGCAATCTTAATGTTTTTTGGCATCTTATTGTAAGGTAATATAATAATGGCCTCCCATGACAGATGTGAACTTAATAGGCTAATGTTTCGTTTGGCATTTGAACTCCCCATTTTGCCAGACAAGCACTCGATTCTGGTTTAAGGATTTAGTTAGGTTTTATAACTATTAGCTTGTCTTGTTGCATGGCCTTTTGATGACATTCTATTGGTTGCGGTGAGGGGGAGTTAACAATTTTCCTGAACTGTTTACTGAGCAACGAGACAACGAGACTGCGCTTATTGCCAGAACAACTTAGGAAATACATTTTTTGAGCTCTGAAATTTAGTTGACTTAATGCGGTCACGTTATATGATCAACCATTTGTCATGACTGGGCGGTCTTCCTGTCTCTAATGACATTTTCGTTTTCCAGGATCTCAATTCCGAAGCTGATGCCCAAGCTAATCTGGCCATATATCTAAGGGGTGCGTGACTGTCTTAAGCAAATTCATATAGCTTTTACTTCATTTGACATTTAAAGAAAGTCTCATTGTTCTCTTGCAGAAGGTCAAGTTGAGGTGGATCATATCTAGTGCAGGCTCGGAGGCCTCAGCTGCTAATTCTGGTTGATTCTTGCGATCCATGTTCTATATGACATGGTGGTTAATTTAGGTGCTGGACCAACTATTTACGTGTAACACTTAATCATATGACTCGTAGGTAACAATCTGGATGCTGTAGGACTAGTTATATAGCGAGCGAAAGTATCTATCTTGTGTGCTATCAAGCAGTCGTCATGCCAGTGCATGGGAAACTTTGAGTTTGCGCTTGGTGCATCCGAAAGACCCATTGGGGTTGCTTGATTATTTGCTGCTACGCTGGTGCGTAGGTCGATTTGCCATCTGGCTGGACGTTGGCCCTGCTAAGCGCCATGAGGAGGTGTGCATCGCTGTCACTTTGGAAGATTGCGGATGTGGCCACCAGTTCTCATGCATGCTACCTCAAAAAGGTTTATCCCTGATGGGTACCTTGTCGGTGTCATTGTTTATTACATCCTTGCATGTTCCAACGTGAGTGACTTAAACGGCGCAACCTCACGGGATTCCTGACGTAAAGCCGTGAGAACTGTTATCTGTTAAGGGCCAATATGGTGGCATTACGATCTGAGGCAACAGTTTTCCTTTCATCTGCATTATGTTTGCAGCAATTTGTGGCGAGCAAGTTGACCGGGGAGGCATTTTGTTATCTTCAGACTCGGGTGTGCTAACGTTGAACGGCGTTGCTCACTAGAGTCAACTCTTGCCAGATTCTATACACATGGGCACAGTTCTTCATTTCAGGGCGGGGAAGGTTCATCGGGATTAACTTTTTCTCTTATCTGCTTCACATAATGCAAATGTCAGATAGTACTCATTGAAAATATTTCTTTGCAAAGAAGCTGCAAGTAAGCTCGTCCTTAGTTGACACTGGAAACAGGGAAACGAGGCAAAAGTCAAAAGTTTCGAGGAAATGCATTGCATTTTCAAAGATTTCTGAAGTCCCTTAGCGCAAAATAGGTCTCTAGAGTTTTGGTATCTAAAAGCTACCCTCATCACACGATGTAGCTGGTGAGCCAGATTCGGTGGCCAAGCGAGGCTGGTGAGCGCCCAATATGACTCGTTGTTTGAGGTTTTTTAAAAAATAAAAATGAAAAATGTATTTTTTAAGTATAGTGTTTTTTTTACATGGTAAATACCTCAAAGAAGCACTTTTAAATTATAAATGTTTAAATACTATTTGCATTTATAAAGAAAACCCTTTCACCTAAAAAATTCTTTACGTTTTTCCATAGACATTTTCCAAAAACTTTTCCAAACGCAATGGGGCATTGGAAGAGGAGATTCCCAAAGTTGGAACTAGCGTGAGCTGTACACCAGAATCGATAGTTCTCAACTGGACAAATTCATCGAGCCAAGTGTTGCATGGTTCAGGATCAGAGGCATGGATAAAGCCGCTCTCTCTGTCCCAGTACTGGACTGATGCAGAAGATATACATTCATCTGGGGGAAGCTGAAACTGCAAATTCCAATTGCCCCAAATGTCACCTTACACATCTGTCCAGAATAAAAAAATCAGAAAGATATTGAAGACCTATTGAGTGTCACTACTTGAGTGTATAAATACAAGAGGTTAGGTTCAAAGGTCATCACTCGAACAAATAGACTTCTGGGTTTTTCTCCTCCTCCCTCTTCCCTGCCTTGTAACCATGGCTTTGAAGGTTGGTCTCCTCCTGGTTGCAGCTCTGCTCTTGGTCAATGCCACGGTATGAAGCACTTTTTTAGCCTATCGATCACTTGGTATGCAATTCCATTTTTCTTTCCCTTCTACTTTGGTTGACTGAGAGTTTGGCTTCATTTGTTCTTGTAGGCTATGGTCTCTGCCAATGTCTCTGAAGAGGTAACAAAAAAAACCTTCTCTCTCTCTCAAGATGTTATTTTCCTACAGTGGAATTATTAGGTTCTCCTTTTTGTATGTGCCGATGTGTACACACTTAGGAAACTTGTAAGAAACATCCCCATTCAGGGGAAGGTGAAACTGAAACTATATATGCTTTCTTAATCCCATTTCTCTCCCAACTATAAACTATACCACCATTATCACAGTGCTTCTTTTTGTGTCCTTTGATTTTCCGTTCCTTTTACTAATATAAGCTCAACTGTTTTCACCTTGCAATGCCAATTATTAATACTTGAGAATATTAATCCATTGCTGAATTTCATTAAAAATTTCCCCCTTCTTTGAATGGGATAAAATAATCAATGCGGTATGCTTTTTTGACATGGCAGTCACACAAAAAAGACAAGGCTCCTCCGCCGGCCGAGGCTCCTCATCACGGCAAGGAGAAGCACGACCACCACCACCACCACCACCACCACCACGCTGCTCCAAAGAAGGCTCCCGCACCTCCTCCCCACCACGCCCCGCCCCACACTTCCGGGAAGGTCAGCCATGCCCCTCCTCCCCACCATGCCGCCGTTCCCGTGAAGGCCCCTGCCCCCCACCACCCCCACCATCTCCACCACGCCCCTCCTCCCCACCATGGCGCCCCTCCTCCCCACCATCCCCACCACCCGCACCATCCCTACCACGCCGCTCCCAAGAAGGCTCCCGCTCCTCCTCCCCACGCCCCTCCTCCTCACCACCACTGAGAGCCACCTGCGTCTCCACCAGCACACGGTAAGCAATCATCTCGAGAAAAACAAACTATGAAATGCGACATTAGTTGCATAGTTATGCAAACAGCATGGTACATGATCCAATCGACTATATGCTACGTGAAAGCACGTTGCTGTCTGATCTTATATCATTTTTCAGAAATCTATAAACGCCAATGATTTTTGACCGATCGGTTTCTTTTCCCCCTCTCTATGTTTGCTACTAAACGAATTAACACCCAAGAAAAAAGGACTCCATGAATGGAACGACTCTCCTGATCATGGATATTTTCACAATTGCAGTGCATTAAGGACTGCAAAGCCTGCTGCGACAAGGCCAAGTGTGTCCCCTCTGCCAGATCCAGCTGCAAGCCCTAGGACTAATAATATGCTCCTCTTATAGGTTCTAAATTGTACTTTTATTTTGCTTGTGTTTTCTTGAATTGGGATTTCGAAAGATGTTCTTTTGCTTCTAGTGATATCTCTGTAATAAGTCCTGTGGGGAGGACAATGGCTGCTTTCCGTGTAGAAACCCCGTATTTCTTCTTTCCAGACTGAGTATTTCTCTCGTTTGGAATTTCTATGATACGAACGAATTGACTGAATTGCTGATCCACCGTTTTCTATGTCATGATCTAGATGAAACGAAGGAAACGGTTGATAAAGTGACTGAATGTTGAACGTTAGATGCTCGTGAATGGAAGAAACTTTATGTTTTGCAGCTGGTAAAAACTTGAGAGACTGATGGGTCGGTTTTGTCCTGGAATATATCCAACATCAATCACATCTCATGCTCATCTCCTTCCTTTTCCTTTTCTCCTTAAAAGACGAGATCTGCAACAGGTCCAGATCAGTTTTCATTGGATTCTCATTCCATCTGATCCTCCCACAGACCGGCGCTTGTCAATTTGCCACTCATAAATATTTCCCAAAGGGCAACCATTTTGTCACATTGCCTCGCAACTCTTGCTTTACTTAGACTGGTCAAACGAATAAATTAGATTGGATTCGAGCCGAGCAGAAAATTACTCAATCCAAGTAGACCTATTTAACTCGTATTGACTAATATGCAATGCAAATTTTGTGACTTAAATCTAATCCATACTTGACCGACCCCATTATTAAAACACATCTATAATTAACTAAATTTAGGAAAACTCATATTGAAATTAATCCGAAAGCATGGAGTGAGCGAACTCGAGATTATTGAGGGTAAGAGAGTGTAAAGATAATCATAGAGGTAGATTAAGTTTTAATATAACACTAACCCATATAACAACCTAGTACCTTCAAATATGGATTAAGAATGAGTTTATGATTTATTTTGACATGTTTAATTTTATGCTTGGTGAAGGTTGTATTATTCCTTATTTTACTTTGGTTTTGTTTTCTTCAATGTGTCTCCGTATAAGTACGATGTTGGTGGTAATGAGTTGAATTTTAACACCTTGAAAGTGACGGGTCTCGTGTCAATCCTATCACCAAGAACCTCGTATCGGGTCACATTCATAGGATTTTTCCTTGTATGATAGACTCACTCAAACATAATTAATTTCCCAAAAATGGTCGAGTTAACGACAACCCGTGGAAATATTTCATTGAATTGCATTGCTCTCTCGTCATGCTTCACAATGCAAAAAATATTACTTGTGTTGACCGGTTTCTCTAGCATTGCACGTCATTTCACATGGAATTTTGTTATTTTGGTAGGCCGTTTTGATCGTAGTAATTAAATTAATAAAAATATAATGCACTGAGGTTACAGTTATGAGAAATTTCTTGAAAGGGCGTCTGGAGTCCTAACAAGAACGGATGTATTTTTTTTTTTTTTTGAGCCTTTCTTAGAAATATCTTTTGACAGATAGCCTATCGCAATGTAATCGAAGAACTCTTGAGGCGCAGTGCGATTCGTCGAGCATTTTAAGAGATTTGGCCATGTCATGTCATAAAATATAGTTGTATCGTAAAAACGATTATTTTTCCAATACATTACTTGAAAGCTCCCGTAAATAATTCATATATACTAGGATACGAAAATTAACATCCTGTAAAAATTAGTCCATGCAATGACGGTTTATTGTTTAGTCAGGATCATATTGAATTAATCACCTCTGGAGGAAAAATAAATTCAATTCCTAAGTGGGAATTCCCAAGTTTTTGACACCATCTTTGTTTCTTTTTAATTGGAATCGATTTGCTCTGGCTTTTTCTTGTCCGAATTCCATTTCTCTCTGCCCCATGGAGTAACTACGCGAGGACAATCATGGAAAAGAAGGGGATACCTATGTCAGACCGGAGGGACACGAGAAAATCTCTTTAATTCGGTGTTGGCTCATCCCAAGCTTCGAAGGACATGCCTCGCGTGCGGGTCAATGATCATGTGACGACAAACGCTCTTTAAGTGAAAAAAGGAAAAGGGTAGATGTCACTTCCAGGTCCAGGGGGCATGTCCTGCCGTTCAACAGCAATTATTAATGCGACTGTAATATATACATTTTATGGAATTTACATCGTTGAAAAATGGTGGATTTGGAGTGAATATGACGTTGATGGTGGTCCGCATTGAATACAATACACGTTTGAAGTTAATAGAATGGATAACGTCATAAATAATTCCTTGATCTATAAATTTTTAATTTATAAATCTTATATTAATGTGCAATGTCGTTCTTAAATCCTTAATTTGTTTAATGTAATTTTTAAAATCAAATTAGTCATTGGACCATATGAACATGTTTGATATCATCATTCCATGAACTCAAACTTAGGAAAAGTATTGAATATTTTCGTATAATTTAGAAATTATATTAAATATGTATAAAAAGTTTATGAATCGCATTAAACAAAATGAAAATGTAGAGACGATATTGTATATCGAGCTAAAGTTTAAGGATCGTATTGAATAAATTAAAATTTCATGGATCATATTATATATTCAATCAAAGTTTATGAACTATATATGGTATTTTCTCTTAATAGGATTCTTACTGGTGGGTGGGATGATAATATAATACACGTAAGTCTGAGTTTGGTGCAGGCAGCCCATTTTTACTCGTGTCCCGGTGATCTGGGTGAGCTGTCTCTGTCATGACCCTTTTCTCACTTTTGCTTTTTCCATGACAGCTTGTAAATATTTCTCCAGAATTCCAATTTTTCTTTTTTTTTTACTCAGAACATGTTAATCTTGAGTTTTTCTTTTTGGTGCATATATCTTAGTCATAAGTTAAATGAAAGGAGAGTTTCAATCCCGTGAGATCGGCTTAGCGATTGAAGAATGTTTATTTTCACATAAATGTATTTTACACGGTCGATTTCGACGAATGCATGGACACATGTATTCTCATGTGTTAGGCATCTGCACCAACTTTTGATACGAGTTTCACTTTGGTTTCAAGAAATTAGTGCAATGTTTTATGGTACAGAATGTCTATTTGGCGCCATACACTCTCTCTCTCTCTCTCTCTCTCTCTCTGTACCCTGAACCTCTATTTAAAGCTGGAGGTGGAGGGGTTGTATAATGCTGGTTCAGTGATTACTTCAGTAGGTGAGCTTATCACTCCAGCTCTCTGCTTCAGCTTTCTGCGAGTTCCCACCACAGAATGGCTTCAAAAACTGTGCTCCTGGTGTTGGGTCTTCTTCTTCCTCTGGTCGCTACCCGGGTATGACCTCGTGTGTAATTTGGTGTGTAATGAGCTTGTTGCCATTTGGGGCACATCTAATCTAGTGTTAACTTCGTTTTGGTAGGTTTCATCTGCTGACAATGAGGAGAAACTCATTTTGAAGGTAATGTGTGGGATCAAGATAGTCTGTTTAAACGAACTTGTTTTCCTTTGGTTTAGATGATGAAGGTCAAGTAAGTGTTTCCTTTGGCCATGGTTCTTGGGCTATGTTTTTCTTTTTCTTTTTTTTTTTTTTTTTGGGGGGGGGAGAGAGAGAGAGAGAGAGAGAGAAAATGAAGCCTCAATAATGATGCTTAGATATCTGGTTTTTGAATGATACGCCTTGGTCTGCATCATGTGCTCTTTTTGGTGATGGTTGGCACCGTATTGGAAGTTTAGTCATAGGTTTAGGTGAGTGGGGAAGAGTGGGATAGGGAGCTATTTTAAGTCAAAAACACATGATCCCTCCAAAAGTATCCGAGACAAACACACGGACTAAATACTCCTCCCAATTTGGGGAAGAACCTTCTATATGGCACCCTTGCTGCGCTGATCTGCTGTCATGGATGAACGGTTGTTCATCCTTGTTGAAGTGCGTGATCATGTCGGTATATTAATTGGTACAGTTGATAGATACATGAGAGACCTTTTAATGGCGATGCAAAATTTTTGTTCTATAGTCATTGAGTAACGAACTGGACCGAAGTGCAAGATGACCTTGTGAATGGGGAATCCTTCTAGCTGAAGTTTAGATCTGCAATAAAAGGAGCATAACTGCTCGACTTGCTTTGATTTGTCACTGTGGGAATATGTGTAGGCCCCATATGCCAAGATCCCAACACCGGCTCCGGTGAAGGCGCCAGCTCCGGCTACAGTTCCTGTGAAGGCACCTCCTACCCCCGCCCCAGTCACTAAGACCCCACCTCCTCTGCCACCGGTTACTAAGCCTCCCCCTACTCTGCCTCCTGTCCCTAAGCCGCTGCCACCTCCGCTCCCTCCTGTCGCTAAGCCACCGCCTACTGTGCCACCGGTCACGCCTCCTGCATCTCCACCACTGCCACCGGTCAGGTCAAAAGCAGGTAACCATACAACGCATCCTTGACCTCTAGTCTATCTTGCCATGTATTGTCACAACATATTCCGGTCCTCTCAGAGGATGGCGGTGACGGGAATGTTAGGACCTTAACCATGGATACATAGTCCAACTTTTATTACTATAAAGGAGAATCGTCATGTGGCGGAGGAAAATAATCAAAAGCATTTTCACATTGTGAAAATTGCTGAAAGTCCCCAACACTGCAACACAATATTATGTAGCCTAGCAACTTTACCCCAGCGTATCTGGTTTTCGCAGACATTATGGATCTGATTACACTAAGTTGGGTGAGCCTGTTTTGGTTGCTGCAGATTGCATCCCTCTGTGCGACCAGAGATGCAAGTTGCACTCAAGGAAGAAAGTGTGCACGAGGGCTTGCATGACGTGCTGCGACCGGTGCAAATGTGTGCCGCCAGGGACTTATGGAAACCGAGAGCGGTGTGGCAAGTGCTACACAGACATGACCACTCACGGGAACCGTATCAAGTGCCCGTGAAGGCAACTTTAAAACTCATGATCTCCAGCATATCAGTCTCGCCGACGCCCTACAACAAAACAACGCAGATGCTAAATAAATTTGGAGGATGGAAAATTGCTGGTTCTCCATTGTAACTACATATGGTGGACAACGTCCAGGGAAGATATGATGGTCCGGGAATATCAGATCAGTAGTAGTATCCGTGTATCTGTCTGGTCTATGTTTGGGTTCTGTATGACTTTATTGTGGTTCTAGTGCTTGTGAAGGCAAATGAACTAGACAACAATCGTTGAGCGCTTGAATGAATCAGCTTGCTAAGTAAGAAAACCGCTTAGCTTATCATCTGCTCATCTTTTGTTCCTAATCCAAGATAGGCGACAATTTTACTTTCTCTCTCTCTTTCGAGGCCATTGCTAAACAAGGTATCTGATTTGAAACGGTTCTTGAATGCAATGCTCCTGTTTGGATCGCAGGAACGAACCGTCTCCTGCCCATGATCATCGCGACTGAATGGATGTCGTGTCTGTGTATGTCGTGAGAAGTACTTGATATGATATTGAAAGTTGTCCTAAGCTGCACAGGCAAATGCAACAGAACCCCAATTTCTTTTAAATAGCATTGAAAAATTGTAATTTTTGTTTGTTTGTTTGTTTTGAGGATATTATTTAAACTCATTTCACTTAGTATTAGAAAGAGTTTTTACCAACCTGAGTTTAGGTCATCTTAAATTCTAACATCTGACTGCTGTTACAAATATTACATGTATTATATGAACATGTTTGCTATGTAATTAGACGGGGAAGAAAGCAAGGACGTAGATTTAAGCAAAAATACTTGCGTCATGTCAATCTGACTTTATAAATTAATCACCTTAAAATAAATAAAGAAAGGGATATGGACGATGAATCTCAAATTTTCTAGGGTCGAAATGCGGATAGAATATTTTTATTAGATAATATAATCTTGCTTTTCTCGATGTATTGGCGTTTTCAAAGGGATAAAAAAATAAGATTAGAAAACATTTTATATCATTTCATCATTTCTCAAATTTTTTTTTTTTTGTTTTAACAACAAATTAAAAGAAGAAGAAGAAGATTTTTGATTAGCTCATGCCAAACCAAACATCCTCAGGTGAAAATGGTATATTTCCTCAACCCTCAGCTGGTCAACAAAAATGTCTTTCCAAGGTTCCAACGTTCTTGTTTTTGACCAGCCAATCTTTCCCGGCGACCACCTCTCGCGGCTCGCGCGTTCGCTCTGTCTGAATCGTTGAACCGAGCAGAGCCCCGAGCGCTTCCCTTCGAGCTCCGCTTCTGCACGAGCTCTATACCAGCAATCCCGAAGCCCCGAATACCAGGGGCAGATCCCGCGAGAAGGACGGAGATCAATGGGGGTCCAAGATGGGATCTTGGGGACGGGCGATGCCCCGGCCAGGGAAGGCGTCAGCCGGAAGCGGAGGTGGCTGAAGAGGCGGGAGCGGTGGCTGGTGGTCCTCGGGGTGGCTCTCCACGCCGTGTACATGCTCAGCATATTCGACATCTACTTCAAGACTCCCATTGTCCACGGCATGGATCCCGTCGCTCCTCGCTTCTCCGCACCCGCCAAGCGCCTCGTTCTTCTCGTCGGTATGGTGTCGCGCCCGCCACCTGTTTGGGGTTTTGCCTTTTAAATTCGACCTCAAGTTTGCATTTTTTTCTTTTGGGTGTGAGCTTCCGCTGGTTCTTAGCTCAATGTAATTCTGTAAGAATGGAAGCTGCATTGCCTGGACCGCGTTTCTTAGTTTTCAAGTGAAAGAAATGGGCTGACGATTGTAAAACTTGAAAAGCGGCGAGGATTGTTGCTTCTTTGTAGATTTTTTATATTTCAACTGTGTTGAAGTTAAAGTTTGGGATGTCTTTATTAATTTGTCTGTCTATGTGATTGTCGTGGAGGACACTTTGTCTTGAACATTTTGTGATTGCTTCAAAGTTGGTTATCAAGCTTTCTCTGAGCCGGTTACTTCTAGCAAGAAGTTACTCTCTGACACAGGTGGGAATTTAAATTTGCAGCGGATGGCTTGCGTGCGGATAAATTCTATGAACCGGATTCGGAAGGAAACTTTAGAGCACCTTTCTTGAGAAGTATAATTAAAGAAAGAGGTCGCTGGGGAGTGTCCCATGCTCGTCCTCCTACAGAATCAAGGCCTGGACATGTTGCTCTTATAGCTGGGTTTTATGAGGACCCCAGTGCTGTGACAAAAGGTCAGTTATCGGTGTATTTTATCAAACTTTTCGGTTGCATGTAACATCTCCAACTTAGACTCCAATCTGCTAACGAGTGCTGGATGTGGTGTTATTCTTCACTGATGGGTGACATTCCTTTGGCAGGATGGAAAGCTAATCCTGTCGAATTTGACTCGGTATTTAATAGAAGCAGACATACGTATTCCTTTGGTAGCCCAGACATAGTTCCTATATTCTGTGGTGCCTTGCCACATAGCACTTGGAATAGCTACCCACATGAGTTTGAAGACTTTGCAACTGGTATGTGCTCACGCTGTTGAACTCAAAATCTTTTTGATATGAATTTGGTAATTTGCCATTAGATTAAGAAAAACTTCCATAGCTTGTGATACCTCAAAAATTAGATTTTGCTCATTGCCTACTCATGTTGGTAGTTAGTTCTTCCCATGGTAATTTTTCATCTGGTACGTGCCTATAGTCTATGACAGATTACCCGAGCACCTCCCTCCCTCCCTCTCTCTCTCTCACTTCAGATATGCATGGAAGAGTTTTCTCAGAAAGTATTCTTATGGCATGTTTTTACTCTTTACTTTGTCTGTAACTTAGATTTAATTTTATTTCCTTAAATGCATCTGGGTGTTTTCTCAGTTGATTCAGTGAGCATTGGTGTGCCTTATAAAAAATAAATAGTGTTGTTCTGGGAATTCCTCTAATTCTGAAACTAGTGCTTATTACACTTTCTACACGCGGCCACTTCAGGCGTTAATATGACTTGAATTCACACCTAAATGGCTTGTCAGTGTTGACATAGACTCAATTATTTTGTTTATCTCCTCTTCATTTGCTGTCAGGGTGTATTTGTGTTTTTTCCTTTACCTCATATCTTTATCATTTGCTTTTGTTGTTGCAGATGCATCCTTTTTGGATGAGTGGTCTTTTGATCAATTTCAAAACCTCTTGGACAGGTCTTTTACCGATGAGGACTTGAGAGAAGCACTTCAACAGGATAATCTGGTTGTCTTTCTCCATCTACTAGGCTGTGACTCAAATGGACATGCTCATCGACCCTTCTCATCCATCTATCTTAATAATGTTAAGGTCGTTGATCACATTGCCAAACGTGTTTTTGATCTCGTTGAAGGTTATTACAAGGATAATCGCACTGCGTATGTTTTTACAGCTGATCATGGAATGAGTGACAAAGGTTTGATATGACACATTTTTCTTTATTCATTTCTGGAAAAAGTTGCTGAAGTGAATCTTCTAATAAGCATGCAAAGTTGTTGAGCAAAATTTTTTCTTGTGGTAATACAATTCATTAAATTAAGGTGCGCGTTTCTGCTGCCCAGTTATCTCTTAACTCAATTTCTGGCTTTTGTCCTTGCATTTCCTGCTGATCAAACTTGCCTCTGTTTGATGATGTACTGTAAGTCATAAGTCATTGCTAGGGTTTTTTGGATGGTTGCAATTGGCAAATCTGTGTCCACTACTGGATAATCCATGTTCAGCTTTTCCTCTTATGGTCATGTGCCCCAAATCTTATGGTTCATCTAATGGGATGTAAAAGTGGTCACATATGGCAAGGATTTCTCTGGTTTCACATGCTAATAAATAGATTGAATTTTGTATTGGGCAGAATAATTATTTTATCAATGTCCAATCAAAATATGAAACTTGATTTGGATGGAAAGCTAGAGCTGTAGTCTGGTTAAATTGATTGTGTATTCATTAGTATTGGCAATTTAACTGCTGACCCACAGAGTTTTTTCCTAATGAGACCTTCAATTTGATATTGTACTTGAACTGAATTTAACCTCGATCACTTAATTAATAGCAATGGTTTGGTGCTTGCTGCCTCATTTGAGCCTATCCATTCTTTTGCTGTTTTGCTGGGTGCACCAGCAATAATAAGGTGCTCCCTCGGCCAACCTTTAGTCCTTCATAAGTTAAAAAGAAAACAATCCTATAAGAGAGAATATTTTGCTGTTCGGCTATGAGGACTCTCATCATGCTCCTTTTCTTTTTGAGTCTGCCGGGCACTCATAAGTATTTGTTCATTTGTAATTTTTCTCCGGTACCTTTTAGATGCTTAAGCTAATATGATTAAGGTGTATCTGATAGGAAGTCATGGAGATGGGCATCCCTCCAACACTGACACACCCCTTGTTGTTTGGGGAGCTGGGGTTAAATATCCCAAATCAGCTTCTGTCAGTGACCACTCTGATCTTGGCCGGTTTGTTGATGAGCATATGCATGACACGCCAACACCTACGGCATGGGGCCTTAGTGGCATTGAAAGAGTGGATGTCAATCAAGCTGATATTGCACCTCTTATGGTATAACAGATTGGTTTTATTTTATCAATTTGTTAGCCTATGTGGATTGTTCATAAATTTTATTTGTTTGATTTATGGCAGTCAACTCTTGTTGGTTTGCCATGTCCAATGAACTCAGTGGGAAATTTGCCTCTTGGATACATTGATATGAATGAGGTGAGTTCTAAGTAGTGTAATATCTATAGATGTTGAATTTTGTCAAAAGTATGATTAAATTTATTTATTAAATGATTTTTTCAATCTAAAGAAAACGTGGAATCTTCATTCTATGTTGATATTTTCCTGATGCAACAAGAAAAAACCTTTTCTTTCATTTGCAGGCAGAGGAAGTTGAAGCTGTGCTGTCCAATACAAAACAAATACTAAACCAGTTCCTTCGTAAATCACGTATCCTATCCTCAAGTCAGGTTCAGTCTTGGTGATATGATTTTTGAGGAAGCTTTCTTGGAATTTCAAATCACTGCAGTCTTCTTTTGAAAAATTACCCTATTTTTTTACATGTAATCTCAGTTTTGCTGTTCACATAATTTCTATTCGATACTTAGGCAATAGTATAGCATGTCAGATAAAGTCTTGTAAATAAGATCTATGTTCTATATTGTTTAACAATATAAAGCGCATCCTCTTAACATATATTTCCATTAGATGACCTGCCATATGTTGCAAACGTACTTATTATGATATATATATTTTTTCATATTGAGTTTCGGATTTGTGTGCATGGATTGAAAGGAGACAACATAAGTTTCTTTTGACTATCGGCTTGACAAGTTCAGATATAAAGCAATCAAATACATTATTCTTCAAGCCATTCAAACCACTAGAGCACTATATGTCAGTTGTGGACCAAATTGAGGAACTGATCTCCATCGGAGATTACAAAGCTGCATTGAAGCGAAGTGAAGATTTAAGGAGTTTGGCTCTTGAAGGCCTTCATTATTTTCAAACTTATGATTGGCTGATGCTGATGGCTGTAATTACTTCGGGATATATTGGTTGGATGCTCTATCTCGTTCTCCACGTGCTGCAATCTTATACGTCATTGCCGGGTGTTCTATTCCGAAAGGAGAGAGCAGCGCTGCAGAAAAAAGACACCAGAAAAGTAATGTGTAAACCTTGTTTGTGGTTTTCGTATTGAATGAGAATACAGACATGAGGAAGAAGGGTTTAACTAGTAGTTGTCCGCCCTTATCAAGATTCCAAATGCCTGAAGTTCAATTTATCTTCCTCCTCCTATGTTACTTATCCACTAGGGAGAAAAAAGAAGACTGTAGAACTAGACATGAGATGTGCACACATTTTGGCATGGCATTATAAACAAATGTCAAGAGATTAAGTTTCTAGATCACAAATCCTTTCCCATCTATGCATTGCAAACTGCAAGCTGACTGAAACATATGGTAATTTAGGTTGGGGGTGGGGTTGTGGAAGGCAGCCTTTGCGGTGGAAGCGTTGTCATTAGAACCAGTCAAAAGGGAGTTAAGTAATCAGATGGGGATTGCAGCTTCTACCATACTCTTGACCTTTTCTTGGTTTATCATAGGAGCATTGTTGTTTGAGAAACTCTTTTCGTGCTTACTAGTAAGGAAAGTTACTCTTTTGCTCATGAGTCCTATGGCATAAACTCCGGTCAATTTGTTATTGTCATCTTGCTTTCTAGCTGGATTTTTCTTGGATATAATATGGTTGCCTTTTATCTGTTGAACAGTTCTTTCTTTTTTGGATGGGCCTTCTGATGGATCTATAATTCCATTTTAGGGACAAACTCTGCTTCTTGCATTTTTTCCCAGGTTCTTCTTACTGACATTCAATTCCCATCATGGCAGATACTTGTATGTGGATCTGCTGCAATGGGACTTGTGTCTATGATTTTATTCTGGGAGCAGTCTCCTCCTCTTTATCATGCATACATTGCAATGACCATATTTCTTTGGACACGAATAATTGGCGAGCTTCAGTTCTTAAAAGCACTTTGGAGATACTTACGTGGAGAGAAGTTATATTATGTCCTTAAACTTCTAGCTACCCTTGCTGTCTCTGTCATGATATCTGAATTCCTGGTATGGACACAATGTAAATTTGATAAATCTGGGCAAACTCCTTGCATTGGCCCAGGTGAATAGACAATTTTGCATTCTGAATTTTTCTCTTTATGTATTCATCAGGTTAACAGCTTCACTGAGAGGAAGCTATATACATGGTGTTTCCTTTTTGCGGGGGTTACTGCCTTTTGTTACCTGTTCTACTTGATTCCATGGAGATCTCAGATACCAGCTTTTGTTTGCTTGGCCTGTTGGTTCCTGTCTGGATTCACATTGATGCCAGCTGAAATTCCTGATAATAATCCATTGGTGTATGTCACTTTACTAAACTATGACTTATTTTCAGAGTGTTAAGAGTGGCAAGTCTGCACTTGTTCTTTCATACACTTATAAGTTTGTTTTTCATTTCTTTTCTTTTGGAGGGGTGGACTTTGTATTACCTCTATCTACTTTTTTTCTTCAATATCCCAACTTGAAGGTCCTGCTGTGAGATTTTCACCATTATCAAGGATTGCATATGTTAATATAAACACTCTTTCTGTATGCCACATATTCTATTTGGAGCATCTGGTTCCTTTTTCATGCCGAAACTACCATGAAAAATTCTTTTTCATGTCACTGCCAATTAGGAAAATGGAAGCTTTGTCATCTTTGGTGTAGTTGTTCTACTTTATGTAGATGACTAGCCACTGATTTTAAGTTGTACAGAGCATTGGGTTATCCATGGAAAGAATAAAAAAAAGAGGCCTCCACCTGTATATACTTGTCATCCTCAGTTGACCTTGACTTTCTTTTGCATTAACATCAGCTGATTTTGCTCCTATGCTGGGCATTATGACTATTTTGAATAGGATATCCAGTGGAGTTATGATCACTGTTATAGGAGTAGCTGCAAGGTGGCTAGACAAGCATGCAGAAGGCAGTAAATATTGGTCAAGTATCTGTGCTTGTGACATGAAAAAGTCAAAGTTCTCCGTGCTCTTCCTCTTGCAGGTGCATGTTGTTATGTCTACCTTCTCTTTGGAAATTTCATCAGCTTTCACTGGATGACTTTCTTACCATTCTTTCACTAAGACCAGTTCTTTTGCCTCATCTGATAGGTACTATTGGTGGGGTTGTCCTCAATGATGGTATCACTTTCGACATCACACAGAATGCAGAACCAGGAGCTACATATACTTCACCAGTTCCTGAATTGGCTCATTGCTGGTATGCTGTGGTCCCTTCTTGCTGTTTACTCAAACTTTTTGCTCCATTGTGCAGCTAATTTGAAGATTAAAGTGACTTTCCATTTTCATTATCTTTACTGGCATACTTATTTATGTTCTTTTGGAATGTCATTTTTCTCTGATCAAAATCTCCATCTGAGGGAGAGTTGCTTGTATAACAATCATGACCTGTTGCTTGGGTACTGGTGCTACAGTTGTGCCAAACGTCAGAAGTGAACTAGACATACTGACTTGTTGCATTGGCTGGTGCTTGAGAATCCTTCTATAGATAGAGAGGCCTTTAAGGAGGATCAACATAATGCAACTGTGTTTCCTGTAAATAGATATGTTGTGACATAGCATAGCAAGCTTATTTTCGGAACTCAAATGATTATGTTTCATTGCCACATGATTTTGTGTTATTTTTACTAGACTTATCTCTAGGTTCCTAGTCTGTTGTTTGCGCAAATCAATTGATGCTTACTGCTATTATTTTATGCATTTAACTCTCTTTATCTCTAATTGTGCGGTGTCCTCTCTATTGTAGGTTCTTCTATGATTCTTCCTTTGTTTTCGGAAAATACCCTCTTATCTCGGTTGACTTCTATATTTCTTGGTTTTGCTCCCCCTTTCCTTCTTCTATCTATTGGGTAAACCTCTTTATAACCCTTTTCATCTGCCTATGTTTTTCTAACTTTCAAGACACACACCCTGTTAGAACAATGCTTCATGTGTTTTCCTCTTTGTCATTATATGGAACATGGTAGATACGAAGCTGTCTTCTATGGAGCACTTTCTCTTGCACTTATGGCGTGGTTACTTTTTGAAAACACACTGCTCTATTTAAGTAAAACTGAGAAGAATACTGTCTCCAATATGAGCATGGTGGAAAATGTGGTTCTTGAAACTGATGATAGATACTTGCGGCTCTCTGATGTGAGAATTCCTCTAATTTTTGTAAGTTCCTTCTCCTCTCTCCATCTTGCCCTTAAAATAATTTGTGTCGCTTAATCTCTCTTTATCTTTCTAAGAAAAAATTGCGTATCATTTGGAGAAAAGATGGCTTATGCATGTGTTATTTGTGATCGGCATAGTTGTATCTTAATTGATTAATTGCTATAATTTTTCAACAGAGAATTTTTTCAGCTAAGCAAGCGCATTAAATAGATTCAATAAGCATGCTTGGAGAAAATGTGAACATAAAGTCATCATATGGGCTCACTAGCTGTTTTTTCTTATCAATATGGTCCTCAAATAAATGTTGGCGATGCTAAATGTTTTTGGAGTGCAAAAACTTGCAGAATTGGGTGCTTTCCTATATGATTTCATATCTCCTTAAATTCCTTTCACTATTCAGATAATAGGAGCCATTTGTGTTATTTAATGTCTCTGTTTCTCAGATGGTACTCTTCAATGTTGCCTTTTTCGGGACGGGGAATTTTGCGAGCATTGCAAGCTTTGAAATTTCATCTGTGTACCGATTTATAACTGTTTTCAGTGTAAGTAACCCCCATTAGTGACAACTTCTTTCCATTTCAAAACAAAGCTTCCACTAAGTTGATGTGTGTTGCCGTCATTGCAGCCTTTTCTAATGGCAGCCCTACTTATCTTCAAGTTGTTCATACCATTCATGCTTGTCATGTAAGTTCTTATTTTCTCCCATGACAGCAAGTATATTGGCAGATCAAAAGATGGCGGTCCATTGAAAATAAAAGATTTGTTGATTGCTAGTAGTTACAATGGACAGTAGTGCTTTGATCACCCGATTTTTGTTTTTCTTTTTGGGTATGATTTTTGGTTAGTTATCTTGTAGTTTTTTGTTTTTTTTTTGGTTTTCCCTGTGAGAGATTTTCTTTCTTGGCTTCTTTTATCAGCTTGTAGCCCATAGAGAATGTAGGTCATCTTATTGCGCTCAAAGCATTTACCAAAATATTTTTATGAGAAGACCCTGTTATTTTTAAATCAATCTTAATGGATGATGAGCCTTCTGTGTTGTTCATACTGCCTGGGGGAGGTTACCTGATTTGGACATCTTATATTTGCTACAACTAAAACCATGATTGGTATTTTTTTTTTTTTTGGGTGCAATCTGTATATGTGGACCAAGATCTGGCAGAGCTGCCATGTCTCCGGATCTAATATATATCTATTGTCTGGAAAGGCTTAAAATTAAAGGATATTGAAGTCTCTGTTTATGGACTATCGTAAACCAGAGTTTCATGAGCGCTGAAATTTCTGGTTTTATCAAGGTGGTATGTAGTGTTAATTAATAGAACTTGGTTTTCTGAATTATGTGTTCCTTTAAGAATGCTATACTGCAAAAGCAGCGAGCCGCACCGCAAGTCTAGTTGCAACTTTAGTTCTCGTGGTCAACCTTTGACCTAGATGCCATATGCTTCACGACTTTCTTAACTCGTGAATCATTGGTTAGTTGAAATGATTATTCGAACATATGCCTTTCGAAGGTCACTGATCCATTCTTTACTTCTGCTTTCTTGTGAGATGATCTTTTCTCATCGGTTGATTGTGTGCCATTTACCTTTATGATAATAGAACTATTCCCTTAATAGTTCGAAACTTGTAGCTTTTGATTTGGTAAATTTTGTAACTGCCTATTTACTTATCTGATGATAATCTGTCTTCTGTAAATGCAGATGTACTTTTAGTGCAATAGCCAAACTGATTCGAGTTCCGCGATCAGGATGTTATTTCCTTGTTATATTATTTTCAGATGTGATGACCATCCACTTTTTCTTTCTGGTAACCATACTTTTGCTGTACTTCTCCTCCCTATAATTTTATCGGCTTCCATTGTCTAGCTTGCTCGCATAACTTATTTCTAATTGTAGTTCTTGTTCTGCCAACCTAACTTGCCATCACTTTTATTTAATATCAGGTCCGCAATACAGGAAGCTGGATGGAGATTGGTAACAGCATCAGTCATTTTGGGATTGTGAGCGCTCAAGTCGTGTTTGTGCTGTTACTTTTCGCTCTCACCGACATATACACAAAGGACATCAGAACTAGATCAGATCGTCCATCGTCTCGTAAAGTACGATGATCCCTTGAAGTTGGACTGGAGCCTCGAGATCAGTTGCCAGTTTTATATGACGGTGGGATCTGAGGGACATGATTCAATTCTTTTCTGGTTCTTTGCTTCAAGGCCGAGATCACGTGGCCGGTAATATGGAGCCAAATGGCGAAGTCCGGTCATGGAGACTTCCATACACGAACGCCTCGCTGCACTTGCCTCCATTGTATCGATTGACCTATCCACGACAGTTTTGACAATTTTTCACCTGGTGAAATAGAGCTTACTTTCTAACTTGATCTTGCGGAAGCATAGTCGGCTCTGTTCTAGCGTTCAACTTCCATCATAAATTAGTTTCTTTTTCTGTTGATTCTGCTGCAGGACACTTTTGTATGGAAGAGATGCTTTTCTCATTTACGTGACGGTTTTGTCCAAGTCTTTGGTCCATGTCTCCTTGAGAATAAAGCCTTTTGGCCAGTTCTCAGCAAATTCTCTTTGTCCACACGAAGGAAGGATCTGCAGGTGGACGAAATGCACTCGACGACTTTTCAAACGCTTCTAAAGAAAGACTCATTCGTACATTATGCAATTGTCACCGCGTTTCTAGAACGCTTCGTAAAGAAAGACCCGATTGTATTATGACCTAGACAACGTGACGCAATTGACCGTGACGTTTCCATTCCATCTAGGCCTACAAGGTAGTGCGCCACCAATTAGAGAAACACGTTTTCATTTCAACGGATATTGGATGCAATCAAGCTCGAACACGAAAAGTACTCTTCCCGATCGACTCACGGGTCTGATCGGGTAGTATAATTTCTTACATTTGTTTTGGTTTATGTATTTTTATTGTGTTTTTGTTCGTGTTTGAGCTTTGACTTGATGGAAGTTTACTCTTTTCTTATACTTCACGAAATCGAGTTTAGACTGAAGTCACAAACTCAATCAAGCTCGAATCGAACGTCAAGCAACGCCCTTTCCAGATGGTTGGGCTTGACTCAAGTTATGAAGCCTTGTCTAACTTAGTTACATATACTCAATCCCGTGATCAAGAAATCGTGGCAAAAGGAATAAAAAAAGAAAAAGAAAAAGAAATGATTGGGTCATTATTTTTATTCTATTGTGAGAATAAAAATTTATTTTGTATCATAAAAAATTAAATAACAAATGATTATAAATTATTGTAGGGTCTACTCTTTTAAGAATTCTTGACTCATAATAAGTTGATATTATTACGGTAATTCAAAGATTATTACGTTAGCAAGCTCAGCAAATGGAAAAAACTCCCAAACGGAGACTAGACCGGAGGAAGTCATTACCTACCATATAATTGCCAACGACTTTCCAAAGCACCTTCCTCAGACAGACTCAGACAAGAAAAGGATATTTTAATTTCCATGGCAGCCACCTGAAAAAAAAAAGAAAAAAACTTCTTACAAAAGCAAACCAGCTTTTTTTTTTTTTTTTTGGGGTGGGTGGGGTGTGTTCAGAGCAAAAGCAAACGAGTTTAAGGTACGCAAAGGATATCTGTTTTTACAGAAGAAAATACGTTAATTTCCCGCGTGAATACTTCGTAGTTTGTACCAGTCGTCCTCTTTTCCCAAGGTCGGTTGGAGGAGCCGCGGAGAAGAAGCAAAGAAACAGCTTTGGGCATTTAAAAAGGAATTTGTCCTCGAATGTCGACGCATGCTCATTTCCGGGAAATTCACCTCACAATTACCATAAAATTTAAAAGAGAAAAGGAGCTCATCAAGGAACCGGCCTATTCTTTTACCCCATCTCGAGCTTAAATGCCCGGTTTTGGGTTTGTCCATGGGGATTTTGTGGAGCAAACGCAAACGGCCTCTTGATCCTGACTGTTTCAATTTTCCAAATCCCAAGAGGCGCAATTCAACCGATATCGACTCGCCGGTTCTGCTGCAAGAACAGCAATCCGACAACCGAGCTCCTCCGACAATGGACTATGAAAGAGCCGCTAAACCTCTGTACGTATTGTAGCAAAAGGAGCAAGCTGCTTTTAGCTTTCCTCGACTTTATGGTTTGTTCCGAAAGCGAAAGAGACCCATCTTCGAAATCCGCGAAAAGAGACCCGTTTCGCTTCTTATAAGGAGACGCGTTCTTGTTTCTTGTTCCTCAAGTTGGTCTCTTGTTCTTGATGTCGTTTTTTTTTTTGGCAGATGCAGCAACGGACTCGATTTGGCGAACCTGGCCGTGTCCTCCGGTATTCTTGGCAATTCATGGGCTGCAATCTCTGAACTCCGGTCCCAGGTTGACCGCGACCACCAAAGCCCCTCATCTTCCGAAACCGTGAAGATTCAAGAATTTAAACACCCGAGATACAAAATCATTGCTTTTGTGACGCCTCCGGTTGCCGCAAGTTATCTCCAAGAAGAGAGCGATTTGGTCGAATCTTCTTCATCGGAGGCCTCCGAGTTTCAGTTTCTCTGCTCCAAGAAGAACCCGTCTTTCGCCATAAACAAGGCGGCGATCTCTCTGTTCAACTGTCTCAAAGATAAACTCTCTGACCTGAGAGCTCAGGTAAACACCCTCTTATCTATCGTTTCTTTTCGAGTAATTTATGAGCTGGAGTTACAAATTTTGAAAGTCAACGAGCTTTGCTTAGTCTCTCAGATTTAGGAATTAGGTCTTGTTGAAGTGGGGTTGCTGCAATACATACATGTGATCTGATAATTGCTTCGTCGATAATCGTTTTGAGCTGTCTTCTTCACATAACGTTAGCTTTATTTGAGTGAAAAGTGGATCGCCCTCGTCGCTTGCATCTTTGGCAAAATGGGTGATGATGAGCAGTCGGTCAATTGTCTGAAAAGTTCCTGTGGCCCGTCGCCTTTTCCAATCTTTTTCAGTTGAGTTGACCTTAATCCCATTCGTAGCCGATAAGAGAAAAAAGGATCAAAACGTTTCCAGTTAATCTTAAACATGCCACTAATGTCAATTGTCAATGTCTGAATCTTGAGTCTGGTGTGAAAAAGTTCGTTCGACATCTTTTCTGACTGACCACAATATCTGCTGAGATCACTTCTAGTTTGAGGGACCCCGTCCAAGTAGAAATTCCAAATCAGACTTTTGATGTAAATTAGGAAAGTCTTGAGTGGACTTTTGGTAGACCGAACATATGGAGCAACGATGACTCTGGTTTGGAGTTAGACTATGTTCGAATAGATCTCCTAATTTGAGTATGCTAAAAGGGGTTTGCTGCTTTGGATCAAAATATTATGTATATAAGAGATGGTTTTGGTTTTTTGCCCGACTTTTGGCTATGACAATCAATTCTGCGGCTTGCTTGTGAATTATATTACCAAAAAAATAACAGTGTTTTGAAACCAATTAATTTTGTGGGAAAATCTATGAATTCCTTTGTGAGATTGATAGATAGTATCGTGAAGTCTAAATTCTATGTCAATTATTGAGTGTACTGGTAGTTGGGAAATAGTGAGAATCTGTGAGTGACTTGAGTGTGATTGTAATTTTGGTGCATAATTCTGTTTATATTATTATAAATGCCTGTTTTTCGCAATAATATGAAAAGGAAAATCTTGTGATTATGTCTGCAAAACTGACTTCAGGACGCATGCTGCAAGTTAGAAAATCTGACTGGCCCTCATAGACTTGTGTTTGTCGATGCTCATCCAGCTTTGTTGCAGGAAGTGACTCCCCCCAAGTCTGTCCCACACATTATAACTGGAGATTGTTTGGGTGGATCCATTGCCTCTCTTTTCACATTATGGCTCCTACACACACTCGGGACAGAAACCACAGATCGTCCGCTTTGCATCACATTTGGTTCGCCCCTCATCGGGGACGACGGCTTCCAACAAGCAGTATCGCAAAATCCAACCTGGAGTGCTTGCTTCTTGCATGTGGTTGATAAGGACGACTGTTTCCCCAAAATCTTTCACCCGTCGACCATGGAGCAGAGCCTATACAAGCCTTTTGGAACATTTCTTGTGTGTTCCGAATCGGGTAGTGCATGTTTCGAAGCCCCTAAATCCATAATTGAGTTGCTAGCCCCCAGGAGCCCAGAAAGTGCCCAAATTTTCAATTATGAGAGCATCATTAAATGTCTTGAACGGCAATTGATTTGCAAGAGTCATTCTGAATTTAGTGTGCCTGATACTGATTTATTTAAAGCTGGAATAAGTGCACAAGTTGCAGCAGTTGGCCTTCTGCAAATTCAGGTAACTATTTATTGTACCTTCTTTTGCATATACATTCTGAAGACATCTCAGAAAAGGATTTCACGATCGTTCTGGTTGAAACCAGAAGTATAATTGTTCTTTGCCATATAAACCAAAATGCGTCGTATCCCTGCTTTTAGCTTCACATACTAAACCAAGAAAATTTGCTCCACTTGAATAGTCCCTTGTTATGAATGCCTTCCTTTTACCTTTTGGAAGTTCATTTACTGAACTTTCATTGTCATGGCAGCCGCAGAATATACATATCGATGCTCTGTTGAGGGAGATAGTCAAGTCTGAAAAAGATGTCCTAGAACAAAAGAATAAAGCATTTGATCCTGCAAAGCATTTGAATGACATGAAAGTGTGCCTGGCTAACTTGGAATGGTACAAGAAGAAATGCGAAAACAATGGCCGGGGTTCTGGTTACTTCGACAGCTTCAAGAACAAAATGGCTACGCGTGACTATAGAGCCGTTATGTTTATAAGAAAGCTCACCGATTACTGGGAACAAGTGGTGGAAGATGCGGAGAAGAGGCCTCAGAGAGAGGGAGCACCACTGCGGAATCGCTGGCTTTTTGGAGGAACAAACTATCGGAGGTTGGTCGAACCGCTCCAGATAGCTGAGTACTATAAAGGGGGCAAAAGAGGTTACATATCTCAAGGGAGATCCAAGCACTTCAAGCTATTGGAAGAGTGGCTGGACAAACATCCGAAACAGCCGGCAAAGAGTGTCCCTAATGATTCAAAGATGAAGAAGATCATGTTAAGCGTCACGGAGGATTCGTGCTTCTGGGCACATGTGGAGGAGGCGCGAATATCATGCAGGTTGTTGAACAGCGGAGGATTGAACAGCACAGAAATAGAAAAATTGGTCCGGTTCGAGGAGTATGTCATGAATTTGCTCAAGAACTACGCGGTTTCTACTGATATTTTCTTGGATAGCAGCAGCTACATGCAATGGTGGAGGGAGTATGAGGATATATTGGCGAAGCAGATGATGGGAGCTTCTGACTACTCGGAACTCGCTGTTTTCATGAAGGATGGCGACTGGCACCGTTATAAATCAGGTACCCCAGTATTTGAATGTAAATTATAGTGTACCATAAGAGCAAGAATGTGCCAATTTCACTCGATTTGTTGATGTTTTGCTTGAATTGATTCGGATTCTCATTGGACCATTGGTCATCTCGAGTTCAAAAATTTGATTCGGAAGGATTTATGTTTTTAAAGGCTTTCAGTTTTTTCCACTTCTGGAATTACTCAATACGTTTGTTTCTTACAGTGCTGGTTCTTACTCGGTGGAAAATAATTGTCACAAGACTATAATAAAAACGAGCAATTTCAACCACAACAGCATAGGAAAAAAGGCAAAGAAAAAAGATTGCTGCTACTTTATTAAGCATTTTTAATGCTTTATTATCAAAAGGCTCCTCTCGTTGAAGTGGAGAGATTGACTGAATCATGCCAAATACAATTTAAGATGAGTCAACAATCTCTCCCTACGTCCGCTGGAATTGATTACTCATTTCCAACTTGTGCTTTACAAGGATCGTCGCATTTATCATTGTTTCGGCTTCTGAAAGAGGCTTTAATAGCTCCTGGGCATGGAGTTGAACTTGACGCCTTTAGGGCCCAGAGCTCCGTCCTTCTCTTGTCCACCGCGTTCTCGGCATCTTCCAGCCATTTCCTGAATACCACAAAATCGTTAAAGCTAAAGTTTTCGAATCGCAGGGGCTTAATATCGCTCAGCTCTTTAGCTCATTTCATCCCAGCTTTCAGTTGCTCGAGCACATCGGCATATTGTTTGTTCAGTTTCTCTGGGATCTGCTGTCTATCAATTTGAGCCTGTCGAGTAGCATCAATACAAGCCATCTTTGGATGCTCACGCATTCCTCCTGGTCGCATCCACGGATGGGTGACCAAAATAGAAAGGCTTGCCTGTGGGAGAGAGAACGATAATGGCCATCTCAACAGCACAAAAAGCATATAATTCACTCGCCGCCTTCAATAGCCCCGGTCGACCCGTCGACGTTTCGAGGAGGTGGCTTGTCGAGCATTGGCACCCTCCTTCGTCGTCCCCGCTTGAGTGGTTTCGCCCTCCGTGGAACACTCTGGAAAATCAATATAAATTCAACTGATATGGTGGAACGGTGAAAAAATGTGACCATTTATAGGATTTCACAGGCCAAAATAATTCATCACTCCCGTCTTTGATTGGTAACTTTTCGGCTTTCCATATATTAACATACCTCCTGAAGTGGTTTAATGATAAGCGTGTCGTTTTCCATCTAATGAACTGATGTACATTCATCTTAGTATGTCTATAAGTTGTAGCTTGTAATGTCAATTACTAACTCATAATGTTCATGGATAAGAATCCATAATAGACTTCTTCAACGGCTACTCAGCTAAAAAAGGAAAACAATCCCGCGGTGCAATTAGTACTCCATAATTTTTTTTTTCATGCCCCCCATAATTTTGAGATTGATGTACGATAAAGCCCTAAATTTCAAATGCGTCGTTGTAAATCTTTAAATTCGGATTTTATTGCACTTATCAACCCTTTCCCGTTAGCATATACCGCATATGTACCTTTTTTTTCTTGGCTGTTGGGAGGAGGGTTTAAGATGCTTAAGCTTCGGACAATCTTATATCTCTCTCATATCTTGACAGTAATTACTATGCTAATATTTGCTTCGAAGGTAGAGACTGTGAATTTATAACGTAGTCAGATTGTGTCTATTATATTTTCTCATAGGCAATACCGCGAAGTGTGTCTAGTAGCTGCCTCCTCCCTATAGTGTAATTCTCTTTTGTTTATCATTTACATAGTAAGAAGACAACTTATTTTTAACAATTTGTAAAATTTTAATATAACTTGATGGGATGATTTGATTTTATTGACCTCTCAAAGAGCTTACTTAAAAAAAAAAAAGTGATAATATAACTATAAAAAAAAACAATTTTTACAATCTTGTTATTTTTACTGTCATGTTTAGAGGATTTCAACCATTTTCTTTATCAAAATTCCTACAATTGGCGCTTGTTAATAAGTGCCCTAGGCACATGTTAATCATATCTAATAAGAAAATGTGTTCACATATGATGCACTAATTACAAATAATACGAGAAAGCTCGCTGTAAATAATAATCTCCCTCAATAGAAATGTTTGACAACAGCACTTCCTTACAACTCTCTGCTTTTCTAGAGTGCATCGGGCAGCGATCAAACATTAAATAGCAACCGACGTTACAACTATCTTGATCATGAAGCCATTCAGATATATTACGGTTTTTTCTCCAGCAATCGCTTCCCTTTAGGTACTCGGCATTCTCAATGTTCATTAGAAGTCGCGACGGTTCTGTGCACATACAAGAGCAAACACATATTCATAAAGCGCAAATCAACACGCTCTTTGTTTTAGAAAATCGATTGTAATGAATATGCTTCGCTAACACATGGTACAGAGCCATCCACAATACAATGTGGCATGGCTTTTGTCTACAGGTTTCTGCGCATGACAAAAAGTTCTTACATCGAGATTTAATTCACTTGAGGTCGTGTGCCATTTGGTCCTTCCATACCAAACTTCATGATTTTTTCCTTTGACGTACATGTGAGCACCTTCTTAAGAGGTCATCTATCCTAAGAGTATTTCCATTTGAACACGCCTAACTTACGAATTAAGTATTGCCGTTTCATTAAAAGTACTTATATGAGTTAATTCCATTTTTAACGTATATATCGCAGAATTGCTCTCCTTACGTTTAGTACATAATTTGGTTCAATTTTGTCCCCTTCGCTAAGCTATAATATTGTCAAGAGTCACTCCTTGTCTAGGGTCTCTAGGATCTTTGGTTTCGGAAATCATTTCCCGCCTCATCAGACTTGCTTGTTACACATTTTGCATGGAAGAGACGGTTTTCACATTCATTTGACAATTTTCTCGTAAAGTCTATGCCCACTTGGAAATAAAAGCTTGGGCTAGTTCTGAGAACTTCCCTTTGTCCCCCGATGGAAGGGTCCACACGGATTCATCAGAATGGACGACTTCACTCCACGCGACTTTTCTAACGCTTCAGAAAAGGAAGACCCATTCGGACATCAAGCAATTGTCTAAGAGGGACCCGATCGCATAATGACTTGAACAACGTGACTCTACTCACCGTGACGTTTATATTCCATCTAAGTCTGCGAGGCAGTGCACGACAGGCCGGAGAAACATTATCTCGTTTTGGACTAGATTCTTCTTGTAAGAGTGTCCTTTAGTGGGACCCAGCCAAAAAAAAAAAGAAGATAATAAAGAAAAGAAAGGTTGAAAAGTAAGGCGTTTTTTTTTTTTTTTTTTGGGGGGGGGGGGGAGGGGGTTGGTGTTGGAGGGCTATTAAACGACAAGAGTACACGCATGGAAGAAAAGAAAGAAAAGTGAAGGAAAGTAAGAGAGCGAAGAGGGGGCGCGTACACGCCACGCGAAATTTGCCAAGCCGAATCAACTATATATCGCAATAATAATAAATACGTGGGCTCCTTGTTCATCTAATCGGGATAATTTTCGGAATTAGGGCTTAAATTCAAATATATATAAAAATTGAGCCGCGAAGTCCAACTCTTGAGTTGTGGAGCTTCGAGATTTCATGAAAATGGCGAATTATGTCATTGTAAAGCATGAGATTTGTCAAGAGTCCATTTTGAACAATGGTTTCGTTTAAGCAAAATTATAGGGTTCGGCGTTTAAGTTTTGCGTTGCGAACAGCTTGAATAATCGCGTTGGATGTGTGATTTGTTAGTGCATATGAGTTGTTTTATTAGTGTTTAAGCATTATTTAGCCAATTCATAATTGTTATAATATTTTCCTTAGTTTTGATGTCAATTCTCGTCTAATTGTTAGGATTATGAGATTGTCGGCGCATCTACTTAGGTTATTTGATTGTAGGCTTTCCTATATGAGTAGTACTATGTCTTTTTTGGTTTTGTAAAATCCATGTCTTGAAAATGATATGATAATATATCATGGGTCGAGGAAACATTACATGATTTGATATTCCTTTGAAAAGTAATAACGGTGGTGCTTAGAGCATATTGAAAGCATAAAAATAGATCAAGTATTTACTACCTTTTTGTCTATTGGAAATAACAAAGTATATCTTGAACATAACTTGAGTTGATGGTTGTGAATGGTTTGTGAAATGTTTTATAAAGACGTTTTGAGAAACTTTTTATGAAAGACATTTCAAAAAGTTATATATATCAATTTGTGAATTTGGTTTATGAAGAATTTTGAAATATGTGAAAAATGTCTTGTGAAATGTTTTCAGTTTGATGAACAAAGTTTAGAAAAATTATGTGTTTTGTTTTGTGAAATTAATTAATGATATTGATTGTGGATTTGATTGTTGGTATTGGAGGATGGAGATTTTGTGCCCACTGAGGAGCTTGTGGGTATGCATATTGGGTTTCTTTGTAGGTAAAGACCTCGCCAAAGATTATTACTAGGCGTTGTGTCGTGATCATATTTGATATTGAGCAAAAAATTAGTCGATGAATGGATCATTGACATGTGTTTTAGTATGAGATGAATAAATAGAATAAACCATTGGCGTGTGATTTTTGATGAGATAGATCAATGAATTTAACTATCGATATTTATGATGATTTAAATGAGTGTTTTCTGAATTATATAAAACTTGTTGAAATGAAATGACTCATGCATGATTTGATATTAATATTAAAGAGTTGGATTATAAGTTTTTGGGAAAATTCCAAATAAGGCATGAAGTGCCTTCATTTTCTTAAATAAAAGCATTTTAAATAAATGCCTGAAGTTGTATCATTTTCTCAAATAAAAACCTGGAGTTGATTTTGTTTCAAATAAAAGTCGAAGTGATTATATCTGTTTTTAATAAGGGTTTGACTTTTCGGCTGGTCAAGGACATTTTAGTTATTTACATTTTTTTTGAATATTTTCCTTTTTATTTATTTATTTTTTCCTTTTTCTAGTTTTGCTTTCTTCTTCATCGATTGGCCGGTCGAACACCAACGATGCCAAAAAGGGCTGGGCGAGGGTCACCCTTGCCTTGGGTGAGGCCACCCTCTCCTGGGGCTGGCGAGGGTCGCCAAGTCCTCATTGGCGACCATTGGCCCTTGTTGGAAAAAAAAAGTGAAAAAAGGAAAGAAAATAATAAAAAATAATTTAAGATTAAAATTGTAATTGGACGAAAACGCTCCTGACCAGTTGAAATATTAGTCAGCCGATGATCGGCGATGTCAAACCCTTATTTGAAATGACCATGGTCACTTTAAGCTCTTATTTGAAACAACCATGATCACTTCATGTATTTATTTGACACAAAGTCCACTTCAGGCCTTTATTTCAGAAAATGAAAGCACTTTAGGCCTTTATTTGGAATTTTCCCTAAGTTTATATTATATATATGCATAATGACTATTCGATCTACTTAGAAGAGATCTGTACTACTCAATGAATTATGATTGCTCATCCCTCTTGTTCTCAATCTTTTAAGGTTCCTCGGTTAGCAAAAATAGAGCGAGAGCGATTTGACAAGGACTTTTGGGAGTTGATATTTGGGTGATTAGAGACTACATCCTTCAAGTGTAAGGACGACCATATCATTTCATTTTCTTCTAGAATTCGGGGTGTAACACTTCTAGAATTCGAGTTGTTCAACGGAGTTGAGCTAGAACATGAAAACTACTCAGCCCGGTCGACTCATGAGTTTAATCAGATAATTTATTTGTTCAGTATATTTATTTTTGTTGTATTTTCAGAATCTCCAATCTGAGCTTAAAGGGAGTCTTACTTTTCTTGCCATCAAGCGATTACTCAAGTACAGAAAACATATTGCGAAGTTGAGAGGAGGCTGAAGCCATAAACTCAACTGAGCTCGAATCAAGTTTGAGCAGCATCCAAGCTGAAAGGCTCGACTCGAGTATAGAGACGTCTCCGACACAATTTGACAGAAAAATTCAGGCCTACTCAACTCCGAATCAATCTGATTAAAAAAAGAGAGCTCCCAATCAAGAATTGACGGAAGTCACTACTTGCCAATAGTAGGGAAAGGAATGGCGCACCTTTTATAGAAAACAATTTATTACTGACGAGGGAGTTTACGGTTTGCCAAAGAATATATCGGTCCTTTCACCGTCTAATTGCAAAAATAAAACATTATTTTCCCGCGGAAATCCTTCTTTGTTTATACCCAATCCGGCTATTTTGACAGAATGAAGGTTACTTAAGTTGAAATTACTGACTCTTTGCACACTGGAAGGATTGAAAGAGCATTGAAACTATTCAAGGACAAAGAAAGCGAAATTGAAAAGGCATTATGAGCTATTCGTAAGTGAAACGGAGGGGCAAAGGAAGGCTTAGACTGATTTCTTTTTTTATGCGAAGAATTCCATCTTACCTTATTCTTAGTCTTTCTTATAAAATGAAGGATTTTTCCAAAGGGGAAGACGAAAAAATCTGTGTACCGATTTATAACTGTTTTCAGTGTAAGTAACCCCCATTAGTAACTTCTTTCCATTTCAAAACAAAGCTTCCACTAAGTTGATGTGTGTTGCCGTCATTGCAGCCTTTTCTAATGGCAGCCCTACTTATCTTCAAGTTGTTCATACCATTCATGCTTGTCATGTAAGTTCTTATTTTCTCCCATGACAGCAAGAAAATTGGCAGATCAAAAGATGGCGGTCCATTGAAAATAGAAGATTTGTTGATTGCTAGTAGTTACAATGGACAGTCGTGCTTTGATCACCCGATTTTTGTCTTTCTTTTCGGGTATGATTTTTGGTTAGTTATCTTGTAGTTTCTTTTTGTTTTTTGTTTTTTTTTTTTTTTTGGTTTTCCCTGTGAGAGATTTTCTTTCTTAGCTTCTTCTATCAGCTTGTAGCCCATAGAGAATGTAGGTCATCTCATTGCGCTCAAAGCTTTTACCAAAATATTTTTATGAGAAGACCCTATTATTTTTAAATCAATCTTAATTGATGATGAACCTTCTGTGTTGTTCATACTGCCTGGGGGAGGTTAACTGATTTGGACATCTTTATATTTGCTACAACTAAAACCATGATTGGTATTTTATTTGTTTTTTGGGTGCAATCTGTATATGTGGACCGAGATCTGGCAGAGCTGCCTTGTCTCCAGATCTAATATATATCTATTGTCTGGAAAGGCTTAAAATTAAAGGATATTGAAGTCTCTGTTTATGGACTATCGTAAACCAGAGGTTCATGAGCGCTGAAATTTCTGATTTTATCAAGGTGGTATGTAGTGTTAATTAATAGAACTTGGTATTCTGAATTATGTGTTCCTTTAAGAATGCTATACTGCAAAAGCAGCGAGCCGCATCGCAAGTGTCACACCCCAATCCATAAGAACAAGGGCATGACACGGCCATCCTTTCACCAAAGGACGCAGCCTCAACATAACCAAGATTCAACCCGATATCAACATATATACATCCACATATATATATTTGACAAAAAGGGCATTTGGTTACAATATCAGAGTATATCCATAATCCACCAAATCAAAACATATACATTCTGCAAAGACTAACTTATAAACTTATCAACTATGCACACGTCATACCAAAAAGTTCCACCACAAAAGTCCTCCCTGAACAAACCCTCACGCCTACTCGCGACTCGTTAAAGAACTTGAAAAACAAGTATAAGAGAGGAGTGAGCTACCATAGCTCAATGAGTAACACATTTCTTCTAAGCGAATCGAGAAATCACTATGCACATTTAAAACACAATCGTAACTCACTTTATCATAACACATAATCATAACTCAAATACCGAAGATACCAATGGTCTAATCCATTAGTCAATCTCATAAAACATGTATCAATGGTCTATTCCATTGATTAATCTCATCAAATCACATCGATGGTCCATTCCATCGACCAAACTCAAATCACACGTTAATGGTCCACTCTATTGACCAATTCATGCTCAAATGTCTAACCATGGTCACGTGTAACACCCGTGACAAGACGGCCAAGATTCCCCCTTGGCAAGGTCTCCACTTATTATTAGCCGGTGGCTCGACCCACAAGGATATCCTAGACTAGTATGCACATACCCACACACCCCTTAGAGTCCACAGAGACATTGATCACCAACCACCAATCACAATATCCAGTAATCCAACATCATAAAGAAAGTCATATTACAACTCAAAATTTGATATATAAATATCAAAGCATTCTCCAAAACATTTCAAGGTTCTTTCATAAAGAATTTCACAAATCTTTTTTCAAACAACCATTCAAATTGAAGTCGAAATATAACTCCATTTGAACAACAAAAATGGCAGTAATAGCTCGATCCTGTTTTATGCAACAAAATATGCTTTTTATCAATTCATAGAATATATAATCCACCACGTTTCTTAAAACATGAGTTTAAAATATAAAGAAGAAATAGTGTCACTCATCTGGGAAAAGCCAAAGATCAACTACGACGCATACTCGAACCACGCACTCGGATCCCTAACAATTAACGGAAAAAAAAATATCAAAAGGTCGAGTAAAAAATGATATTCTTATAATGACTCACCTATACTAGGCCTATTTGTCGATAAAACGACACCTATGCGCCACAAAAGCTCACATTTAGCAAAAACCCATCATTTTCCGCTAGGCGCAGCCCATGCGCCAACTTTGTTGCGCCATAACTTCCTCCACATAATTCCGTTTCACGCTGTCTTACAGTCTTTAGAAAGCTCTCTTAATGTACAACAACAACCCCAACTCAGCCGCCCCAAAACAGTACCGAAAACAACAACAAAAAAGGCTCGAAGCTACTGTTCGCTACAGTTCAGATTGTGCCCCCCAACTTTAAAATTTCGTTCCGGAAAAATCGCAAGCTCAAATCACGATCCGTAAGATGCTATAACTTTACAACATCCCAAAGTACCATTTCTATAAAAATATACAGCTCAATGACTCAAAAATCGGGCTTCACCACACAAATATCCAAGAAATCCGAATTTCGAGCTCTAATTGCGGCGATTGCTTCAAGTAGGTGATTAAAGGCTTCGATTTCTTACCGGCATTGCAAAACACACTTGAGTCGGCTTGATGAGGCATCCGGATCACGAGTACGCCAAAATTTTTCCCTTTTTCCCTTTTTCCTTTCTCTTATTTCTCTCTTCTCCCCTGTTTCTTTCTTTCCCCTGCTTCTACCCGTGCTCTTCTCTCTCTCTCTCTTTAAAAACACAGCCGAAGCTTCCTCCACTTTCCTTCAGCTTCTTTGTTGACTTTTCAACCCTTTCTTTTCCTTTTATTTTCTTTTTTTTTAAAGCCCATATATTACAGCAAGTCTAGTTGCCACTATAGTTCTCGTGGTCAACCTTTGACCTGGATGCCATATGCTTCACGACTTTCTTAACTCGTGAATCATTGGTTAGTGGAAATGATTATTCGAACAGATGCCTTTTGAAGGTCACTGATCCATTCTTTACTTCTGCTTTCTTGTGAGATGATCTTTTCTCATCGGTTGATTGTGTGCCATTTACCTTTATGATAATAGAACTATTCTCTTAATAGTTCGAAACTTGGTAGCTTTTGATGTGATAAATGTTGCAACTGCCTATTTACTTATCTGATGATAATCTGTCTTCTGTAAATGCAGATGTACTTTTAGTGCAATAGCCAAACTGATTCGAGTTCCACGATCAGGATGTTATTTCCTTGTTATATTATTTTCAGATGTGATGACCATCCACTTTTTCTTTCTGGTAACCATATTTTTGCTGTACTTCTCCTCCCCATAATTTTATCGACTTCCATTGTCTAGCTTGCTCGCATAACTTATTTCTAATTGTAGTTCTTGTTCTGCCAACCTAACTTGCCATCACTTTTATTTAATATTAGGTCCGCAATACAGGAAGCTGGATGGAGATTGGTAACAGCATCAGTCATTTTGGGATCGTGAGCGCTCAAGTCGTGTTTGCTGTTACTTTTCGCTCTCACCGACATATACACAAAGGACATCAGAACTAGATCAGATCGTCCATCGTCTCGTAAATTACGATTATCCCTTGAAGTTGGACTGGAGCCTCGAGATCAGTTGCCAGTTTTATATGACGGTGGGATCTGAGGGACATGATTCAATTCTTTTCTGGTTCTTTGCTTCAAGGCCGAAATCACGTGGCCTATAAATTGTTGTGGAGTTAACTTCTTTAAGAATTTATAACTTATAACAAGTTGTAACCGTTATGCTAGCAAAGTCCTAAAAAAAGAAAAAAAGAAATCTCAATGGAGACTAGACATGAGGAAGTCATTACTTGCCATATGGTTGCCAACAGCTTTCCAAAGCACCTTCCTCATACAGACTCAGCCAAGAAAAAAGGACATTTTGCAGTTGAAAAATAACTTATTTCAAAAGCAAACCAGCCTTTTTTTTTTTTTTTTTTTTTTTTTTTTGTGGGTCAGAACAAAAGCAAACTAGTTTAAGGTACGCAAAGGATTTCTAGGCCACGCGGTTGATTTTTTTTTTTTTTAAAGAAAGAAGACGTTAATTTCCCGCGTGAATATTTTGCAGTGTGTACCCGTCGTCCTCCTTTCCCATTGGCCTGTTGGGGGAGCCGAAACAACTTTGGGCATTTAAGAAGGAATTTGTTTTGGACCACAAAAAATCAACACCCGAGTCCAGATGGTCGGGCTTGACTTGAGTTATGAAGCCTTGTCTAACTTAGTTACACTCAAGTTCAGCCATATACTCAACTCCACAATCAAGAAATCATGACAAAAGGAATAAAAAAAAGAAGAAGAAATGATTGGGTTGTTGTAAAATATTGTGTTGCAAATATATAATAAAGAAAATAGAGAGATTGAGTAGAGAAAATTAGACACTAGAGATCATAGAGAAAATTAGAGGAGAGAATTTTATTTCCAATGTATCACTGTTATCTCTACAACAAAAACTAAGCTCATATTTATAGGAAAACAAGAATGTACTTATAATTAATATCAATGTATCGAATGATACATGTACTGGATAAGGAGATGGACATTCATTGTATAGGGAAATATACTTAGAATGTATGATACAAACGTACCATAATAAGTACATTAGATAAGATGAATATAATGAGTATTCATTCATGTATTTCATAAAACTCCCTTTTGAATATTCATTGTATTTATTACGAATGTCCATCGAATGATATTGCCTCATTAAAAAACTTAAGCGGAAAAATCCAGTGGGACAAAAACCGAACAAAAGGGAAAAAGAGTGCAGAGCATAAATTTTATGATCTCTCCCTTGGATGCATTAATTGCCTCGTTAAAAACTTTAAGCAGGAAAAACCCTATGGGAAAAAACTGGACTGAAAGGAAAAAGAGTGCAATGCATAGTTCATAATATCTCCCCCTCAATTGAGCCTTATAGCCACTGCTAAGGGTAATCAATCTTGCATCTTGTGAACTCGCCGTATACCAATGTCATATACTAATTTCTCAAAAGTTGATGTTGGCAATGATTTGGTAAAAAGATCTGCAAGATTATTTATGGATTGAATCTGTTTAACATCAATTTGTCGACTTTCTTGGAGTTCATGAGTATAGAAAAATTTCGGCGAGATATGCTTGATCCTATCACCTTTGATATATCCTTTCCTGACTTGTGCAACACAATCAGCTTTATCTTCATAAATTATAGTGGGAGAATTTGTAACCGGTATTAAACAACAAGAATTATGAATATGCGTTATAACGGATCTTAACCAAACACACTCTTTTCCAACTTCATATAAAACAATAATCTCAGAGTGGTTAGAGGATGTAGCTACTAGCGATTGCTTCGTAGAACGCCAAGAAATATCGGTGCCATTATAACAAAATAAATACCCGGTTTGAGAGTGAGTCTTATGTGGATCAGATCTATATCCAGTATTAGCATATCCAACTAAACCAGAGTTAGTGGAATCCTTGGAATAATATAATCCCAAATCTATGGTTCCTCGGAGATTACAGAAAATATGTTTAACTTCATTCCAGTGTCTCCGAGTTGGCTCAAAACTAAAACGTGCCAATAAATTTACCGCAAAAGCAATATATGGTCTCGTACATTGTGCCAAGTACATCAAAACCCCAATTGCATTGAGATATGGTATTTCAAGATCAAGTATCTCTTCATCAGATTCTCTAGGACAAAATGGGTCCTTTTGGGAATCTAGAGATCTTAAACTATAGGGGTGCTCAATGGGTGAGCCTTGTTCATGTTGGAGCATTTAAGCAATCTTTCAACGTACATTGATTGATGGACAATTATTCCATTGCTTTATGCTCAAGCTCTTGACCAAGACAAAGTTTGGTTTTACCCAAATCTTTAACTTTAAACTCCATTTTCAAATACTCAACATTTTTAGCTAACTCTACTAGAGTTCCAATTAAATTTATATTGTCAATATAAACTGCTATAATAGCAAATCCGGTTTCTGATTTCTTAATAAACACGCATGGGCAGATATGATCATTCTTGTACCCTTCCTTAATTAGGTACTTACTTAGGCGTTGATACCACATGCGACTAGATTGCTTTAACCCGTACAAGGATCTTTGCAATTTTATTGAGAATAAATTGTGGGGAGTGCATGCCCTTCAGGAATTTTCATATAAATATTAGAGTCTAATGAGCCATATAAATATGCTGTCACCACGTCCATAAGACGTATTTCCAATCTTTCAAAGATTATTAGGCTAATGAAAAAACGAAATGTAATCATATCCATTACAGGTGAATATGTCTCATTATAACCAATCCCAGGTCTCTGGGAGAATCCTTGGGCAACGAGTCGGGCTTTATACCTGACAACCTCGTTCTTCTCATTTTGTTTCCGAACAAATACCCATTTATATCCAATGGGCTTTACATTATCGGGGATACGAGTTACGGGTCCAAAAACCTCTCGTTTAGCTAGGAAAGCTAATTCAGCCTTAATTGTTTTCTCCCACTTAGGCTAATCTTGCCTTTGACGACATTCAATAATGGATTGCGGCTCACAATCATCATCCATAATTTTATGAGCAACTGAGAATGCAAAAGCATCATCAATGATGATTTCATTTAGATCCAAAATTTCATTACAATATGTAATGGAATTCTCAGTATTCCCGGGGTTAATGTTCCTTTCATGGGTTTGCGCCTTTTCAGGAGCAATAAACTCTTTGGGAGCAAGCATAACGCCAGGCTCTTCTGGAGCGGATTCCTGATTCTTTCCCTTTTGTTTTCGAGGAACGATATCTTTTGATCCTATCGGTCTACCACGCTTCAAGTGCGGGGGATTTTGATCCATTTTAGCTTGTTCTTCAGGAACAACTATCCTCGCTGGAGTATTTGCAGCTGGAATATGAGACTTCGTTACCTTAGTAGTATCATTAAATGCGTCAGGAAGTCTATTGGCCATAGCCTGTAAATGGATTATGCGATGTATCTCGTTTTCATATTCAAGAGTCCTTTGGTCTAATTGAGATAATTTTTTCTCATTCCAAGAGAAAACCTTAACTGATTTTTGTTTTGTAGTCATGGAAGTTGTAGGTATTCCAATTGATGGAAACCTAGTCTCATCGAAATGACAATCTGCAAATCTGGTAGTAAAAAAATCAAAAATAGCTGGTTCCAAGAGCCTAATGATAGACGGTGAATTAAACCCAACATAAATGTCTAAACGGCATTGGGGACCCATTTTCGTTCTACTATACTGCACAACCAAAGGTGCGTAAATGTGAAATATTTGATTCATAACCAAGAATCATTTGAAGGGGAGATTGTAAAAGACTAGCAATGGGGCATAATCTTATTAAAGTTGCTGCATGCAAAACTGCATGACCCCATGCTGTATCGTTGCGATTCGTTCTCAATAATAGAGTGCAGGCAATTATTTAGATATGTTTAATCAATGATTCTGCCAATCCATTTTGAGTATGAACATATGCAACCAGGTGCTCAACCTCGATTCCAAGTGAAACACAATATGTATCAAAACTCTTTGATGTAAATTCACCAACATTATCCATCATTATGCTCTTAATTGGATAATTAGGGAATTGTGCTCGGAGCTTTATAATATGCGCAAGTAAACGTGCAAATGTGATATTGTGCGTAGATAATAGGCAAACATGGGACCATCCACAGGATGCGTCCACTAGTACCATAAAATATCGAAACGGTCCACTTTGTGGTTGTATTGGTCCACAAATATCATCCTAAATTCTTTGCAAGAATAAATAGGATTCAAGATTAACCTTTGTTATCGAATGTTTGATAATGAGCTTTCCTTGTGAGCATGCTTCACAATTATAATCTTTGGACAACAATACCTCTGTGTTCTTTAAAGAGTGCCCTTTTGTATTTTGAATTATTTAACGCATCATTGAAGTGCCAGGGTGACCAAGGCAATCATGCCATAGTCTAAATTGATTAGGGTTTACCAATCTCCAAGATGTGGTGGCATAGGTTTCAACAGCCTTAATCATGACACAATACAAATCCATAGAAGAAGCTTCCAGCTCCTCATGGATTGTCTTCAGGCCTCTCATGGATTATCTTCAGGCCTATCTTATAAGAGGAAATACTAATATATTCCTTATCTTGCTCATAAATAGTCTCAATATGACATCCATTATGGCGTACATCTTTGAAATTGAACAGATTCCTTTTTGATCTAATGCTTAGAAACGCATTCTCAATATGCAGTATTGTGTCATTTGGTAAAATAATTGTGGCATTCCCAAAATCATCAATAATCGGAACATGACCTGATATTGTATGGATTTGTGCCTTTACGCAATGTCATACTTGAGAAAAAGTGTCTACTACGAAATATAGTATGTGTTGTTGCACTATCAAGCAAACAAATATCTTCATTTTTCTTGGTATTTTCCATTTACATTTATATTGACAATTTCAGGTGTCAAGTATCATAAAATTTGCATATAATCCTTGTAAAATCAAATCCTTAAATTAATTAAAAGGATTTCCAAATATCCACTGCCACTTTAGGCGCAGAATGATACTTTTAGATTTGAAATTTGGTTTCTGGCCAAGAAAAATAAAAATGAAGAATTGATAGAAGAAGATGAAGTATAAGTTGATTAATAAAAGAATATCCACTTTGCAAAAATTACTTAGTAGATCTTCGTGCTGATAGTGCGTTGTAAAATATTGCATTGCAAATATATAATAGAGAGAATAGAGAGATTGAATAGAGAAAATTAGACACCAGAGATCGTAGAGAAAATCAGAGGAGAGAATTTTATTTTCAGTATATCACTGTTATCTCTACAACAAAAACTAAACTCTTATTTATAGGAAAATAAGAATGTACTTATCATTAATATCAATGTATCGAATGATACATGTATAGAATAGGGAGATAAACATTCATTGTATATGGAGATGTACTTAGAATGTATGATACAAATGTACCATAATAAGGGTGTGTTTGGTAAGACTTTTGGGGAAAGTCTTTGGGAAAATGCAAAAGCCTTTAAGTGAAAGGGGTTTGTCAAAATGAAAATTGCATTTGGAAAACTATAATCTGAAAGTCCATTACGAAGTATCTTTGAACAAAATGGCGTTTGGAAGACTTATATTTACAAAGCACCTTTATTATTAAAAAAAAAAGAAAAATATATATATGGCCGGTAAGGGCAGCGGCCCGCGGCGCGGCCGTCGCCGACATGAAACCATCGGCGAGGGCCGCACGAGGTCGGGCGACCGCCGGCGGGGTTGCGCGACCCCGATGAGACCCTCGCCTGAGGTTGGGGGGCCTCGGCGAGGGCCGCGCCTGGGTCGCGCGACCTCGCCGGCGATCGGCCGTCGCCGAGGCTACGAAAACCTCGCCTGAGGTTGGGGGACCTCGGCGAGGGCCACGCGACCTCGGCGAGACGCCGCGCGACCTCAGCGAGGGCCGCGCCTGGGTCGCGCGACCCTCGCCTGAGGTCACGCGGCCCCGGCGAGGTCACTGAGATGCAAATCGCACGGCCCCCCGCGACCCAGATGGCGTGGAGGTCGTCGTGATGGTAACCTGGGTCGCCGTGACAGTCACCATCCTCCCTCTAGCCGGTCGCCGGCCCCTCGCAGCCCTGCGCAACCCTGCCGACCGCCCTCAACGAAGAAGATGAAGAGTGAACGTCGAAGATGATGAACAGTAATGTTTGCATTTGCAGAAGGTTGAAAGCCCAAGGCACCCCAAGACCAGCCTTGGGCTTTCAGCCTTGAGAGTACTTGACTTTTGGCTAATAATACTTGTAAAATTCTTCCCAAACATCTCATACTTGGCCCAAATGACTTTAGGTGTCCAAAGCCCTTTCCAAAGTAGTTTCCAAACGCAGCCTAAGTACATTAGATAAGATGAATATAATAAATATTCATTCATGTTTCATAACATCATGATTTTTAATCTATTGTGAAAATAATAATTTGTTTTGGACCACAAAAAATTAAATAACAAATGATTATAAATTGTTATAGGGTCTACTCATTTAAAAATTTATGGCTCATAACAAACTGATATTCTTACGGTAATTCAAAGATTATTATATTAGCATTACCTGCCATATAATTGCCAACGAGTTTTTTTTTTTTTAAATTGCCAACGACCACCAAAGCCCATCATCTTCCGAAACCGTGGAGATTCAAGAATTTGAATACCCTGGATACAAGGTCATTGCTTTTGTGACGCCTCCGGTTGCTGCAAGTTATCTCCGAGAAGAGAGCGATTTGGTCGAATCTTCTTCATCGGAGGCCTCCGAGTTTCAGTTTCTCTGCTCCAAGAAGAACCCGTCTTTTGCCATAAATAAGGAGGCGATCTCTCTGTTCAACTCTCTCAAAGATAAGCTCTGACCTGAGAGATCAGGTAAACATCCTTTTATCTATCTTTTCTTTCCGAGTAATTTATGAGCTGGAGTTACTAATTTTGAAAGTCAACGAGCTTTGCTTAGTATCTTAGATTTAGGAATTAGGTCTCGTTGAAGTGGGGTTGCTGCAATACATACATGTGCTCTGATAATTGCTTCGCCGATGATCGTTTTGAGCTGTCTTCTTCACATAACGTTAGCTTTATTTGAGTGAAAAGTGGATCGCCCCCTTTGTTGCTTCTTTTAGAGCGTGGATTGCATGCATCTATTGGCAATAAGGGTGATGATGAGCAGTCGGTCAATTGTCTGAAAAGTTCCTGTGGCCCGTGGCCTTTTCCAATCTTTTTCAGTTGAGTTGACCTTAATCCCATTCGTAGCCGATAAGAGAAAAAAGGATCAAAACGTTTCCAGTTAATCTTAAAGCATGTCACTAGTGTCAATTGTCAATGTCTGAATCTTGAGTCTGGTGTGAAAAAGTTCGTTCGACATCTTTTCTGACTGACCACAATATCTGCTGAGAGCACTTCTAGTTTGAGGGACCCCGTCCAAGTAGTAATTCCAAATCTGACTTGATGTAAAATTAGGAAAGTCTTGAGTGGACTTTTAGTAGACCGAACATATGGAGCAACGAAGAATCTGGTTTGGAGTTAGACTACGTTCGAATAGATCTCCTAATTTGAGTATGCTAAAAGGGGCTTGCTGCTTTGGATCAAAATATTATGTATATAAGAGATGGCTTGCTTGTGAATTATATCACCAAAAAAATAACAATGTTTTGAAACCAGTTAATTTTGTGGGAAAATCTATAAATTCCTTTATGAGATTGATAGATTATATCGTGAGTAGAGTTGTCAAATGGGTGGGTCGGGTTATGTTGAAAATGGATCGACTCATATTTGACATATTTAACTCGTTTTGACTCATATTCATGTAGTGTAAATCAAGTGACTCATACCCGACCCGACCCATACCTAACTCATACCCTACCCGACTCGTATTGCTAAAACCTATTAATATTCTAGGAAAACCCACCTCTACTATATGTTAATTGGATTAAAACTTCAATTAAATTAAAAATAGTAAATAAAATTAAAACAAAAGTTAAAAAAACCTATAAATTGAAATATTTATAAAGAATTAGACCATGCACATACTTCTCTTATTTGAAGTGAACATACCATTGAGTAACTAAAAACTGTAATATGAAATTTTTTTAACTAAACCTAAAAAAGCTCATTTTTATGATTTTTTATTAAAAAAAAGTATTGCTAAAACACTTTTATGGAATACAAATTTAATGGAAATTTTTTATAATTCTTTTTAAGATATTTTTAAAAAAATCGAATTTTTAATTTTTTTAAATATAATTTTTATAATTTTAACTTTTTAAATATAATTTTTAATTTTAATGATTAATTTTTCTTTTTCTCTTTTCTTTTTTTCTTCTTCTTCTTCGGTCGATCGTCGGCCACGACGACGGCCGGCGACCGGCCACAGGCGAGATCGAGTTCGCTAGATTTGGCGAGGCCGAGGCTTCGCCGGCGTGCAAGGCAGCAAGGCTCGATCTCGCCGATATGGCGAGGCCTCGGCCTCGCGACACCGGCGAGCTCGAGTCTCGCCCAGATTCGGCGAGGTTCGAGCCTCGCCAATGGGGCCTCAAGCCTCACCAGTTGGCGGCGACCTCGACCTCGCGTGCTGGCGGGCTCGAGCCTCGCCTGGCCTGTCGCTGGCCGGCGGCCGGCCGTTGCCCTGCTGGCCCCCGGCTAAGGAAGGAAGAAAAAGAAAGAAAAAAGAAAAGAAAAGAAAATTGAAATATGAAAAATAATTATAATTTTGATTTTTTTATAAATAATATAAAGTTAAAGAGGGAAAGATTGTGTGGGGCTTGAGTTGAAAATTTAGAAATGAGTTTTAAATTCTAACCCACTTGATATTTTAAATGGGTCAATCTGACCCATTTTTGATCCATTTAAATTAAACTCACTTTTTTGACCCATTTTTAGTTAGGTTTTTAAAAGCCTCTTATCCATATACAACCCATATAACTAAAATATGAGTCCAAAAATGGGTCAATGACTCATTTTGACACCTCTAATCGTGAGGAATTGTGAGGTCTAAATTCTATGTCAATTATTTAGTGTACTGTTAGTTGGGAAATAGTGAGAATCTTTAAGTGAATTGAGTGTGATTGTAAATTTGGTGCCTAATTCTATTTATATTATTATAAATGCCTGTTTTTCACAATAATATGAAAAGGGAAATGATGTGATTATGCCTACAAAACTGACATCGGGACGCATGCTGCAACTTAGAAAATCTGACTGGCCCCCATAGACTTGTGTTTGTCTATGCTCATCTAGCTTTGTTGCAGGTAGTGACTCCCCCCGAGTCTATTCTACACATTATAACTGGAGATTGTTTGGGTGGATCCATTGCCTCTCTTTTTACATTATGGCTCCTACACACACTCGGTACAGAAACCACAAAGCGTGCTTTGCATCACATTTGGTTCGCCCCTCATCGGGGACGACGGCTTCCAACAAGTAATATCGCAAAATCCAACCTGGAGTGCTTGCTTCTTGCATGTGGTTCATAAGGATGACTGTTTCCCCAAAATCTTTCACCCATCGACCATGGAGCAGAGCCTATACAAGCCTTTTGGAACATTTCTTGCGTGTTCCGAATCGGGTAGTGCATGTTTCGAAGCCCCTAAATCCATAGTTGAGTTGCTAGCCCTCAGGGGCCCAGAAAGTGCCCAAATTGTTAATTATGAGAGCATCATTAAATGTCTTGAACGGCAATTGATTTGCAAGAGTCATTCTGAATTTAGTGTGCCTGATACTGATTTATTTAAAGCTGGGATAACCGCACAAGTTGCAGCAGTTGGCCTTCTGCAAATTCAGGTAACTATTTATTATACCTTCTTTTGCGTACACGTTCTGAAAACATCTCGGGAGGGGATTTCACAATTGTTCTAGTCGAAGCCAGAAGTGTGCTTTGTCGTATAAACCAAAATGCATTGTATCCCAGCTTTTAGCTTCACATACTTAACCAGGAAAATTCGCTCCACTTGAATAGTCCCTTGTTATGAATGCTTTCCTCTTACCTTTTGGAAGTTCATTTATTGAACTTACATTGTCATGGCAGGCGCAGAATATGGATGCCGATGCTCTGTTGAGGGATATAGTCAAGTCTGAAAAAGATGTCCTAGAACAAAAGAATAAAGCATTTGATCCTGCAAAGCATTTGAATGACATGAAAGTGTGCCTGGCTCACTTGGAATGGTACAAGAAGAAATGTGAAAACGATGACCGGGGTTTTGGTTACTTCGATAGCTTCAAGAACAAAATGGCTACGCGTGACTATAGAGCCATTATTGTTGCGAAAAGGGCGAGCGATTGAACAATAATATAGACAGAAGAAGAAAAAATAAATCGAACACTGGATTTACGTGGTTCAGTCATAAAGACATACGTTCACGGAGAGAGCAGCAACGAATTTCACTATAGATCAAGCGATACAATGAAATTACACACTCAAAAGTCACTCAAACACTCGCTCGGTATTTCCCAAGCCCCAATTACACCCAATAACGCACGCGGTGTTTAACCTCGAAATTCCTCAAGAAATAATCTCTCAATCTCACGGAGGAATTACACGCAAATCTTACCACAAGATTTAAATCGGCTACAAACATGAATCTTTCTTGGATGTAATTCACGGACAAGAACTACAAAGAAAATCACTCCCAAGCACTCGACGACTAGACGGCGCTTCAAGACCAACTCTTCATGATCAACGGCGAAACACCAAGCACTCATGCAGCGCTTCAAGATAATTTGTGATCCACCTCTACCACCCACGGCCACAAGTCTATATATAAGTAAAACCCTTATTTTTTTGCCAACTTCTCATAGGATTTGTTTCCTATCTTAAACGATTTTATCCAAAATATATCTCTGTATATTTTAAACAAAATCCAAATCCAAGTCAAAGTTGAACTTTCCTATTTCAGCGGCTGAATTCTCCAACGCAGATTCAAACTTTGGGAAGTTGATCTTCGGATCTTCTTTGCTCAATTTCAAACGTCCGCAACATATCCAATTTGGAATATTCGGAATTTCACATTGGACTCAAACTCGAAACATATTTTAACAATCTCCACCTTAGCTTGACGTTTGAGTCAAGTTGCAATCGCTTCACAAAAATTCAAACTCTACCGCTACTTTCCCATAGCCCCCAACGGGCTCAACCGCCACAGATATTATCCAAGTCCAAGCTTCGCTTGAACTTCGCCATAATCGAGGACCTCATTAAAATACCAACTCCACATGCACCTTTAACTGCTCCACAAGGATTTTCCGACGCAACCTCCTTAACCGCAGATAAAGCAAAACCATTGTTGTATCCATATCTATTAGGAGATCGAATACGTACCTTGTCAATATAAGCAATTACAGCAATTGTTGGCTCTATAGGGTCCACCTCGCTACAAGCACCATCCGTGTCGATTACTTTGCTAGTATTCGTACTTGCTACCTCAGGAGTTTCTGGTCGCAACTCCACCTCAAGCTTAACACCGTTCAGAGCCGTTTAAACACCGCTATAATCACTCTTGGCTAGAAGTACTGGAGACTCGTCAAGGGTAACTTCTTTGCTATTAACAAGTGAATTTATATCTGGGCACCACAACAGATCGCCTCGCTCACCTTGTGTATAGCCATGGAATATGCACCTTGCCCTCCAATCGAGCTTACCATCACTCACTCGAAAATAACACGGGCAACCAAACGTTCTAATAATAGAATAATCAGCAATGTTACCTGACCACACTTTTTCAAGAGTCCGCCATTCAATAGCAGTTGATGGGGATCTATTCACCAAGCAGCCTATCGTACTAAGCACATCAGCTAGGATTCTCCTAGCAATACCAGCACTAGAGATCATTTTACGGGCCGTCTCTAGTAACGTTCTGCTCATAAATTCTGCAAATAGTTGTGATTTACTAGCACTAGTGCGGTGTTTCACTATGCTCTCTTTCATGCAAAATTTATTTGCCAGCTCCGAGCAGAACTCCATGCTATTGTCGGTCCGCACATGCTTGATCGACTTACCAGTCTCCGTCTCGATCAAAGTTCTCAACCGCGTGATCCTAACACCAGCATCAAAGTTGTGCATTGGCACAAACACCGTCTTTCTCGAGCAGTTAATAGACTCTTGAACAGATGCATCCGACGTCTTCACAGCGAAATTTATCACTATCTCACCTTGAAGTTTATATAGGCCTCCGTGCTTGATTCCTTTCATTATCACCACGGCATCTCGAACAACCTTTAGAACTCCACCTTCTGAAGAATACCTGCAACCAGCTGAATCTAGAGAATACCATCATGCATTCTGATTTTAACATCACCAACACCTACAACATCGCACTCAGCGTTGTTTCCTAACTGGACTTTACCACTACCCGTGCACTGATAAGTGGTAAACTAATTTCTATTTGGTGTGACATGAAAAGAACAACCAGAATCCATAATCCATCTATCAAACGATGAATTATTAGTGACAGACAAGACATAATTGACATTATTAGCTAGAGCTGCAACATTATCCAGCAGAATCAACTATAATTTCTTTACCCTTCTCATTCGTTAGCTTAATGCAATTCCTTCTAAAATGCCCCCTCTTGCCACAGCTCCAACAGACAACATCACCAGTACTAGACTGGCTATGCCTGTTCATAGTAGTACTACTCTTACCCACACATGTTTTAGATCTTCCTCTATTTTCACCTACTAAAACAGCAGATACAGGTTCGCCAGATTCTCTTCTACGGATGTTTTCGCTCAGAATCAAATCTCGAACCCCATCAAACGTCAAACTTGTTGACCCAAAGGAATTACTAATGGCAATAACAGTAGTATTCCAACTATCAGGCAATGAAGATAACATCATCAAATCACGTACCTCATCTTCAAAGTCAATCTCAACTGAACTCAATTGACTAACAATCACATTAAATTCATTGATATGATCTACAACAGACGCACCTTCGCTCATCTTCAAATTAAATAGACGTCACATCAAATAGACCTTGTTGATCGCAGAGGGCTTCTCATACATATCCGATAGGGCTTGTATCAAATCAGCAGTGGTCTTCTCCTTCAAGATATTAAACGCGACGTTACGAGCCAACGTCAGCCGAATAACACCCATAGCTCGTCTATCCAGCAAATCCCAATCAGCTTGCTTCATCGTCTCTGGTTTCTCCCCAGATAAGGGCAAGTGCAGTTTCATCTGGTAAAGATAATCTTCAATATGCATCTTCCAGAAACTAAAATCCTTCCTATCAAATATGTCGATTCTCACTTTTACTTCTTCTGTCGCTATCGATTCGCTTCAACTTAGCCAAGCTTGGCTCTGATACCACTTGTTGCGAAAATGGCGAGCGATCGAATAATAATATAAACAGAAGAAGAAAAAATAAATTGAACACTGGATTTACGTGGTTCGGTCATAAAGACCTACGTCCACGGGGAGAGTAGCAACGAATTTCACTATAGATCAAGCGATATAAGGAGATTACACACTCAAGTCACTCATACACTCTCTCGGTGTTTCCCAAGCCCCAATTACACCCAATAACGCACGTAGTGTTTAGCCTCGAAATTCCTTAAGAAATAATCTCTCAATCTCACGGAGGAATTACACGCAAATCTTACCATAAGATTTAAATCGGCTACAAACACTAATATTTCTTGGATGTAATTCACGGACAAGAACTACAAAGAAAATCCATCCCAAGCACTTGACGACTAGACGGCGCTTCAAGACCAATTGTTCATGATCAACGGCAAAACACCAAGCACTCATGCGGCGCTTCAAGATAATTTGTGATCCACCTCTACCACCCACGGCCACAAGTCTATATATAAGTAAAACCTTTATTATTTTGCCAACTTCTCATAGGATTCTATTTCCTATCTTAAACGATTTTATCCAAAATATATCTCTGTATATTTTAAACAAAATCCAAATCCAAGTCAAAATTGAACTTTCCTATTTCAGCGGTTGAATTCTCCAACGTAGATTCAAACTTTGAGAAGTTGATATTCGGATCTTCTTTGCTCAATTTCAAACGTCCGCAACATATCCAATTTGGAATATTCGGAATTTCACATTGGACTCAAACTCGAGACATATTTTAACAGTTATGTTTATAAGAAAGCTCACCGATTACTAGGAACAAGTGGTGGAAGACGCGGAGAAGAGGCCTCAGAGAGAGGGAACACCACTGCGGAATCGCTGGCTTTTTGGAGGAACAAACTATCGGAGGTTGGTCGAACCACTCCAGATAGCTGAGTACTATAAAGGGGCAAAAGAGGTTACATATCTCAAGGGAGATCCAAGCACTTCAAGCTATTGGAAGAGTGGCTGGACAAACATACGAAACAGCCGGCAAAGAGTGTCCCTAATGATTCGAAGATGAAGAAGATCATGTTAAGCGTCACGGAGGATTCGTGCTTCTGGGCACATGTGGAGGAGGCGCGAATATCATGCAGGTTGTTGAACAGCGGAGGATCGAACAGCACAGAAATAGAAAAAATTGGTCTGGTTCGAGGGGTATGTCATGAATTTGCTCGAGAACTACGCGGTTTCTACTGATATTTTCTTGGATGGCAGCAGCTACATGCAATGGTGGAGGGAGTATGAGGAGATATTGGCGAAGCAAATGATGGGAGCTTTTTACAACTCGCGACTCGCTGTTTTCATGATAAATGGCAACTGGTACCGGTGTAAATCAGGTATACCGGTATTTGCATGAAAGGTGAATAAACTGGGTAATTTGAATCTAACTTATAGTTTATGTGCCCGTTTCGCTCGATTTGTTGATGCTTTGCTTGAATTGATCTGCATTCTCATTGGACAATTGGCCATTGCAAGAAAATTTTTGATTCCGAATTATGTTTCCTCTGCCTTTCTGTTTTTTCTACCTCAGGAATTACTCATATATTTGTTCCTTTAGTGCTGGTTCTTACTCGGCTGAAAAAGGATCAGCCATGGCTCCTTGTGCACTTTAGAAATCACAGAATCTAGGGACTTGAATAAATTCTGCAATGAAAAATTATGAAGATAAAGGCAGAGGAACTATTCTGCTATTTGCTGTCTTGGTTTCCTTGTAATGCAGGATGGTATTTGAGCTTTGTTATGGTAATGCTTACGAGTCTCTGATTCATATGCAGGCGAGGCCATTCAGGAGCAAGGCAGAGGGAGAATCTTGGACACGCTACGAGAAATCCAGGAGAGGCACTATGCCCTCAAGTACGTGGGGAAGAATCTTAAGGAGTCACGCCAGGTACTGGGGCAGTCTCAGGGCGAGCAGCTGGACGACATCGAGAGCCACGTGGCAAGAGCTAACTCATTCGTGCGAGGTGGCACCGAGCGCTTGCAAACCGCTATGAAGTTGCAGAAGAACACAAGAAAGTAGACATGTTATGCCATCATAATTATGCTAGTGATTGTTTTGTTTGTGGTACTGTTTACTGTGAGGCCATGAGGAAAAAAGAGCAGCAGTAGCAATAATCAACCAGCACCAGTGCTATCCCCTCCGCCGCCTGCAGCTTGAGGTTCCTTGCGTTATTGGTTTATTCAGTGATATACATATTTTCTATACCGGATTGTGGTTTCGACACTTGAGGCTTCACTGTTTAAATTGATTGCTTTATTCTTTTTGCCTTCAGTCATGATTTTTGATGGGGGTAGGTCATCTTTTCATGGAACTACACTCTAATTTTTATTCAGTCAGCGGCGAATTTTTCAGTGATTTGGGAGGGACTCGATACCAACTTTGATTTGAGCTGCATCGTTTGCTTTTTGTTAATTACTCGTTTCCAACTTGCGCTTAGCGAGCATCATCACATTTATCATCGGTTTTGGCTTCCGATGGGGGCATTAACAGCTCTTGAGCATGGAGTTAACTTGAAGCCTCTAAGGCCAAGAGCTCCGTCCTTCTCTTGTCCACCGCGTTCTCGACATCTTCCAGCCATTTCCCGAATACCATAAAATCGTTAAAGCTAAAATTTTCGAATCAGAGGGGCTTAATATCGTTCAGCTCTTTAGCTCCTTTCATTCCAGCTTTCAGTTGCTCGAGCACATCGGCATATTGTTTGTTCAGTTTCTCTAGGATCTGGTCTCTACCAGTTTGAGCCTGTCGAGTAGCATCAGTACAAGCCATCTTTGGATGCTCACGCATATCCACGGTCGCATCCACAGACGGGTGACCAAAATAGAAAGGCTTGCCTCTCGGAGAGAGAACGATAACGGCCATCTCAACAGCACAAAAAGCATATAATTCACTCACCTTCTTCAATAGCCCCGGTCGACGTTTTGAGGACGTAACCTGTCGAGCATTGGCACCCTCCTTCGTCATCATTGCTGGAGTTGTTTTGCCCTCTATGGCGCTCACTGGAAACTCAATATAAATTCAACTGATATGGTGAAACGGTGAAAAAATGTGACCATTTATAGGATTTCACAGGCCAAAATAATTCATAACTCCTGTCTTTGATTGGTAACTTTTCGGCTTTCCATATACTAACATACCTTGTGGAGCAGTTTAATGATAAGCGTGTCATTTTCCGTCTAATGAACCAATGTACATTCATCTTAGTATGTCTATATGTTGTAGCTTGTAATGTCAATTACTAGCTCGTAATGTACATGGATACGAATCCAGAATAGACTTCTTCAATGGCAACTTATCTAAAGAAGGAAAACAATCCGGCGGTGCAATTAGTACTCTAGAAATTTTCTTTCATGCCCCCCTAAATTTTGAGATTGATGTACGATAACGTCGATAAGTCCCTAGATCTCATTTGTGTCGTTATAATTCTTTGAATTTGGATTTTGGTGCACCTATTAACCCTTTCCCGTTAGCATATACCGCACATGTACCTTTTTTTTTTCTTGTTGGGAGAAGGGTTTAAAATGCTTAAGCTTCGGACAATCTTATATCTCTCTCATATCTTGACAGTAATTACTATGCTAATATTTGCTTTGAAGGTACAGATTGTGAATTTATAACGTAGTTAGATTGTGTTTGTATTATATTTTCTCATGGGGAATACTGCTCAGTGTAAGTGTGTAGTAGCTGCCTCCTCCCTATGATGTTATTCCCTTTCGTTTATCATTTACACAGTAGGAAGACAAAACTTATTTTTAACAATTTGTAAAATCTTAATATAACTGGATGGGACGATTTGATTTTTATAGACCTCTCAAAGAGCTTACTTAAAAGAAAAGGCGATAATTTAACTCTAAAAAAAAGGCAATTTTTACAATCTTGTTATTTTTACCCGTTGTGTTTAGAGGATTTCGACCATTTTCTTTGTCAAATTCCTACAAGTGGCACTTGTTAATAAGTGCCCTAGGCACATGTTAATCATATCAATAAGAAAATGTGTTTACGTATGATACACTGATTACATATAACGCGAGAAAAAACAGATTATTGTAAATAACAATCACCCTCAATCGAAATGTTTAATAGCGGCACTTACTTACTCCATGTTTTTAGGTGCTCGGCATTCTCAATGTTCTTTAGAAGTCGCGATGCTTCTGTGCACATACCAGAGCAAACATATATTCATAGGGTGCAAATATATTCTTCAGTAAAGACTGTCCCCAGAGTTTGAGAAGGAACATGGCCAAAGAGATGAGAGTCCCGGAATCAGAAAAAACAGGAAAGTACCTAGGGATCCCATCAGATTGGGGCCAAACGAAGAAAGACGTGTTCGCGTGGATTTTGGCTAGAGTAAACATGAAGCTTGAAGGGTGGAAAGAACAATTGATATCAAAAGCAGGCAAGGAAACACTCATCAAAGCAGTGGTACAAGCTATACCACAATATGTCATGTCCATTAGAGTACCTATCTCAATTTGCCGAACTATAGAGCAGAAAATTGCCAACTTTTGGTGAAGAAATGGAGAATCAAAGTCGGGGCTTCATTGGAAAAATTGGAATGCTATGAAGAGAAGGAAAGACCAAGGAGGAATGGGATTTAAAGATTTGTTATCTTTCAACAAGGTCATACTTGGAAAGCAAGCTTGGAGAATTGATCAAAACTCTTCTAGCCTTTGGGTACAAGTACTTAAAGGACTTTACTTCCCGAATGGTAATATCTAGAATGCTACAAAAGGCACTCGTGCATCCTGGGGATGGCAGAGCATATTGTGGGGAAGAGATGCAATTGTTAAAGATGTGCGATGGAGAGTGGGGAATGGAAGAGAGATTAAGATTAGGGAAGATAGATGGTTGAAATCAGGCATAATTGGAGGCGAGAGAGTAAGAGGGGAACCACAAATGGTAAATGAATTGATAAACTCTGAGGAAGCGAAATGGGAAGAGCAAAAACTTTTTCATATGTTCAGCAAAGAAATTGCTGGGGAAATATTAACAATCCCACTTGCAAATATGGATGACAACGATAAAGTAATGTGGACTAAAACAAAAGCTGGCAAATACACTGTAAAGAGCGCATACAATCACATATGGGATCCAGATACGAAGCAGCACACAATTCAGCCATCATCTTCTTACCAATACCCAAGAGAGCTATGGACTACGATTTGGAACTTGCATACACATCAAAAAATTAAAACTTTTATCTGGAGCCTATGCCATAACGCGATCCCAACTACAGAAAATTTGTGGAAAAGGAAGATTGTACCTGAACCGTTGTGTCCTCTTTGCCGGCAAAGCCCTGAATCTGTGGAGCATATTTTTCTGTTGCGCAAATGGACAAACGAGGTATGGCGACACTCAGATCTGCAAATAAAAATATCAAATCAAGGGCTAGGTCGGTTTGAAACTTGGCTGCTAAATCAAGTTAGGAAAAAAGAGGACTCTCCTCAGCCGGAATTGCTGGTGACAATTATCTGGGAAATATGGAAGGGTAGAAATCACTTCGTATTCCGAAGACGTGTTCCAAATCCATCACAGGTGGTGGACTCTGCCTTAGCAAATTGGAAAAGCCTTGAGCGATGGAATCCACGAAGCAAAAAAGTAAGGAAGAAAGAAGAGTTTTCACCTGCAGTTTGGAAGGCACCAGACGAAAATAATCTGAAGGTGAACGTAGATGGCTCGTTCGAGGAAGGCAAATCAGAAGGCAGCATAGCGTGTGTCTGTAGAGACAAAATTGGAAGAGTGGTGGATGGGTTTGCGAAGACGGTTTCCGCAGCGTCATCAAGCCAAATTGAAACCTTAGCTTTGTTGGAGGCGTGTCGATATCTGAGGAAGAAAACTTCGCTGAACTTAAGTGTGGAGTCAGACAACTTAAATTTGATAAGGGCAGTGACAGATCAAGAAAAGGCGTCGTGGGAGGAGGAAACTCTAGTCAACGCCTGCAAATTAGAGATGGCCCAATTTGACAACTTGATTATAGCCCATTGCACAAAAGAAGGCAGTAAAGTAGCGGACTGAGTAGCTAAAGCCCATAGAGGTAATTATCTTCCCAGAAATTGGCTCACTAATCCTCCTAGTACTTTATGGGACCTTATTGTTTTTGAGGCCCATTTTTTTTGCGTGAAGTAATGAAGCTCGACTATATTTTCTAACAAAAAAAAAACACGCTCTTTGCTCTATGAAATGGATTGTAATGAATATGTTTCGCTAACACATGGTACAGAGCCATCCACAATACAATGTGGCACGGCTTTTGTCTATAGGTTTTTGCATATGACAACAAGTTCTTACATTGAGATTGAACTCACTTGAGGTGTCATGCCATTTGGTTTTTCCATAGTGAGCTTTACAATTTTGTCCTTTCACATATATGTGGGGATGCGACCGCGAAGTCGCCATAATCACAGAAATGGATACTTAAGTGTCATAACTTACGAAAGTTACACTTAAGTGCCAAAATCGAAGTAAAATGGATCACTTGAGTGCCAATCCGTCCAAAACGCCGACACGTGCAATTTCCGGCGAAGTGTGTGCAAAACAACGCCGTTTTGCACGTTGACGTGGCCAAATAATGCAAAAACGGCGTCGTTTTGCATCCGACGTGGTAAAAAATAATAGAAAAATTAATTTAATTAAATTTATTTAAAATATTTAAAAATAATAATTTTAAATATTAAAAAATTTAAAAAGGGGAGGGGGCGAGGCGCCGAGGATCGCCCCCCGGCGCCGGACGGACGGCCGGACGGGGGGGAGGGCGGGGGCGACCTCGGCCGGCCGGGCGGTGAGGGTCGCACCCTCGCCCGCATTCGGCGAGGGTCGCCTCGGCGGCGGCGGCCTTGGCGGCCGGCGAGGGTCGCGCCCTCGCCGGATCCGGGCGAGGGCTACGACCCTCGCCCATATCTATGGTGAGTGGCAAGGGCTTGCGGCCCACCGGATCGGGGGAGGAGGAGGAGGGGAAGGCCGGCGACCGAGGAGGAGGAAAGAAAAAAAGGGGAGGGGGAGGCGAAGGAGGAGGGGCGGGGCGGCGAGGGCCGGGGCCGCCGTGCCCTAGCCGAGGGCCGGCGGCCTTAGCCGGCCGGGCGGCGAGGGCCTGTGTGCCCTCGCGGATTGGGCGAGGGCACGCAGCCCTCGCCGCCGGCCGACGGGCCGCCGGCCCTCGACCCGAGCTCGGCGGCCCGGCCGACCCTCCCCCACCTTCCTAAGCAACGGCGGGGGAGGCGGCGGCGACAAGAGCTCAACTCTCGGCCCGCCGACCGCCTTCCTCCTCCTTTTTTTTTAAAATAAATATAAATTATATTATTATTTTTTAAATTTAATTTAATTAATTTTATATTATATTAAAATTCAAATTATACCAAAACGACGTTGTTTTGGCTTATACACCCGAAACGACATCGTTTAGGGTAAATTTGAGCTGACTTAGCTCTCCGGCGGCGAGAAATATTAATATTTTAATGCCACATAGGATTTCCGGCCGGCTTCGCCGGAGGTGGCACTCAAGTGTCCCACTTTTTTTAAAATGTGGCACTTAAGTGTACGTTTCGTAAGTTATGGTACTTAAATGTCTCTTTGTGCCAAGTTATGACACTTGAAAGGTTCTTTTCGCCCATATATGTGAGCACATTCTCGGGAGATCACTCATCCTGAGAGTGCTCCTACTTGAGCATGCTTAACTTAGGAATTAAGTATTGTCATTACATCAAAAGCACTTATATGAGTTAATTTCATTCTTTACATATATATTTTAGAATTGCTTTCCTAACGTTTAGTATACAATAATTCAATTTTGTCCCCCTCGCTATCCTAGAATATTGTCACGAGTCAGCTACTTGTTCAGCCCTCTGCCCCGGCAACTATTTTATGCTCTCATCAGATCTGGTTGGTACACGTTTTGTATGGAAGCGATGGTTTTCACACTCATTTGACAATTTTCTCTTTAAGTCTATGCCCACTTGGAAATAAAAGCCTGGGCAAGTTCTCAGCAATTTCCTGAGAAACATTATTGGACTAGATTATTCTTGTAATATCGGCCTTTAGTGGGACCCGACCAAAAAAAAAAGAAAAAAAAAAAAGTTGAAAAGTCAAAGAGAGACCCGCCCCGGGGGGTTGAAGCGGCTCCACTATTAAAGTACAAAGAGAACGTGCATGTAAGAAAGGAAAGGAAAAAAGAGAAGGAAAGGAAGAGAGGAAAGGGGGTCGTGTGTACACACTAGGTCGATTTTGTCAAGCCGAATCAACTATATATTGCAACATTGAGAAATATTTGTGCTCCTCATTCGTCCAATTAGGATTATTTTCGAAATTATGACTTAAATTCGAAGATATGTAAAAATTAAACCGTGAAATCCAATTTTTGAATTACGGTGTTTCGAGATTTCATATAAATGGTGGATTATGTCATTATAGAGTTGTAAGGTTTGTTAAGAGTCCGTTTTGAACAATGGTTTAATCGAAGCAACATTTTAGGGTTTAGTGTGTAAGTTTCGCATTATGAACAGTTTGAAAAATCACGTTAGATAGGCGATTTGTTAATGCATATGATATGTCGAAAAGAGTTGCACGAGGATAGCTCTCACTTGATCTGATGAGGGCCACCCTCGCCAGCCACTAATAAGGGCCCGCCAAGGCCTACCAACCCTTGCTAGTCGTGGGCGAGGCCACCCTTGCCTAGGGACGACGAAGGCTCGGTGACCCTCGCCTTGGGTGAGGTTGCCCTTGCCTAGGGCCAGCGAGAGTCGCCAAACCCTCATCAACGGCTGTTGGCCCTTGTCGAAGGGAAAAAAAATGGCAAAAAAAGGAAAGGAAAGAAAAGAATAAAAAAAATTAAGATTAAAATTGTAATTGGATGAAAACGCTGCTGACTGATTGGAATTTTTAGTCAACTGACGATTGGCAAGGTCAAGCCTTTATTTGAAACAACCACGGCCACTTTAGGCCTTTATTTAAAATAATCATAATAATTTCAGGTCCTTATTTAGCACAAAGTTCACTTCGAGCCTTTATTTAAGAAAATGAGAGCACTTTAAACACTTATTTTGAATTTTCCTAAGTTTATACCTATATATATGTATAGTGGCTATTCAATCTACTTAGAAGAGATATATACTATTCAATGAGCAGTGATTGCTCACCCATTTTCTTCCCAATTTTTTCAAGTTCCTCAGATGGAGTGAGAGTGATTTGACGAGAACATTTGGGAGTTGATATTTGGGTGATCAAAGGCTACATCCTTCAGCTGGAAAGACGGCCATGTCATTTCCTTTTCTACTAGGATCTGACACTTTTGGAGTTGTTCAGACGTTGGATGGAGTCGAGTTAGAACATGAAAACTACTCGGCCAAGTCAACTTATAAGTCTAATAAGACAGTTTATTCATTCGGTATATTTATTTTTGTTGTATTTTCATAATCTCCAATCGAAGCTTAAAAGGAGTCTACTTTTCTTGTTGTCAAGCGATCACTCGAGCATGGAAAACACATTATGGAGTCGAGCTGAGGCTGAAGCCATAAACTCAATCGAGCTCGAATCAAGCTCAAGAGGCATTAGAACCGAAAGGCTCGACTCAAGTACAGAGACATGTCCGACGCAATTAGACTGAAGAAGTCAGCCAACCCAACTCCGAATCAATCTGATTGAAAAAAGAGAAACCTCCCAATCAAGAATTCACAGGAGGAAGTCATTACCTGCCAACAACTTCGACAGCACCTTCCTCAAGACGTCGACGACTAAGCGGCAGTAACAATAGCAGGAGAAAGAAGAGGACAAACTTTTTGGTAGCAGCATCTTAGGAAAACGATTTATTGCTGACAGGAAACTCAACGATTAGCCAAAGAATATGTCGGTTTTTTCACCGTCTGGTTGCAGAAATGAAACGTTATTTTCCTTCATATGCCCAATCCGGCTCTTTCACTGGCTGTTTTGGAGGGCCGGGAAGAAGAAGAACATAATGGCATTGAAGAAAGAACGCGCTTTCCTTGCTGCTTATTCCGAGAAGGTTCACAGAGGCGTGCTATGAACGTAAACGGAGAAAAGAATAAACAAAGAATCGTGTCCATAGTGGCTGGAGCAGACCCACCGATAAATTATTGGCTGGAGTCGTCGTTACCAAGGGAGTCCACTTACGCTTCCTTTTGACGCCCACACCACGCGATTCCCCCTCCGTGGCCTCTCTCTCTCTCTCTTCCCTCTCTTATTTTTGCCTTTGTTTCTTCTTCTTCCTCCCTCTGCTCACGGTGAGAGCCTCGCCCTCCAGATCCCTGCCGCCGCCAGGCCCGCCTGCTCCGTCATCCACCCATTCTACTTCCCCCTGCTTCTGCAAGATCCGGGCGACAGTGAACTCGTAATTTGACGGGCTGAAATGAGAGCTCCCGCCACTTGCTTCTGCCCGTTTCAATTCGCCAAATCCCAAAAGGCGCGACTCGATCATCGTCGACTCGCCGGTTCTGCGTGAGCAGCAGCCCATTAAGAGAAAGCTCGAATGATGTTCTCTGCTCCAGCTGCTAAACCTCTGTACGTGTTTAGACAAAAGAGAAAAAGCTTCTTCGATCTTTTCTCAATTTCGGATTCTGCGAACAAAGTGCGCTTTACCCATATAGTTTGACCCGTCTCGCTTCCTAGAGGACGTGCTCTTGTTTCTTGTTCCTCATTTGGTCTCCTGTTCTTGATGATTTCTTTTTTGGCAGGTTTAGCATCGGACTCAATTTGGCGAACTCGGTCGTGTCCTCCGATATTCTTGGCAATTCGTGGGCTGCAATCTCTGAACTCCAGTCCCAGATTGACCGCAACTACCAAAGCCAAAGCACACCATCTTCGGAAACCGTGAAAATCAAAGAATTCGAACACCCGGAATACAAAATCATTGCTTTCGTGACCCCACCAGTTCCTTCAAGTCATCTCCAACAAGAGGGCGATTTGGTCCCTTCTTCTTCATCTGAGGCCGCCGAGTTTCAGTTTCTCTGCTCCGAGGACACCCCGCGTTTTGCCATAATCAAAGCTGCGATTTATCTGTTCAACTCTCTCCGGGATAAGCTCAATCCCCTGAAAGATCAGGTGATACCCTTTTATCTTTCGTTTCCTTTCGAGTTATTTGTGAGCTTTAGTTACTAATTTTGAAGATCAATGAACTTTCGTTAGTCGCTGTGAGGGATCACACGAGTTGGTCTCAGCTCTAGGAATCAGGTCTTGTTGAAGTGGGTTGTGGAATGCTTGCATCTGCTCTGATAGTTGCTTCATTGATGACCATTTTGAGTTGTTTCTTCGCATATTGTTAGCCTTTTTTGATGGAAAAAGTGGATTATCATTCCCCTTTCTGCTTCTTTCGGAGTTTGAATTGAATCATTTGGCAAAATGGTTGATGATTAGCAGTCCGTCAATAGTCTGAACAGTTACTCTCGCATCGATGGCCCATTGCCTTTTTCATTCTTTTCAGTTGAGTCAAACATAATCCTATTTGCGTCTCGAGAAGTCTGAGGTCTTAGGTCTGAATCTTGCGCAAAGGTACTTGTCGGAGCTTGCTAGATTATAAAGAAGTAATTCGTCGTGAATATCCTAAACCTAGTGGGAGCAAAAGCCAGTTCGAGATTCTCTTTGACCTAATCACAATAATTTTGAGTATATGTCTCTAATTTGAGCCCATGAAGAAACTCAATCCAAATGAAAATTCCATATCCCAATAGAATTTGTGATTTAAATTAGAAAAGCCTTGATTGGACTTTTGGTTCACCAAAATATATTAAGTAACAACAAATCCTCATTGGAGTCGGATTCCCAATTTGAGCATGCTAAAAAGGTTTTGTATTTTGCATCCAAATATTATATACGAAGAGGTGGGTTTTAGTTTTTTACCCATTAGTGAGCAGAGGAGCTTTTGTCCGTAAGAATCATTTGTACAGCATGCTCCTAAATTGCATACTGAAGAAGTTATAAGTGTTTTGAAACTAATTATTCCTATAGATTGTTTCGAAAGAAATTGTGATGCTAAATATTGTATGAGTTATTGAGTTTAATTCATAGCTGGAAATTGTTTGAATAACTCGAGTGCGGTTGTAATCTCTATTATATCAATGGATATTGGAATCCTATGCTGCCCTTTCTATACGGTAGATCACATCGATCAAACTGCATAAATCTTATGCTCAATTTATTTCCTTATTTTGTTTATTTTATTATTAAATCTTCTGTTTTTCGCAACAATATCAAAAGGGAAATAGTATGTTTATGTTGGAGAAACTGGCTAAAAACGCGTGCTGCAAGTTAAAAATTCTGATTGGCCCCCATAGACTTGTGTTTGTCCATGCTCATCTAGCTTTTGATGCAGGTCGCAACTTCCTCCAAGTCTATTCCATACATTATAACTGGAGATTGTTTGGGTGGATCCATAGCCTCTCTTTTCACACTATGGCTCCTACGCACACTCGATTCGGCCACCAAAAACCGTCCACTTTGCATCGCATTCGGCTCGCCCCTCATTGGGGACGTTGGCTTCCAACAAGCCATATCGCAATATTCGACATGGAATTCTTGCTTCTTGCATGTGGCTCATATGGATGACTGTTTCCCCAGACTCTTTCTCCTGTCGACCGCAGGGAGGAGTCTATACAGGCCTTTTGGAACATTTCTTTTGTGTTCTGAATCGGGCGGTGCATGTTTCGAAGCCCCTGATACTATTATTGAGTTGCTCACCCTGATGAGCCGGGATAGGAATGGTGGCACTGCGGATTCCCAAATTTGCAATTATAAGAGCGTCATTGAATGTCTCGAAAGGCGATTGATTAGCAAGAACCATTCTGCATTTAGCGTGGCTGATGCTGATTCATTTAAAGCTGGGATAAATGCGCAAGTTGCAGCAATTGGCCTTATGCAAATTCAGGTTACTGTTTGGTGTACCTTCTTTGGTGCGCATGCTGTGAATACATCTCACAAGGGGATTCACACTTGTTTTAGTCGAAACCAGTAGGATAGTTGTGCTTTGCCATTTGAAGCAAAATGAACTGTATCCCCACTCTTAGCTTCAAATTTGCTTCAAATACTTAACCAGGAAATATTTGGTCTACCTGAATTGCCCCTTGTTATGAATGCATTAGCTTTACCCTTGGGTACTTCATTCACTGAACATTCGTTGTCATGGCAGCTGCAGGATGGTTATGCTCTGTGGAGGAAGATAGGCATGCCTGAAAAAGACGTCCTAGAACAAAAGAATAAAGCATTGGATCCTGCTAAGTTGTTGAACAAAATGAAAGTAAACCTAGCTTATTTTGAATGGTATAAGAACACATGCGAAGACGATGGCCGGGGTCCTGGTTACTACGACAGCTTCAAGAACAAAATGTTTAAGCGTGACCACAGAGTTGTTAAGTTCAAAACAGAGCTTGAGATGTACTGGAAAGACGTGGTTGAAGAGGCGGAGAAAAGGCCTCAGTTAGCAGGTGCACCAATGCGGATCCGCTGGCTCTTCGCAGGGACAAATTACCGGAGGATGGTCGAGCCGCTCCACATAGCCGAGTACTATAAATTCGGTAACAGAAGTTACATATCTAAGGGGAGATCTAAGCACTTCAAGCTATTGGAACAGTGGCTGGACGAACATCAGAAACAGCCCCGGAATAGTGTTCCTAACAATTCGAAAATGAAGAAGATCATGTCCAGCGTCACAGAGGATTCATGTTTCTGGGCCCATGTGGAGGAGGCGCGGATATCGTGCAGGTTGCTGATCAGCAGAGGATCGAACAGTGCAGAAATAAAGAACTTAGTCGAGTTTGAGAAGTATGTCATGGGTTTGCTCAAGAACTATGCAGTTACTCCCGATATTTTCTTGGAAAGCAGCAGTTACATGCAATGGTGGAGGGAGTATGAGGACGTGTTGAGCAAGCAATTGATGGGAACTTCTCACAACTCGGAACTCACTCGTTTCATGAAGGACGAAGAATATCACCGTTATAAATCATGTGAATCAGAATTTCACATGACAGATGAATAAACTGGGTAATTTGAATGTAATCTGAAGTGTATTTAATAGCAACAGTGTGCTGGTCTGGCTTGTCATGTTGATTTTGCTTTGCTTGAATTGAGTTGGATTCTCATTGGACTATTGGTCATCGGGAGTTCAAAAATGTGATTCGGAAGGCAAGAGTTTATGTTTCCTCAGGAATTACTCATATGTTTGTCCGCTTAGTGCTAGTTCATATTCGGTTGAAAAACATCCATCGCAAGACCATAATGGAAATGAGCAATTTCAACCAGAACAGCATTGAGAAAAACCGGAAAAAAAAAAAAAAAAAAAAAAAAAGGCGGCTGCTTTAAGATGAGTCAACAATCTCTCCATGAGTCCACTGGAGTTGATTACTCGTTTCCAGCTTCTGAATCATGCCAAATACGATTTAAGATGAGTCAACAATCTCTCCATGAGTCCACTGGAGTTGATTACTCGTTTCCAGCTTCTGCTTTACGAGGATCGTCACATCTGTCGTCGGTTCCACTTCTGATGGAGGCATCAATAGCTCTTGGGCAGGGAGTTGAACTTGACACCTCTGGGGCCACGAGGTCCATCCTTCTCTTGTCCACTGCTTTCTTGACATCTTCCAGCCATTCATCGACTACCATAAACTCGCTGAAGCTAAGGTTTTCGAATCGCAGGGGCTTAATGTCATCCAGCTCTTTAGCTCCTTTAATTCCAACTTTCAATTGCTCTAGCACATTGGCATATTGTTTGTTCAGTTTCTCTAGGAATTGGTCTCTCTATCAGTTTGAGCCTGTCGAGTAGCATCAATACGAGCCATCTTCGGATGTTCACGCATATTTACGGCCGCATCCACAGAAGGGTGACCAAAATAGAAAGACTCGCCTCTAGGAGAGAGAACGATGATGGCCATCTCAACAGCACAAAAAGCATATAATTCACTCGCCTTCTTCAATAGCCCCGGTCAACGTTTTAAGAAGGTAGCTTGTCGAGCATTGGCACCCTCCTTCGTCATCCTCGCTAAAGTTGTTTTGCCCTCGGTGGCGCTCGCTGGAAACTCAATGTAAATTCAACTGATATGGTGGGACAGCGAAAAAATGTGATCATTTATAGGATTTCACAAGCCAAATAATTCATCACTCCCGTCTTGGTAACTTTTTGGCTTTCCATATATTAACATACCTCTTGGAGCGGTTTAATGATGAGCATGCTGTTTTCCGTCTAATGAACCAATGTACATTCATCTTAGTATGTCCATAAGTCGTAGCTTCTAATGTCAATTACCAGCCCTTAATATCCCTGGATAAGAATGCAGAACAGACTTCTTCAATGGCTACTTAGTTAGAGAAGGAAAACAATCTTGCATTTTAAATGTGTCATTATATTTCTTTGAATTTGCATTTCGTTGCGTCTACTAACACAATTACTTTTTCCATTAGCTTATACCTACATAGATACATTTTTTGGGAAAAAGTACCGAAAAAGTCTTAGACTTATTGCATAAGTAAAAATTTAGTCTTAAACCTTTCAATTAAATCAACTTAGTCCTCAACATTTTCACATCGGTACCAATTGAGTTCATCCGCATAATTTAAATTGAAAATTGCCGATGTGGACCAGCCCATCCTACATTTCTGAAATAAATAATATTTTTCATTTTTAAATAAAATTTTCCCTTTTTTATTAATTTTCTCTTTTCCCTTTTTTTTCTCCCTTCTCTTGCCTATGGCTCATGGCCAACGACTGGCCATGGCTGAATATCAGCCACAAGCCAAAGAGAAGGAAAAGGAAAAAAACAAAAAGAAAAAGTTAGTAAAAAGTTAACAATTTCAAAAACATTTTTTAAAAAATGGCAACGTTAGTGCCAACTGTGTCATGGAAGACCACCAACATATTTTTCAGTCTAAATTAGTCAGATGAATTCAATTGATACTAATATAAAAAGATTTATGTCTAAATTGATTCAATTGAAAGATATAAAATTGTATTTGTATTTGTTTTGGTATTTTTCCGACTTGATTTTTCTATTGGGAGGATGGGCAGCGTTTAAAGTGCAACCTTTTCTTAAAATTTCTAATAAATTCCTTTTGTTCCCCAAATTCAAAGTTGAGAGTTTAACATGCTCAAGTTTTGGACAATCCTATATATCTCTCATATCTAGACAGTAATTATTTTGCTAATATTTCTTTGGAGGTATGGATACTGAAATTATAATGTAGTTAGATCGGGTTTGTATTATATTTTCTCATTGGCAATACCACTAAGTGAAAATTTGTCTATGGCCATGTCCTCGCTATCGTGTTATTATCTTTCGCTTATTATTTACACAATAAGAAGAGATAACTAATTTTCAACAATTTGTAAAATCTTAATATAACTAGATGGGACGATTTGATTTTATAGACCTCTCAAAGATCTTATTAAAAAGAAAAGACGGTAATTTTACTATAGAAAAGAGCAATTTTTACAATCTCGTCATTTTTGCTCGTTATGTTTAGAGGATTCCAACTATTTTCTTTATCAGCTAATCGACCGGAACACACTGGCATCGGACCCCACCTCGCCTCCTGGTTGTCACTCCATGGACGCCGAGCGGCTCCATCGCCGCAGCAAAATCTCTGGAGAACTTGCTTCGGTCGGCCGCATACGTGGCCGCGAAAGCACTCCTATTTGGGGCATTATGCAGCGCGTGCTCTGATGTCCGTAATCTTTTGGCAGATTCGAGGGACACATGCTTTCAAAACGGTGAAATCTTTTGGCAGATATGGGTTGACACATGCTGTCAAAACGATGAGGGGTCCTCACGCCTTTAACAACACTCACTGAGGGATTGTACTTGTAATCCTCACAAGCTATATCTTCAATACACGATGTCGAAACCGCCTCGAAGATTCCTACTTCTTCGAGCCGTCTCAAAGATTCCTACTCTTCGAGCGTGGCAATGAAATTGCCACGAACCAATTTCCTACTCTTAGGCCCTCCCACCCTCATGGAACCAAGTCATTATAGGTCCACTAGCTTTCATGTGCCACGTTTTCGATTGATCATTGGCTCTAATACTATAATGTTAAGCATAGGTACTGCTTGTAATAATATTATCCATTTTGAGCTGGATTCTGCATGATTTTGTTCTTCTAGGCTTTGCCCATAAAAAGCTTCGTTACAAGTTAAAATAAACATCATCCCAAATAAGGCATTTTACTTCATCAAGCCCAGGTGATGTAAGATTCGATTTATTCATGCTCTCACGCCATCTTATAATCGGAGTCGCATCTTGCCTCGAAGATTACTCCCGCCCTCGTCAGATTAGGTCCTTACACCCCGTCTTGGTCAGACCGAGTCGAAACACATGTTGTATGATGAAGATGGTTTTCACATAATTATCTCTCATTTTTGCGAGGCACGCCCACTTGAAGGTAAAAGCTTAGGCCAAGTCTTAGCAATTTACTCTCTCCCACGATAAAAGAATCCACTATTTCATTTGAATAGACGACTGCACTCAACTAACGCTTGAAAAAGAAAATATCCATTCATATGTCGAGCAATTGTAAAAGAAAGTACCGATCATATTTACCACCTGGACAACGTGACGCAACTCACCGGGACGTCTGGATTCCATCTTAGGTCTACAAGGTATAGCACGACCAGTTGGAGAAACACTTTCCTCTTTAGGACTAGATTACATGAAATGAAAACTACTCGTCCCAATCGGTTTGTACATATGGATAATTTGTTCGTTTGGTATATTTATATTTGTTGTGTTTTTGAATTTCCAGTACAAGCTAAAAGGAAGTCTACTTTTCTTGTCGTCAAGCAATCACTCAAGCACAGAACACACATTACGGAGTCGAGCGGAGGTTGAAGCCAAAAACTCCATCGAGCTCGAATGAAGTTCGAGCAGCATTAGAGCCGAAAGGCTCGACTCCAGTATAAAGATGTTTCCGACACAATTAGACTGAAAAATTCAGCCCTACTCAACTCCAAATCAATCTGATTAAAAAAAGATAAAGCTCTCAATTGAGAATCGATCGGAGGAAGTCATGACTTGCCAACAACTTCGATAGCACCTTCCTCAGATACTGATAACTGAGCGATAAAATTAATGACATACCTTTTAGAGTAGTATATTGAAAAAATAATTTATTACTGACGAGAAAGTTAACAGTTTGCCGTCTTTTCACCATCTTGTTATAAAAATAAAACGTTATTTTCCCACGGAAATCCTTCATTGTTTATACAATCCAATCTGTTCAGAGGGCCGCGAAGAAGAAGAACGGAAGCTTTATGGCATTAAGAAAGAACACGTTTTCCTTCGTCAGATGGGAACGCATGCTTATCTGCTTATTCCGAGAAAGTTCTCATGGACGTACTATGAATTTAAAAAAAGAAAAAAACTAAACAAAAAACCAGCCATTGACGTGCGTTTGACTTCGACTCAATCATCGTCGACTTGCCGGTTCTGCGAGAGCAGCAGCCCAATACAGAAGTTCCGACAATGGACTCCGTTCGAGCTGCTAAACCTCTGTACGTGTTGAAACAAAAGAGAAAAGGCTTCTTCGATCTTTCTCAACTTTATAGTTTCTTCCGGAAGCGAAAGAGACCCAATTTCGGATTCGGCGAATAAAGCGCGCCCTACGCATATCATTTGACCCGTTTCGCTTCCAAGAGGACGTGTTCTTGTTTCTCGTTCCTCAGTTGGTCTCTTGTTCTTGATGGAATTTATTTATTTTTTTTTGCAGATTTAGCAACGGACTCAGTTTGGCGAACTCGGTCGTGTCCTCCGATATTCTTTTCAATTCATGGGATGCAATCTCTGAACTCCAGTCCCAGATTGACCGCAATCACCAAAGACAAAGCCCACCATCTTCGGAAACCGTGAAAATCTGAGAATTCAAACACCCGGAATACAAAATCATTGCTTTCGTGACCCCACCAGTTGCTTCAAGTCATCTCCAAGAAGAGGGCGATTTGGTCCCTTCTTCTTCATCTGAGGCCTCCGAGTTTCAGTTTCTCTGCTCCGAGGACACCCCACCTTTTGCCATAAACAAAGCTGCGATTTATCTGTTCAACTCTCTCCGGGATAAGCTCTCCCTCCTGAAAGATCAGGTAATGCCCTTTTATCTTTGGTTTCTTTTCGAGTTATTTGTGAGCTTTAGTTACTAATTTTGAAGATCAATGAGCTTCTGTTAGTCGCTGTGAGGGATCACACGAGTTGGTCTCAGCTCTAGGAATCAGGTCTTATTGAAGTGGCTTGTGGAATGCTTGCATCTGCTCTGATAGTTGCTTCATTGATAACCATTGAGTTGTTTCTTCGCATATCGTTAGCCTTTTTTGATGGAAAAAGTGGATTATCATTCCCCTCTCCGCTTCTTTCGGAGTTTGAATTGAATCATTTGGCAAAATGGTTGATGATTAGCAGTCCGTCAATAGTCTGAACAGTTCCTCTCGCATTGATGGCCCATTGCCTTTTTCATTCTTTTCAGTTGAGTCAAACATAATCCTATTTGCGTCTCAAGAAGCCTGAGGTCTTAGGTCTGAATCTTGCGCAAAGGTACTTGTCGGAGCTTGCTAGATTATAAAGAAGTAATTCGCCGTGAATATCCTAAACCTAGTGGGAGCAAAAGCCAGTTCGAGATTCTGTTTCACCTAATCACAATAATTTTGAGTATATGTCTCTAATTTGAGCCCATGAAGAAACTCGATCCAAATGAAAATTCCATATCCCAATAGAACTTGTGATTTAAATTAGAAAAGCCTTGATTGGACTTTTGGTTCACCAAATATATTAAGTAACACCAAATCCTCGTTGGAGTTGGATTCCCAATTTGAGCATGCTAAAAGGTTTTCTATTTTGCATCCAAATATTATATACGAAGAGGTGGGTTTTAGTTTTTTACCCGTTAGTGAGCAGAGGAGCTTTTGTCGTGAGAATCATTTCTATAGCATGCTCCTAAATTGCATACTGAAGAAGTTATAAGTGTTTTGAAACTAATTAATTTTATGTAAGATTTGTGAATTCTTATAGATTGTTTCGAAAGAAATTGTGATATTAATTACTATATGAGTTACCGAGTGTAATTTGCTAGTGGAAATTTTTTGAGTAACTTGAGTGCGGTTGTAATATCTGTCATATTGATCATCTATATTGGAATCCTGTGCTGCCCTCTCCGTGGGATAGACCCCATTGGCCGAACAGCATAAATCTAATGTCCAAATTTATTTATTATTTTGTTTGTTTTATTTTATTATTCTGTTTTTTGCAACAATATCAAAAGGGAAAGAGTGTGCTTATGTTAGTGAAACTGACCAAAAAACTGGCTGGCCCCCATAGACTTGTGTTTGTCCATGCTCATCTAGCTTTTGATGCAGGTCGCAACTTCCTCCAAGTCTATTCCATACATTATAACTGGAGATTGTTTGGGTGGATCCATAGCCTCTCTTTTCACACTATGGCTCCTACGCACACTCGATTCGGCCACCAAAAACCGTCCACTTTGCATCACATTCGGCTCGCTCCTCATTGGGGACGTTGGCTTCCAACAAGCCATATCGCAATATTCGACATGGAATTCTTGCTTCTTGCATGTGGCTCATATGGATGACTGTTTCCCCAGACTCTTTCTCCTGTCGACCGCAGGGAGGAGTCTATACAGGCCTTTTGGAACATTTCTTTTGTGTTCTGAATCGGGCGGTGCATGTTTCGAAGCCCCTGATACTATTATTGAGTTGCTCACCCTGATGAGCCGGGATAGGAATGGTGGCACTGCGGATTCCCAAATTTGCAATTATAAGAGCGTCATTGAATGTCTCGAACGGCGATTGATTTGCAAGAACCATTCTGCATTTAGCGTGGCTGATGCTGATTCATTTAAAGCTGGGATAAATGCGCAAGTTGCAGCAATTGGCCTTATGCAAATTCAGGTTACTGTTTGGTGTACCTTCTTTGGTGCGCATGCTGTGAAGACATCTCACAAGGGGATTCACACTTGTTTTAGTCGAAACCAGTAGGATAGTTGTGCTTTGCCATTTGAAGCAAAATGAACTGTATCCCCACTTTTAGCTTCAAATTTGCTTCAAATACTTAACCAGGAAATATTTGGTCTACCTGAATTGCCCCTTGTTATGAATGCATTAGCTTTACCCTTGGGTACTTCATTCACTGAACATTCGTTGTCATGGCAGCTGCAGAATAAGGATGGTTATGCTCCGTGGAGGAAGATAGGAATCCCTGAAAAAGACGTCCTAGAACAAAAGAATAAAGCATTGGATCCTGCTAAGTTGTTGAACAAAATGAAAGTAAACCTAGCTTATTTTGAATGGTATAAGAACACATGCGAGGACGATGGCCGGGGTCCTGGTTACTACGACAGCTTCAAGAACAAAATGTTTAAGAGTGACCACAGAGTTGTTAAGTTCAAAACAGAGCTTGAGATGTACTGGAAAGACGTGGTTGAAGAGGCGGAGAAAAGGCCTCAGTTAGCAGGTGCACCAATGCGGATCCGCTGGCTCTTCGCAGGGACAAATTACCGGAGGATGGTCGAGCCGCTCCACATAGCCGAGTACTATAAATTCGGTAACAGAAGTTACATATCTAAGGGGAGATCTAAGCACTTCAAGCTATTGGAACAGTGGCTGGACGAACATCAGAAACAGCCCCGGAATAGTGTTCCTAACAATTCGAAAATGAAGAAGATCATGTCCAGCATCACAGAGGACTCATGTTTCTGGGCCCATGTGGAGGAGGCGCGGATATTGTGCAGGTTGGTGAACAGTGGAGGATCAAACAGTGCAGAAATAAAGAACTTAGTCGAGTTCGAGAAGTATGTCATGGGTTTGCTCAAGAACTATGCGGTTACTCCCGATATTTTCTTGGAAAGCAGCAGTTACATGCAATGGTGGAGGGAGTATGAGGACATGTTGGGGAAGCAAATGATGGGAGCTTTTCACAACTCCGGACTCATTCGATTCATGAAGGACGAAGAATATCTCCATTATAAATCAGGTACCTCAGTATTCACATGACAGATGAATAAACTGGGTAATTAATGTGCTGGTCCTGCTCGTTATGTTGATTTTGCTTTGCTTGAATTGAGTTGGATTCTCATAGGACTATTGGTCGTCGCGAGTTCAAAATTTTGATTCGGAAGTCAAGAGTTTATGTTTCCTCAGGAATTACTCATATGGTCCGCTTAGTGCTGTTTCATATTCGGTTGAAAAACATCCATCACAAGACCATAATGGAAACGAGCAATTTCAACCAATACAGCATTGAGAACACCCACCAACCCCCCCCCTGCCCGCCGCCCCAAAAAAAAAAAAAAAAAAAAAAAAAAAAAAAAAGGCAGCTGCTACTTAATTGAGCATTTTTAATTTATTATCAAGAGGCCTCTCTTGTTGAAGCGGAGAAATTGCCTGAATCATGCCAAATACATTTTAAGATGAGTCAACAATCTCTCCGTAAGTCTGCCGGAATTGATTACTCGTTTCCAGCTTCAGCTTTACGAGGATCACCACATCTATCGTTGGTTCCGCTTCTGATGGAGGCATCAATAGCTCTTGGGCATGGAGTTGAACTTGAAGCCTCTAGGGCCAAGAGCTCCATCCTTCTCTTGTCCACCGCTTTCTCGACATCTTCCTGCCATTCATTGACTACCATAAACTCGCTGAAGCTAAGGTTTTCGAATCTCAGGGGCTTAATGTCATTCAGTTCTTTAGCTCCTTTCATTCCAACTTTCAATTGCCTGAGCACATTGGCATATTGTTTGTTCATTTTCTCTAGGATTTGGTCTCTATCAGTTTGAGCCTGTTAAGTAGCATCAATGTAAGCCTTCTTTGGATGCTCAATCCTATCTAGGACTGCATCCACAGAAGGGTGACCAAAATAGGAAGGCATGCCTCTCGGAGAGAGAACGATTATGGCCATCTCAACAGCACAAAGAGTGTTTGGTTGGACTTTTGGGGAAAGTCATTGGGAAAATGCAAAGGACTTTAGGTTGAATGGGCTTTTCAGAATGCAAATTGTGTTTGTTAAATTACAATTTAAGTCCATTGTGAAGTGCCTTTGAGCAAAATGGTGTTTGGAGGAATTATATTTACAAAGGATTTTTGTGATAAAAAAAATTATCAAAAGAAAAATAAAAAAAATTGACTAGCAAGGGCAGGCGGCCGCCGGCGATCGAAATCTGTCGCCGGCAGCTAACATCTAACTCAGGCAGCCTCGGAGACAACTAGAGAGGGCTGCCCGGGGTCGAGCGACCACCGGCGAGGGCCGCCCGAGGTCGGGCGACCCTCGGCGAGGGTCCCCGGACGTCGGGCAACCCCGTCGCGACCCAGATCTGGGGCGGCGAGGTCGCGGGAGGACCCCGCCTCCCCTGGATCTGGGTTGCGGCGAGGTCAAGCGACCTTCAGCAACCGCCGCAACCCAGATCTGGGGCGGCGAGGTCGCGGGAGGACCTCGCCGACCCGGTCGGGGCGGCAAGGTCGCGCAACCCATCCCGCGACCTCACTGCCCCAAATTGGGTCACGGCGAGGTCGGCAACCCAAATCTCGCCGCGACCCAAACAAGGCGGTGGTCGCGCCACTCCTCGGCAATAGTCGCCTAGGCCACCGCGACCATGCCGAGCCGTCGGCGGCCGCTCACAACTTCAAGCAACACGTCGGCCAACCTCAATGGAGAAGAAGATGAACAATCCAATGACGAGGGCAAAATCGGAAAAATCAAGAGTAAGTGAGGATAGTTTCGAAAGAAAATTAAAAAAAAAAAAATGAATAGTGCCTCTTGTATGCCGAGAAAGCTGAAAGCCCAAGGCAACCTCACACCTACCTTGGGCTTTCAGACTTGAGAAGGCCAACTTTGGCCTAATGGGAATTTCAAAGTTATTCCCAAACACCCGACATTTACCCTAAAAGATCCTTGGAAGTCCAAAGATCCTTTGCAAAGCCAATTCAAAATGCACCCAAGAGCACATACTTCACTTACCTTCTTGAATAACCCCGGTCGACATTTCAAGGAGGTAACTTGTTGAGCATTGGCACCCTCCTTCGTCATTCTAGCACGAGTTGTTTTGCTCTCGGTGGCGTCCGCTGGAAAATCAATGTAAATTCAACTAATATGGTGGAACAGTGAAAAATGTGACTATTTATAGGATTTCATAGGTCAAAATAATTCATCACTCCCTCTTTGATTGGTAACTTTGTTGGCTTTCCATATATTAACATACCTCCTAGAGCGGTTTAATGATAAGCGTGTCATTTTTCGTCTAATGAATCAATGTGCATTCATCTTAGTATGTCTATAAGTTGTAGCTTGTAATGTCAATTACTAGCTCATAATATACATGGATAAGAATCCAGAACAGACTTCTTCAATGGCTACTCAGTTAAAAAAGGAAAACAATCCCGCGGTGCAATTAGTAGTCCGGAATTTTTTTTTTTTATACCCACCTAAATTTTGAGATTGATGTACAATAAATCCTTAAATTTTTTATGAGTCATTGTAATTCTTTGAATTTGCATTTTGTTGCATCTATTAACACCATTACTATTTCCATTAGCATGTATTGCGTATATACCCTTTTTTTGGGAAACATACCAAAAAAGTCATAAATATTTCAATTAAATCAATTTAGTTTTAAATATATTCACATCACTACCAATTGAGTCCATCCGTTTGCCCAATTCAGACCGAAAATTGCTGATATGGACCCAATCGTCCTACATTCTAATGTAAACAATATTTTTAATTTTTTAATGAAATTTTCGCATTTTTTATTAATTTTTCCCCTTTCCCCCTTTTTTTCCCTTCTCTTGCCTTTGGCTTGTGGCCAGTCACCAGCCATACACAAGCCAAAGAGAAGGAAAAGGAAAAAGAGAAGAAAAATTAATAAAAAGTTAATAATTTTGAAAAAATTATTAAAAAAAAGGCAACATCAGTGTCGACCATTCCATGTAAGACCATCAGCATCCTTTCCGACCAAAATTAGTTAGATTGACTCAATTGATGCCAATGTGAAAATGTTTATGTCTAAATTGATTCAATTGAAAGGTATAAAATTTATTTGTATTAATACAACGGGTTTATGACTTTTTCTTTTTGTACTTTTCCGACCTTATTTTTCTATTGGGAGGATGGGTGGCGTTTAAAGTGCAACCTTTTCTTAAAATTTCTAATAAATTCCTTTTGGTCCCCAAATTCAAAGTTGAGGGTTTAACATGCTTAAACTTCGGACAATCCTATATATGTCTCATATTTAGACAGTAATTATTATGCTAATATTTCTTCGGAGGTACGGATTGTGAAATTATAATGTAGTCAGATTTCGTTCCTATTATATACCGCTCAGTGAAAATGTGTCTATTGCCATCTCCTCCCTATCGTGTTATTCTCTTTCGCTTATTATTTACACAGTAAGAAGACATAACTAATTTTTAACAGTTTGTAAAATCTTAGTATAACTAGATGGGACGATTTGATTTTATAGACCTCTTAAAGACCTTACTTAAAAGAAAAGACGATAATTTTACTATAAAAATGATATTTTTAACAATCTTGTTATTTTTACTTGTTATGTTTAGAGGATTCCGACTATTTTCTTTATTAGCTAATCGACCGCAACACACTGGTGCCAGATCTCGCCTCGCCTCCCGGTCGTCACTCCTTCGACGCCAAGCTGCTCCATCATCACAGCAAAAATCTCCCAAGAACTTGCTTTGGTCGGCCACATATGTGGCCATGGAAGCACTCGTGCTTGGGTCACTATGGTAGCGCATGGGAACGTTTATGTTCCTTTGCTCTCCTGTTCTTTTGCTTTTCGAAATAAAAAAAGAATAAAAATCCATTTGATAATATTAACTAATTTTTTTATTTCTCAAAATAAAAAAGTAGCCAGATAATAGATTTAGAACAGAACAAGAAGTAGAAAAAAGTAACTTCTTGTTCTTGAGAACAATTTCTAGAAATAAGTTTTTTTTTTATTTTCTCTTTTTCTTTTCTTCTTCTTCCTTGTCGCTCCCCACGGGCTACTGTCCGCGGGCCAGCCACTGCCCATCGCCGCCGACCGCCGCCGCCAGTGGGCCACGGCAGTTGACGGTCAACGGTTGGCGGTGGTGGCTAAACGCGTTCTTATTCTTTTTCTAGATTATACCAAATACATTCCTATTCATTTTTTATTCTAAAAATAGAAATTATATATAGTTATCAAACATGTTGTTTTACTCAAAAATTGATCTGAGGAGTAGAAATAGAAAAGAATTATTTAAAAAAAAAATTATTCCTCGAAACAAAAATATTACCATTTGCATCCTATACAACACGAGGTCTGATGCAGATAATCTTTAGGCAGATTCGGGTGACACATGCGCCTTTAACAACACTCAAGTAAGGGATCGTACTACTGTCTTTAATACATGACGTCGAAACTCTCTCGAAGATTCCTACTCTTCAAGCATAGCCATGACATTGCCATGAACCAAGTCCGAAAGTATGTACATGTGAGCACACCTTGTTTGGGCCCCTTTTTGACCCCAACAATCACTGTTGCCCTCATCAAAACGGGTTGTTACAGGCCCACTAGCTTCCATGTGGTTAACCTCACATTTTCGGCTGGGCCATTGGCTCAATACCATAATGTTGGCCTTAGTCCCGCTCGTAATGATATTATCCGCTTTGAGCCGGAGCTCGCACGCTTTTGTTCTTCTAGGCTTCGCCCACAAAAGACCTCATTATAAGTTAGAACAATTACCAATTTATATAAAGCATCTCATCTTATCACACCCAAGCGATGTGGGATTCGGTTCATTCATACCCCTGTGCCTGCTACAGTTGGAGCCGCACCTTATCCAGGCCCTCTTAGGCCTTGGCGATTACTTCCATCCTTGTCGGACCAAGCCGTTACACATCGCCCTAATCATACCGGGTCGTCACACTTGTTGTATGGCATATATGGTTTTCACATAATTGTCTCTTATTTTTGTGGTGTACGCCCACTTGAAGGTAAAAGCTTGGGACAGGTCTCAGCAATTTACCTTGTCCCATGATAAAAGGATCCACTATTCATTCGAATGGACGACAACACCCAACGACTTTTCTAACGCGTCAAAAAGAGAGAGACCCATTCGTAGATCAAGCAATTGTCAAAGAAAGTCATAATTACGACTTGAACAACATGACGCAACTCACCGCGACATTTATATTCCACCTTAGGTCTACAAGGTAGAGCACGACCAGTTGGAGAAACACTTTCTTCTTTAGGACTAGCGTGAGATTTTGTGAAATTAGTACCGACTATTTTAAAAGCTTAAACTTTTAAATGAAGGCATGGTTTAATATTTAATTATTTGAACACTCCTCCTCACGGTTAATCTAGTCTTTTGCCTAGCACTAAGTGTGGAAATTTAATTGGGGAAGCAAATGGAGTTTGAAAAGATTTAAACTCAAAACCTCAGCTTTAATATCATATGAGATTTTTAATTGTTCTAAAAACTTAAACTTTTAGACGAATGTGTGATTTAATATTTACTTACTCTAACAACTAGGCTCTTTTGGAGTTTGAAACGTTCAAATATTGAATGGAGTCGAGCTTGAACATGAAATGAAAACTACTTAGCTCGATCCATTTGTTCATTTGGTATATTTATATTTTTTGTGTTTTTGAATCTCCATTTCTAGCTAAATGGCAGTCTACTTTTCTTGTTGTCAAGTGATCACTCAAGCACGGAACGCACATTACAGAGTTGAGCTAAGGTTGAAGCCATAAACTCAATTGAGCTCGAATCAAGGCCGAGCAGCATCTGAGATACAAGGCTCGACTCGAGCACAAGGACGTGTCTGACGCAATTAGACTGAGAGATTCAGGCCTACTCAACTTCGAATCAATCTGATTAAAAAATGAGAAACCTCGCCATCAAGAATTGACGGGAGGAAGTCATGACTTGCCAACAACTTCCATAGCACCTTCCTTAGACACCGAGGACTAAGCAGTAGTAGCTGTAGCAGGAGAAAGGAAAAGACGAGCTTTTGATAGTAACATCTTAGAAAAACAATTTGTTACTGATGAGAGTGCTTACGGTTCACCAGAGAATATATCGGTCCCTTCACTATCTTATTTTTCCGCGGAAATCCTTCATAGTTTTTACCCAATCCGGCTTTTTCACTGGCTGTTTGGAGGGCCACGAAGAAGAAAAGAATGGCTTATGGCATTTAAGAAAGAATTTGTTCTCCATCATCAGATGGGAACGCAGCATGCTTATTCCGGGAAAGTTCACATGGATGTACTATGAATTTAAAAAAAGAAAAGAATAAACAAAGAACCAGCCATTGACGCGGGTTTGACGTTGTCAATGGAGGTGTTTATGGAGTAGAGTGCCACTTGCTTCTGCCAGTTTCAATTCTCCAAATCCGAAAGGCGCGACTCAATCATCGTCGACTCGCCGGTTCTGCGAGAGCAGCAGCCCAATAAGGAAGCTCCGACAATGGACTCTGTTCGAGCTGCTAAACCTCTGTACGTTTTGAAACAAAAGAGAATGTTTCTTCGATCGCTCTCGACTTTATAGTTTCTTCCGAAAGCGAAAGAGACCCAATTTCGGATTCAGCGAACAAAGTGCGCCCTACGCATATAGTTTGACACGTTTCGCTTCCTAGAGGACGTGTTCTTGTTTCTTGTTCCCCAGTTGGTCTCTTGTTCTTCGATGATTTTTTTCTTTTGTTTTTGCTGATTTAGCAACGGACTCAATTTGGCGAACTTGGTTGTGTCCTCCGATATTCTTTGCAATTCATGGGCTGCAATCTCTGCCCAGATTGACGGCAATCACCAAAGCCAAAGCCCATCATCTTCGGAAACCGTGAAAATCCGAGAATTCGAACACCCGGAATACAAAATCATTGCTTTCGTGACCCCACCAGTTGCTTCAAGTCATCTCCAAGAAGAGGGCGATTTTGTCCCTTCTTCTTCATCAGGGGTCTCCGAGTTTCAGTTTCTCTGCTCTAAGGACAACCCGTCTTTTGCCATTAACAAAGCTGCGATTTCTCTGTTCAACTCTTTCCGGGATAATAAGCTCTCCCCCCTGAAAGCTCAGGTAATACCCTTTAATATTTCGTTTTCTTTCTAGTTATTTACGAGTTTTTGCTAGTCGCTGCAAAAGATCACACGAGTTGGTCTCAGATCTTGGAATCAGGTCTTGTTGAAGTGGGTTGGGAATGCTTGCATCTGCTCTGATAGTTGCTTCATTGATAACCATTTTGAGTTGTTTCTTCGCATATCGTTAGCTTTATTTGATGGAAAAAGTGGTTTATCATTCCCTTTTTTGCTTCTTTCGGAGTGTGAATTGCATCACCAGGCAAAACGGTTGATGATGACTGATGAGCAGTCAGTCAATTGTCTGAACAGTTCCTCTCGCATTTATGGCTCATTGCCTTTTCATTATTTTCAGTTGAGTCAAACATAATCCTATTCCTGGCCGAAAAGAGAAAAAGGAATAAATTGTTTCCAGTAGAACTTAAGCGTACCAATGCAGCTCTGAATGAATCAAGATATGACAGCAAATTAAATTCTGCGTTTTGATAATTCACATCTGGTCCTTAGAAATATTGTTGATTTATTGAATGTGCGTGAACTGGAGGAGTTCGGCTGAGTTGGTAAAGTAATTAGGCTTTGCGTCTCAAGAAGCCTGAGGTCTTAGGTCTGAATCTTGCTCAAAGTTACTCATCGGAGCTCGCTGGATTATAAGGAAGTGATCCGTCGTGAATCCCCTTATCCTAGTGGGAGCAAAAGCCGGTTCAAGATTTTGTTTGATTTAATCACAATAATTTTCAGTACATGTCTCTAATTTGAGGCCATTAAGAACCCGATCTAAATGAAAATTCCATATCCCAAAATGACTTATGATTCAAATTAGAAAATCCTTGATTGGACATTTGATTCACCAAAATATATGAAGTAACAACAAATCCTCATTGGAGTTGGATTTTTAAATTGAGCCTGTTAAAATGGTTTTCTATTTTGCATCCAAATAATATATATAAGAGTTGGGTTTTAGTTTTTTACCCATTAGTGAGCAGAGGAGCTTTTGTTCGTAACAATCATTTGTGCAGCATGCTCTAAATTGCATATTGAAGAAGTGTTTTGAAACTAATGAATCTTATGTAAGATTTGTGAATTCCTATAGATTGTTTTGAAAGAAATTGTGATATTGAATACTATATGACTTACTGAGTGTAATTCGCTACTGGAAATTGTTAAAGTAACTCGAGTAAGGTTGTAATCTCTGTCATATCGATTGATTTATATTGGAATCTTATGCTGCCCTCTCCTTTGGTTGATCATATCGACTGAATCGTGTAAATCTAATGTCCAATTTATTTCGTTATTTCGTTATTTTGTTTATTTTATTATTAATTGACTGGCCCTATAGATTTGTGTTTGCCCATGCTCATCCAGCTTTTGATGCAGGTTGCAACTTCCTCCAAGTCTGTTCCACACGTTATAACTGGAGATTGTTTGGGTGGATCCATTGCCTCTCTTTTCACGTTATGGCTCCTACGCACACTTGGTACAGAAACCACAAAGCGCCCGCTGTGCATCACATTCGGTTCGCCCCTCATTGGGGACGGTGACTTCCAACAAGCAGTATCACAAAATCCAACCTGGAGTGCTTGCTTCTTGCATGTGGTTCATAAGGATGACCGTTTCCCCAAAATCTTTCACCCGTCGACCATGGAGCAGAGCCTATACAAGCCTTTTGGAACATGTCTTGTGTGTTCCGAATTGGGTAGCGCATGTTTCAAAGCCCCTAAATCCATAATTGAGTTGCTAGCCCCCAGAAGCCCAGAAAGTGTCCAAATTTTCAATTATCAGAGCATCATCAAATGTCTCTAACGGCAATTGATTTGCAAGAGCCATTCTGAATTTAGTATGCCTGATACTGATTTATTTAAAGTTGGGATAACTGCGCAAGTTGTAGCAATTGGCCTTATGCAAATTCAGGTAACTATTTATTATACCTTCTTCTGTACACGTTGTGAAAATATCTCAGAAAGGGATTTCACAATCGTTCTAGTCGAAACCATAAGTTAAATTGTGCTTTGCCGTAAACCAAAATGCATTGTATCCCAGCTTTTAGCTTCACACACTTAACCAGGAAAATTTGCTCCACGCGAATAGTCCTGAATGCTTTCTTTTTACCTTTTGGAAGTTCATTTACTGAATTTACATTGTCATGGCAGCCGCAGAATATGGATATCAATGCTATGTTGAGGGAGATAGTCAAGTCTGAAAAAGATGTCCTAGAACAAAAGAATAAAGCATTTGATCCTGCAAAGGATTTGAATGGCATGAAAGTGTGCCTGGCTAATTTGGAATGGTACAAGAAGAAATGCGAGAACGACGGCCGGGGTTCTGGTTACTTCAACAGCTTCAAGAACAAAATGGCTACGCGTGACTATGAAGCTGTTAAGTTTATGAAAAAGCTCACTAATTACTGGGAACAAGTGGTGGAAGACGCGGAGAAGAGGCCTCAGAGAGAGGGAGCACCGCTTCGGAATCGCTGGCTTTTTGGAGGACCAAACTATTGGAGGTTGGTTGAACCGCTCCACATAGCTGAGTACTATAAATGGGGCAAAAGAGGTTACATATCTCAAGGGAGATCCAAGCACTTCAAGCTATTGAAAGAGTGGTTGGACAAACATCCGAAACAGCCAGCCAAGTGTTTCCCTAACGATACAAAAATGAAGAAGATCATGTCCAGTGTTCACGGAGAATTCGTGCTTCTGGGCTCATGTGGAGGAGGTGCAAATACCATGCAGGTTGTTGAACAGCAGAGGATCGAACAGCACAGAAATAGAAAAATTGTTGAACAGCACGGGATTCGTACTGCTGCTGCTGCTGCTGCTGCTTCTCCTGCTGCTGCTGCTGCAAATGATCGGAGCAACTCACTGTTTTCATGACGGATGGCGACTGGTACCGGTATAAATCAGGTATCCCAGTATTTGAATGCAAATTATAGTGCATCATAAGAGCAAGAATGAGGGTGGTTTGCTTGAATTGATTCGGATTGGTCATCGCGAGTTCAAAAATTTGGTTCAGAAAGCATAGTTTATGTTTTTAAAGCCTTTATGTTTTTTCCACTTCTGGAATTACTCATATGTTTGTTCCTTCAGTGCTGGTTCCTACTCGGTGGAAAATAATTATCGCAAGACTATAATAAAAACGAGCAATTTTAACCAAAACAGCATAGGAAAAAGAAAAAGAGCAAAAGAAAAAAGATTTCTGCTACTTTATTGAGCATTTTTAATGCTTTATTATTAGGAGGCCTCTCTTGTTGAAGCGGAGAGATTGACTGAATCATGCCAAATACTATTTAAGATGAGCCAACAATCTCTCCCTAAGTCCGCTGGAATTGATTACTCATATCCAACTTGTGCTTTACAAGGATCGTCACATTTATCATCGTTTTGGCTTCTGACAGATGCTTCAATAGCTCCTGGGCATGGAGTTGAACTTGAAGCCTCTAGGGCCAAGAGCTCCGTCCTTCTCTTGTCCACCACGTTCTCGACATCTTCCAGCCATTTCCCGAATACCACAAAATCGTTAAAGCTAAAGTTTTTGAATCGCAGGGGCTTAATATCGCTCAGCTCTTTAGCTCCTTTCATTCCAGCTTTCAGTTGCTCGAGCACATCGGCATATTGTTTGTACAGTTTCTCTAGGATCTGCTGTCTGTCAGTTTGAGCCTGTCGAGTAGCATCAATACAAGCCATCTTTGGATGCTCACGCATATCCACGGTCGCATCCCCAGACGGGTGACCAAAATAGAAAGGCTTGCCTCTCGGAGAGAGAACGATAACGGCCATCTCAACAGCACAAAAAGCATATAATTCCCTCGCCTTCTTCAATAGCCCCGGTCGACGTTTCGAGGAGGTAGCCCGTCGAGCATTGGCACCCTCCTTCGTCATCCCTGCTGGAGTTGTTTTGCCCTCTATGGCGCTCACTGGAAACTCAATATAAATTCAACTGATATGGTGGAACAGTGAAAAAATGTGATCATTTATAGGATTTCACAGGCCAAAATAATTCATAACTCCTGTCTTTGATTGGTAACTTTTCGGCTTACCATATATTAACATACCTCGTGGAGTGGTTTAACGATAAGCGTGACGTTTTCCATATAATGAATGTACATTCATCTTAGTATGTCTACGTTGTAGCTTGTAATGTCAATTACTAGCTCATAATGTACATGGATAAGAATTCAGAATAGACTTCTTCAACGGCTACTCAGCTAAAGAAAATCCCGCGGTGCAATTAGTACTCCAGAAATTTTTTTTCATGCCCCCCTAAATTTTGAGATTGATGTACGATAAGTCCCTAAATCTCAAATGTGTCGTTATAGTTCTTTGAATTTGGATTTTGGTGCACCTATTAACCCTTTCCCGTAAGCATATACCACACATGTACTCTTTTTTTTTTTATTTCTGATGGGAGGAAAGTTTAAAATGCTTAAGCTTTGGACAATCTTATATCTCTCTGATATCTTGACAGTAATTACTATGCTAATATTTGCTTCGAAAGTAGAAATTGTGAATTTATAACATAGTCAGATTGTGTTTGTATTATATTTTCTCATGGGGAATACCGCTCGGTGTAAGTGCGTAGTAGCTGCCTCCTCCCTATGGTGTTATTCCTTTCGTTTATCATTTACACAGTAGGAAGACAAAACTTATTTTTAACAATTTGTAAAATCTTAATATAACTGGATGGGATGATTTGATTTTTATAGACCTCTCGAAGAGCTTACTTAAAAGAAAAGGCAATAATTTAACTCTAAAAAAAGGCAATTTTTACAATCTTGTTATTTTTACCCGTCGTGTTTAGAGGATTTTGACCATTTTCTTTGTCAAATTCCTACAAGTGGCGCTTCTTATTAAGTGCCCTGGGCACATGTTAATCATATCAATAAGAAAATGTGTTTACGTATGATGTACTGATTACATATAACGCGAGAAAAATAGCTTATTGTAAATAACAATCTCCTTCAATCGAAATATTTAATAGCAGCACTTACTTACGACTCTGTTTTTAGGTGCTCGGCATTCTCAATGTTCTTTAGAAATCGCGATGCTTCTGTGCACATGCAAGAGCAAACATATATCTATAGAGCGCAAATCAACACGCTCTTTGCTTTATGAAATGGATTGTAATGAATATGCTTCGCTAACACATGATCTTTCCCCCCTGAAAGATCAGGTAACACCCTTTTATCTTTCGTTTCTTTTCGGGTTATTTGTGAGCTTTAGTTACTAATTTTGAAGATCAATGAACTTTTGTTAGTCGCTGTGAGAGATCACACGAGTTGGTCTCAGATCTAGGAATCAGGTCTTGTTGAAGTGGGTTGTGGAATGCTTGCATCTGCTCCGATAGTTGCTTCATTGATGACCATTTTGAGTTGTTTCTTCGCATATCGTTAGCCTTTTTTGATGGAAAAAGCGGATTATCATTCCCCTTTCTGCTTCTTTCGGAGTTTGAATTGAATCATTTGGCAAAATGGCTGATGATTAGCAGTCCGTCAATAGTGTGAACGGTTCCTCTCGCATTGATGGCCCATTGCCTTTTTCATTATTTTCAGTTGAGTCAAACATAATCCTATTTGCGTCTCGAGAAGCCTGAGGTCTTAGGTCTGAATCTTGCGCAAAGGTACTTGTCGGAGCTTGCTAGATTATAAAGAAGTAATTCGTCGTGAATATCCTAAACCTAGTGGGAGCAAAAGCCAGTTTGAGATTCTGTTTGACCTAATCACAATAATTTTGAGTATATGTCTCTAATTTGAGCATGAAGAAACTCAATCCAAATGAAAATTCCATATCCCAACTTGTGATTTAAATTAGAAAAGCCTTGATTGGACTTTTGATTCACCAAAATATATTAAGTAACAACAAATCCTCGTTGGAGTTGGATTCCCAATTTGAGCATACGAATAGGTTTTTTATTTTGCATCCAAATATTATATACGAAGAGGTGGGTTTTAGTTTTTTACCCATTAGTGAGCAGAGGAGCTTTTGTCCGTAAGAATCATTTGTACAGCATGCTCCTAAATTGCATACTGAAGAAGTTATACGTGTTTCAAAAGAAATTGTGATGCTAAATATTGTATGAGTTATTGAATGTAATTCATAGCTGGAAATCGTTTGAATAACTCGAGTGCGGTTGTAATCTCTATTATATCAATGGATATTTGAATCCTATGCTGCCCACTCTGTACGGTAGATCACATCGACCGAACTGCATAAATATTATGTTCAATTTATTTCCTTATTTTGTTTATTTTATTATTAAATCTTCTGTTTTTCACAACAATATCAAAAGGGAAATAGTGTATTTATGTTAGCGAAACTAGCTAAAAACCCGTGCTGCAAGTTAAAAAATCTGATTGGCCCCTATAGACTTGTGTTTGTCCATGCTCATCTAGCTTTTGATGCAGGTCACAACTTTCTTCCAAGTCTATTCCACACGTTATAACTGGAGATTGTTTGGGTGGATCCATTGTCTCTCTTTTCACACTACGGCTCCTACGAACACTCAATTCGGCCACCAAAAACCGTCCACTTTGCATCACATTTGGCTCGCCCCTCATTGGGGACGTTGGCTTCCAACAAGCCATATCGCAATATTCGACATGGAATTCTTGCTTCTTGCATGGGGCTCATATGGATGACTGTTTCCCCAGACTCTTTCTCCTGTCGACTGCAGAGCGGAGTCTATACAGGCCTTTTGGAACATTTCTTTTGTGTTCTGAATCGGGTGGTACATGTTTCGAAGCCCCTGATACCATTATTGAGTTGCTCACCCTGATCGGCCGGGAAAGGAATAGTGGCACTATGGATTCCCAAATTTTCAATTATAATAGCGTCATTGAATGTCTCAAACAGCAATTGATTTGCAAGAACCATTCTGCATTTAGCGTGCCTGATACTGATTCATTTAAAGCTGAGATAAATGCACAAGTTGCAGCAATTGGCCTCATGCAAATTCGGGTTGCTGTTTGGTGTACCTTCTTTGGTGTACATGCTTTGAATACATCTCACAAGGGGATTCACACTTGTTTTAGTCGAAACCAGTAGGATAGTTGTGCTTTGCCATTTAAAGCAAAATGAACTGTATCCCCACTTTTAGCTTCACATACCTAACCAGGAAAATTTTGGTCCACCTAAATTGTCCCTTGTTATGAATGCATTCGCTTTACCCTTTGGGACTTCATTTACTGAGCATTCATTGTCATGGCAACTGCAGGATATGGATATTGATGCTCTGTGGAGGAAGATAGTGATGCCTGAAAAAGACATTTTAGAACGAAAGAATCAAGCATTGGATCCCGCTAAGGCGTCGATCAAAATGAAAGTATACCTAGCTCATTTTGAATGGTATAAGAACAAATGCGAAGACGATGGCTGGGGTCCTGGTTACTACGGCAGCTTCAAGAACAAAATGTTTAAGCATGACCACGAAGTTGTTAAGTTCAAATCAGAGCTTGAGATGTACTGGAAAGCTGTGGTGGAAGAGGCAGAGAAGAGGCCTCAGTTAGCGGGAGCAACGCTGCGGATCTGCTGGCTCTTCACAGGGACAAATTCCCGGAGGATGGTTGAGCCGCCGAGTACTATAAATGGGGCAACAGAAGTTACATATCTAAGGGGAGATCAAAGCACTTCAAGCTACTGGAACAGTGGCTGGACGAACATCAGAAACAGCCCCAGAATAGTGTTCCTAACAATTCGAAAAAGAAGAAGATCATGTCCAGCGTCATGGACATTTGTGCTTCTGGGCACATGTGGAGGCACGAATATCGTGCAGGTTGTTGAACAGCAGAGGATAGAACAGCGCAGAAATAGAAAAATTGGTCAGGTTCGAGGAGCATGCCATGAATTTTCTCAAGAACTACGCAGTTTCTCCTGATATTTTCTTGGAAAGCAGCAGCTACATGCAATGGTGGAGGGAGTATGAGGAGATATTGGCGAAGCAGATGATGGGAGCTTCTGACAACTCGGAACTCACTCTTTTCATGATGCATGGGGACTATTACCAGTATAAATCAGGTACCTATTCGCATGACAGATGAATAAACTAGGTAATTTGAATGTAATCTAAAGTGTTTGGTTCAGGTTTGGGAAAATACCTGTGGGAAAATGCAAACATCTTTAGGGTAAAGAGGTTTTTTGAAATACTTTAGTGTTTGGCAAATTGTAATTTAAAGTGCATTGGAAAGTGACTTTGGCATAAATACCATTTGGTAAAACCTATATTTGCCAAGGGCTTTTATTTATTTTAAAAAATTAAAATTAAAATTTAATCGATAAAGCTTCACTACCAACCAAAGCTGTCGGTGGCTAGATCTGGCTATTGGCGAGACTGCCTAAGGTCACGCGACCTCAGGGGCCGCTACCAAGGTCGCGCAAACCTAGGCGGCGATGGTGGTGCCTAACGTTGCATGACCTAGGCAAGCGTCGCTTGGGTTTTGCGCGACGTTAGGCGATGTCGCTTGGGTCTACGAACCCACTCAGGTAGCCTAGTCAATGGCCAAATATGGCTACCGGCAGTTGGCCTGCCTTCGACAGATAGGGGAAGATGAACACTCAATCAACGGATGAACAGTAGAAGTGGACTTGCATTTTTCCCAATGCTGACATTTGGCCAATGAACTTCCAAAAATGCTTGCCAAAGGCCTAATATTTTCTCCAATGAGCTTTGGAGGCTTAAATTCACTTGAGAAAGTTAAACCAAATGGGACCCAAGAGCAAGAATGTGCCGGTCTTGCTTGTTATGTTGATTTTGCTTTGCTTGAATTGAGTCGAATTCTCATTCGGACCATTGCTCATGACGAGTTCAAAAATTTAATTACGAAGGCAAGAGTTTATATTTCCTCTGCCTTTCCGTTTTTTCCTCTTCAGGAATTACTCATATGTTTGTCCGCTTAGTGCTGGTTCATATTTGGTTAAAAAAAAAAAAATCCATCAGAAGACCATAATGGAAACGAGCGATTTCAACCAAAAAGAGCACTGAGAAAAACCGGAAAAAGGAAAAAAAAAAAGAAAAAGGCAGCTGCTACTTAATTGAGCATTTTTAAGGCTTTATTATCAAGAGGCCTCTCTTGTTGAAGCGGAGAGATTGACTGGATCATGCCAAATACAATTTAAGATGAGTCAACAATCTCTCCGTAAGTCCGCTGGAATTGATTACACGTTTCCAGTTTCTGCTTTACCAGGATCACCACATCCATCGTCGGTTCCGCTTCCGACAGAGGCATCAATAGCTCTTGGGCATGGAGTTGAACTTGAAGCCCCTAGGGCCAAAAGCTCCATCCTTCTCTTGTCCACCGCTTTCTCGACATCTTCCAGCCATTCATCGACCGCCATAAACTCGCTGAAGCTCAGGTTTTCGAATTGCAGGGGCTTAATGTCATTCATTTCTTTAGCTCCTTTCATTCCAATTTTCAATTTGTTAAGCACATTGGCATATTGTTTGTTCATTTCCTCTAGGATTTGGTCTCTATCAGTTTGAGCCTGTTGAATAGCATCAATGTAAGCCTTCTATGGATGCTCAATCCTATCTAGGACTGCATCCACTGAAGAGTGACCAAAATAGAAGGGCTTGCCTCTCGGAGAGAGAACGATAATGGCCATCTCAACAGCACAAAGAGCACATACTTCACTTACCTTCTTGAATAGCGCCGGTCGACGTTCTGAGGAGGTGACTTGTCGAGCATTGGCACCCTCCTTCGTCATTCTTGCTCAAGTTGTTTTGCCCTCTAAGGCGCCCGCTGGAAAATCAATCTAAATACAACTGGTGTGGTGGAACTGTGAAAAATGTGATCATTTATAGGATCTCACGGCCAAAATAATTCATCACTCCCTCTTTGATTGGTAAATTTTTGGCTTTCCATATATTAATATACCTCCTTGAGCAGTTTAATGATAATCGTGTCGTTTTCCGTCTAATGAAGTTAAGTATTTTTATTTTTGAAAGTATACCTCCTTAAGCAGTTTAATGATAAGGTGTCGTTTTCCGCTAATGAACCAAAGTATATTCATCTTCTTTTCTTTTTTCTTTTATTTGAAAGTATACATTTTTAAGCAATTTAAGGACAAGCGTGTTGTTTTCCATCTAATGAACCAAAGTACATTCATCTTCTTCTTTTTTTGAAAGTAAACCTCCTTAAGCGGTGATAAGCCTGTCGTTTTCCGTCTAAAGAACCCAAGGGCGCGTTTGGTAACGATTTTGTTCTCGGGAATAGATTCTGACAAGAAATGATTATTTTTTATTCGTTCCCGGGGCGATTCCGAGTAAAAAAATGCGTTTGGTAACTGTCCAAAATTTCTGATTCGGAATAGAATTGTGTTTGATACCGTGTGAATTGATTCTTTTCCAAATCAATTTCTTTTAATTTTTAAATAATTTTTATATTTTTTTCCTTTTTTTATTTTCTTTTTTTCCTTTTTTTTTTCTTTTTTCTCCTATTCTTCTTCTTCTTTAGGCCGATCGGTCGCCGGTCTAGCGACCGGCCGGACAAGGGCTGGTGACCTCACCGGAGTGTCGCCGACCCTCGGCGAGGCCGGCCCTCGTCGGTAGCTGGGCGAGGCCCGCCTGGCCATCGGCGGGGCTGGGCGAGCCTTGCGCTCACCGATGGCCACGTGGGCCTCGCCGGGGCTAGGTGAGCTCGCGCGGACCAATTGCCGGCGCTCGACGGCGGTAGACGGCGGCGGCGCGGTCGTACGATGGCGGTCGATGAAGAAGAAGAGTTTTGATTCTCAATTTTGTTCCGGAACAAGAATCAACGTTTTTTTATTCTTGATTCTCTTCCCAATCTGTTCCCGGGAACAAATTTGGTCATGGAAACAAAAATTTTACCAAACGCGATTCCCGTCCCAAACTAATTCTAGAAACAAAAAATCATAATCAAGCATTGTTTGGATGATTACCAAACAGTGCCCAAGTATATTCATTTTTTTTTTTTAAAGTAGACCTCCTTAACTGGTTTGATGATAAGCGTGTCCTTTTCCATCTAATGAACCAAAGTATATCCATCTTCTTCTTTTCAGGTGTTAATGAGTTGCATGCTTGTAATGTCAATTACTAGCTCATAACGTACATTGGTGAGAATACTTCTTCAACGGCTACTTGGCTATAGAAGGAAAACAATCTTTCAGTGCAATTAGTAGTGTAGAATTTTTTTTTTTTCATACCCTCCTAAATTTTGAGATTCATGCATAGTAAATCCCTAAATTTTAAAAGTGCCCTTTTTTGTTTTGGTGGTAGAAAGTGCCATTTACTTCCTTAAATTTTCATTTTGTTGCACCTGTTAATACCGTTTCTTTTTCAGCATGTTTACCATTTTTATGGGGGAGTAGGGGCGGGGTTTAAAGTGCAACTTTTTCTTAAATTTCCTAAAAAAATGCTTTTTGTTCCCGGAAAGAAGGACAAAAGTCACAAAAAATCCTAAACCATACCCAATGCCGCACATTACCTTTAACATTTTCTGTGACACTAAAAATTCCAAACTTACACTTGGATAACACGATTACCCTCCGTCAAAGTTTTGTCAATGGAACCATTAAATATCTACCTCTACGGATGCTAGAAGGCAAATATTGTTGACGTGGTTCTCATGTGATTTAAGTGGAATAAAAACAACGTTGATTTTAAAAAAAAAAAAATCATTTAATGAAACATTGAAAGAGAGTAAATATGTTACACAGGAACAAGTTTGAGATTTTTTATATCACAATAAAAAATTTAAGGTGAAAGGTACAATGGGCAAAGTTTAAGGTTTTGATGTCACCATAAAAAATTCAGGTAAATGTGTCACAATATGTATAATTTAGGGTTTTTTGTGACGTTTTCCTTTACCTGAATGTAGAGTCGAGAGTTTAACATGCTTATGTTTCGGACAATCCTATATCTCTCTAATATCTACACAGGAATTATTATGCTAATATCTTCTTGGGAGGTACAGATTGTGAAACCATAAGGTAATTGGATTGCGTTTGTATTAGATTTTTTCATTGGCAAAACCGCTCAGTGCAAGTGTCGAATAGTTATCTCCCCCCTATTGTCTTGTTCTCTTTCGTTTATCTTTACGCAGCAAAAAGACATCACTTATTTTTTAATCATTTGTAAAATCTTAGTACGGATATAACGTGCCGGAGGCGGTGTTGGGCTTGGCGGCTTGATGGTCGGCGACAGTCTGGTGGAAAATGTGGCCGAATGGTGGGCAGGATTTGGAGTAGTAGTCAGGAGAGAGTTTGGATTGGGAGGGAGGAGGAGGAGGATGAGAGGAGATGATGGAAACGGTGGTGCCATTGTTTGTGTAGAAACTAGCAGAGTGAAACTTGAAGAACGCTCGAGGGTAAGGTTTAGTATATAGTACAGAGCAAAAAATGTCAATCTAGCAAGTGGAAGTCACCACGTGATTTGCACTAATTAATTATTTACTACATGATAATACATACATACATATATATATATGGGGAGAGTATTTATAATCTTTTATAAGAAGGAAAGGCTCACGTGAGAAATTTTCTATTACTTACATCTTCTGAGACGATATAAAGAGATGATATGGATAATGACACTATAAGTATCGAAATTTTTAGTATTATTAGACCTATTATTGTGCCAAACCTATACTCTATTCGATCCATATCTCTAAAATACATCTATATTTTACCTAATCTATAAAACCTCATATCACCCCCTTTGACCCACTCCCATGCTCCAGTTGAGATAAAATAAAGAAAAAATCCATTCTAAAATACTAAGAAATGTACTCAATTTTATTCATCCCAATGAAATCGACCCGGACATAGGAATAGGAAACGAAGTCATATTTCACAATAACAATTAAACTCCACCCCCACCATCTTAACATAACTCGATTCGTAACAACATTAGTCAATAAGACAAGCTAGAAACATTTTTAAAGTCGCTCGCGAGCTTGAATTTGGCATGCCGCTCCCTATCTCATTTCCCTCTCTCTCTGCCCTCAACACTTTCCCTGATCTTCAGCGAAGGGACACGAGATCAATCACCATGATGAGTGATCGAATGTGAAGGACCCTGAAGCATACTGGCGATAGAACTCATTCTTCATGAACTGAGCAAGCCGCGAGTCATGGGAAGCTCCCATCATCTGCTTCCCTAGGATCTCCTCATCATAGTCTCTCCACCATTTCATGTAGCTGCTCTTCTCCAGGAAAATCTCGGACGACACCGCGTACCTCTCGAGGAGGCTCATCACGTACCGCTCGAACTCGACCAGCTTCTCTCTCTCCACGGCCGAGTCCGGTCCTCCGCTCTTCAGCAACCTGCCCGAGATGATCGCCTCCTCGACGTGCGCCCAGAAGCAAGAGTTCTCGGTGAGGATGTTGGATGAGACTTTTTCGCGTCTCGAGTTGACCGAATTACACGGGGCAGGCCTCTGCGGGTTCTCTTTTAGCCATTTCTCCAGTAGAATGTAGTGCTTGGACCTTCCTTCAGTTAGGTAATTCCTATTGCCCTTGGCATAGTACTCGGCTATGTCGAGCGGCTCGACCATCCTCCGGTAAGTGTTTCCCCCGTAAAGCCAGCCCTGCCGCAGCCATGCCCCCTCCTTCTGAGGCATCTTCTCTGACTCCTTGACAACGCGCTGCCAGTATTCCTTGAGGGTCTCCTTATACGTGACGACTCGGTGATCACGCTCCTTCGGCTTGCTCTTGTAGCTGTCGTAATAACCAAAACCGTCGGACGCCGTCGCTTTCTTATACCATTCAAGGTGGACCATGAATATTTTCCTTTCCATGTCACTTGCTTTGCTGGAGGTATTGCTTCTTGCTGCTGCTCGGATTCGGGTCGCAGATTCTTCTTCTGATTTTGAGACTTTCTCCATCTGAGCATTAACGTTCTGCTGCCATGGCCAATGGGAAAGCAACGAGTAGTAGTGAACAAAGAGATGGTCACAAGATATTACGGGCTAAATTAAGCAATCGCAGGCTATAGCTTAAGCTATATATCAGGGAACCTAAACCAATGTGATGCGTTCTTTCCATTCTGTGAAATATCAACTAATAAATGAAGGTAACATCCTAATGCAATTCGAGCTACCTGAACTTGTGCAAGGTCGATCGCTGTCACTTGAGCGATTATCCCAGCCTTAAATGAATCAGGTTCGTCCTCTGCCGACGAATTTGGGTTCTTGCATAAGGATCCGCCTTCGAGACGTTCAATGATGCTACCGTAATGAAAACCTTGCAATTCTTGATTTCGACCACTCTTTGTGCTGCTCCTGTTCGCAAGCAGCAGCTCCATTACAGATTCAGGAGCTCTAAAACACGCGCCACGTGAGTCAGAACACAAGAGGAATGCCCCAAAAGGCACATAGGGGCTTGGCTCGCCATGAGGTCGAAGCCAGAGTCTAGGGAAACAGTCATCCTTATGGACCACGTGCAAGAAGCAAGAGTTCCACGCTGAGAACTGTGATACGGCTCGCTGGAAGCCGTTGTCGCCGAGGAGAGGCGAACCGAAAGTAATGCAGAGCGGCCGTATAGTGGTCGAGGCATCGAGCGAGTCTAAAAGCCATAGCGTGAACAGAGAGGCCACGCATCCAGCTAGGCAGTGTCCGGTAATAATGTACGCGGTAGACTTGGCAGATTCTGCAATCTGCGGTTGAAATAGAACAAGTAGAATTGCAGATTTTTCAGCAGCAATTATTCAATTGATCACGGTATGACCAGCTAAGAAGACGAATGCAGACTTCACCTGCGCTCTCAGGACAGAGAGTTTGTGCTCGTCGCAGAGGGAGTCGAACAGAGAAATCGCTGCTCTGTTCAAGGAAAACGATGGGATATTCTCGGAGCAGAGGAAATGGAAGCGAGGGATCTCCGACCAGGGAACCAAATCGCTCTGTTCTTGAAGATGGCTAATGCCGATAGGCAACGCATTGAAAGCAACGATTGTGTACTCCGGGTGCTGGAACTCTTCGAAAGCCACCGACGAGGAGGAAGACGGCGGCGACAATAGGTGTCGCTGGTCGGCATTGACTTGCCCCTGGAGCTGTGAAACCGCGTCCCATGAGTGACCAAGAAGACCCGACGCCACTGCCAAGTTCGCCAGATCGAGCCCGCAGCTGAATCTGCGAAATCAAGAAAGATCAACGCGAGTCAGAAAGATCGGTTTCAAGCCGTATCATTCTTCGAAAATGAAGATGGGACTTCATGAACATACAGAGGGAGAGGAGGTCGGTAGCCCATGACCATCATCCGACTCGTTCGATTGGCGTCTTCTTCCACCATTTGCGTTTAATCGAGCTGAGCCTTGGCATCTTCTCCTTGTTTCCTCAGGGCGAATAATGATTATGTGAGAATCATTCGCCCTCTTGCGGACCGGTCGTTTGCTTCGACATCCGGTCAAACACGGCAGTCTCTCCTTTGTCTGGCGGTACATGCCATGATAATCAGGACCGAGAGAACCTTTGACAATTCATTCGCTTACTATTCTCGTGATTATGTATATGTGTGTCAATTTAAACGACTGAATTTTCGTACATTGCCTCGTTTGCTGACCACAAAAACGTGTTAAAAGACCGAGCATGCCGAAGTTAGTCTAAGCCGCTATAGGTTGAGTCATTGCTTAAATACATCGACCACGAACGTGGAACATGTTAAAATGTTTAAATATTCTAACGGCATAGGCAGCTCCGGAGCCACATCTTTTGCGGGCTCCGGCGACGGAGGCGCCCCCGGTCCTCCTCCTAATGCGGGGTCGGCAACTACGGATGTGCTCGTGTGAAAATAATTGTATGCCCGTTAAAAGTTGAGGAGCATTAAAATATTCATTTTCTAGTGATTTACACCCGTTGCGTCAATTGTGAAGAATTGTATTTAGATATAAATTGATTTTCCTAATTTTTATGGTCCTCCACAATGTTTGACTATTTTTCTTACATAACTAAAATGGGAAATTACTATTACAAACCTTAAATTATGCCCATTGTGATACCACTACTCCAAATTACTAAAGCCCCAAACTTGTACCAATGTGACAAAAATACCACTGTCTAATGTCTACCATAAGAAACTCAAAACTTCCCTAGGGATTTTTTTGTTGCGCCAATATAAGTTTGGATATTAGTGATACGAACTTAGGATATTACGGTGAAGTCTCGGGTATCGCCATCATAATAGATATAATTCAGAATTTTCGGTGGTGGCACGAGTCAAGATGGAAAAGAGAATGCCAGCTTCCTTCTCTTCCGGAATCAATTTCCCTAAAAAGGCCTCCATTTACAACTTGACATTTCTCTCTCTTTCAGAAAAACAAAACGATATAGAAAATGACGCAAATAAAGACCAAATCGACAAAATTAAACGAAAAAAAAAAAAAAAGAATTGCAGAAAGCACAACGCATATTGTGCCCAGATAATTACACTTCGGAAGGACTAGAAAAAGAAAAACCCCCATAAACAAAATTCCAAAAGTCCAAAAAAAAGAAAAAATTAGAAAAATCAACAACTCGACCGAGTCGATACCCAGCCAGCTCGCCGGCCGCCGAGTCACCGGCTCGGCGTCCCCGCCTCGAGCAGCTTCTCCCAATCCACGTCCTCCGCTTCCACCTCCTCCTTCCTCTCCCCCATCATCTCCACCATCCTCCTCGCCATCTCCCTCGCCCGCCAGCTCCCGCCCTCCGCCTCCTCCAGCGCCTCCGCCGCCCCCGCCGCCCTCGCCAGCCCCTTGAACCGCAGCCCGCCCTGGCTCAGCACGTACAGCGCCGTCACGCAGTTGTCCCGGGTCGACCCGGCCGCCCGCCGCAGGAACCCGACCAGGCACTCCACCGCCCCCGCGTCCATCATCGCGGCCCGGCCCTCCGCGCACGAGCCCAGGTTGACCAGCACGAGCAGGGCCCGGCCCGCGAGGCGGCCCGACCTGACCATGCCCAGGAGGACCGGCACCGACCCGAGCCGCACCAGCTTGACCCGGTTGCTCTGCACCAGCGAGAGGTGGTACAGCGCCGACGCGGCGTCGCCCTGGGCCCGCTCGTTCCCCGCGCGGAGCGCGTGGAGGAGCGGCGGCAGGGCGCCCAGCGCGCCGATCGCCGTCTTGTTGCCGTCGTCCAGGGCCAGGCTGAAGAGCGCGCCGGCCGCGTGCTCCGCCGCCTCCGGGAAGCCCCCCTTGAGCACGTCGATGAGGTTGGGGACGATCCCGGACCGCACGATCTTCACCTTGTTGACCGCCGCGAGCGACAGGTTGACCAGGGACGCCGCCGAGTTGACCTGGACCGCGCAGTACTTGGAGACGACGAGGGGCCGGAGGGTGGAGAGCAAGCGGGCGGTGCACAGCGAGACCCGGCTCTCCTCGCTCGTCCGCGTCTCGTCCCTGAGTCCGATGACCGCCTCTTCGACGTCGAATACCAGCGGGCTCTTGAGCTTCGCGAGGAGCTCTTCCTCCGCCGGGTTCGAGGGCTCGAACTCGGAGGAGGAGCACGACGACGAGCAGCAGCAGCTCGGGCGGACCGCGAACTGGAGCGGCGAGGTCGACTCGAAGGCGACGGTGGTCGCCACCGAGTCGTTGGAGCTCGAATAGGAATGATTTGCCGTCGGCGGGTCCTGATGATCTCTCCGAGAAGACTCTGCTTTTGCACCGCGCGTCTCTCGTTCTTCGCGGACGGAGTCTCGTCGTTCTCCAACCGTGTCGCGGGCGAGTTTCCTTTCCGTTCTGTGGGTTTGCGTGGACATTAGATCGGCGACGAGCTTATTAGCGGACGCCGAATCGAGAGGCGTCGGGGGAGGCAGAGAACGGTTCCTGCAGAAGCTGAGAATGGTGGACTTGAGGGCGTGGTTGGGGATCAACGCGGAGAAATCCGGCGCGGCGATGTCCCCGGCCAGAGCCGGCGGGACGAAGCCGAGGGACTTGCAGGCCTCGACGGACGCTCGCTCGAAGGAATGGCCAGAAGGGACGATGACCGGATCGGCCATGAGAGACCCCGAAACAGGGCACAGGAACTCGTCGGGCACGGCCTCCCGATGACGGGGGCGGTCGGCTTTCGGCTTGTCGGGTTTGGCCGACTTGCGAAACGAGACGATGGTCCACCTGCTGAGCCTGGGGCCGCCGTTTCTCTCCTTGGCCTTGTGGGTGGGGGTGGCCACCTTCATCACGGCTTCTTGGAACTCCATTGTCTCGAAGACCCTCTCTCTCCCTCTCTCTCACTCTCTTCAGCTTCACCAGCATAAACGAATCGCGACGATGGAAACGAAGGAGTGTCGGCGAAGCTGCATGATTCGAGGGGTCAGTTGGGTTTGGTGCCGAGATTTAGTGGGGGCAACAAGATCGTTGCGGCAATGTCACTGAACTCCGGGACAGAGAAGAAGACCGAGTCTCACTGTAGAGAGAGACAGAGAGAGAAGATGGTGATGGCGATGGTGACGACGCGAGGAGGGGGATCTGCTGATGTGGGACGGGCGAGATTTTGTTCCTTTGCTTGCGGAGAAATCGAACCAACCGAGGAGAGAGACGGAGATTTTGCAGGGGATGATGATGATGATATCGATTTGATCTAATCTGCTTCGCCTAAAGAAAGGGTGGGAATTTGCATGTGCGAAGGCTCTGCAGATGTTAGCGACTGACTGACTGACTGGATCTCTGTCCTTCTCTCTCTCTCGGACTCTCAGAAGTCAGATGTTCTCCACGCGGTCGTTTTAGGCGTGGAGCTGCTAAATCTTAAGAATATAATCAATTAGTGTAATTAGATAGTTTGAAAAATAATGATAATCATTGATATTGGGTTTCCGCAGGGTAATGCAAGATCATGACTTAATAATTCTTTTTTAATAACTTCTTTATGTTTTTGACGGATCGAGGGTGCGAGGAAGGGCTATTTTCCTTTTTTGAGATATTAAGAAGGGGTCATTACTTGATTTCCCTCCTCCAAACGTGAGTATAAGAATTCGAAGCAAGCGAGCTCAAGTTAGGAAAGATATAGGTATTTGTTAATCTACTAAAGAAAATTTTAGCTGTCAAGATGCATTGGTTTCGCATCAATCAATATTTCTTAAAATGAAATCAGATATTGTGTATGGAATCGAGATGCTGTCTACATAGGTTGTCCTCTCCTTTGTATCCAGTGCTTTTTTTTTTTCCCTGTACCTTTGTACCGAGTGTTCACATCCAGGAAAAGTGTGCATAATTTACGAGGAATAAAATGAGAAGAAAAATTCCTTTTTTTTTTTTTTTTCTGTGGGTCGTCTATGGTTGCACGGTCTATGGTGAAAGGAACTTCCCCATTTTGACATTCTGAGGCCCTTGCTGATTACTAAAGCCAAAAGGGTACAAAGAAAAATATAGATAAAAGTTAATTTTGCTTCTTTTGTGTGAGGGAATTTATTTAATTTAATGTATTTTTGAATGAATTTTTTAATGGGTATGAGCTACTTTAGATGGAGGGACACAGCTAAAGTCACCGGGAACACCGCTAAGGTTCATTATTTTGCCCAATCGCTGACTTAATCGCTAAGGGTTCGAAGGACTCTCGTGCGTTCAAATGGCCTTTTTGGGTGTTCTAGGCTGGACAATTTCTTCCTTTCCCTTTTTTTCCCATTATCCCCAAAAGTGATTCCCTCTCGTGGACTATTTCAGAAAAAAAAGACGAAGATGCTCGGAAAAGAACAAGAGCGAAGAAACAATTGTCTTCTGTTTTCACTGATTGATTATGTACATGTAATTCTGTATTTAATTACAATGAAAAGAAATAATAAAGGAAATTCAATATTTGCCTATCTTTTCCTATCCTAAAGTATATTTGATTTCCTATCAATAGAGATTACAAAATCATATCTTCCAACACTCCCCCTCAAGCTGGTGGTCTGTATATGTCTAAGACGCCTAGCTTGTGTAGAAGATATGTATGTTGTCTTTGACAAAGAGGTTTAGTAAATATATCGGTACAGTGTTCCGAAGTCCCGATTCCTCTTCTCTCGACAATTCCTTCTTGAATCTTTTCCCGAGTAAAATGACAATCAACTTCTATATGCTTCGTCCTCTCATGTAGTACAGGATTTGCTGCAAGATTGAGTGCTTGAATCATTATCACGGAAGAGTAAGGTTGGCCCTTTAAGGGGCTCCGAGATCAGTAGACCCCTTAACCGAGACTATTTCACATATAGTTTTGGCCATAGATCGGTATTCGGCTTCAGCTGATGATAAAGATACGATAGATTGTTTCTTTGTCTTCCATGAGAGTAGTGATTCCCCAAATTTAATGCAGAAACTAGTAATAGACCTCCTACTCATAGGGCACGTGGCATAATACGCATCACAATAGGCTGTCATTTCCATGTTGCATTGTCGGGAAAGAAGTATTCCCAAACCCGGACAGTCTTCAAGTATCTCACAATCTTTGTGGCTGCATTCATGTGAGGCTTGCTTGATTTGTGCATAAACCGACTAAGAGTACATCGCATAACAAATATCCGGCCTAGTCATGGTGAGATATATCAGTTTTCCTACTAGTCTCTGATATCCTGAGGGATCTTGCAACAGAGGATCATCATAAGGAGAGGATACTCCAGTATCATAGCCAACCGAAGTCAGTTTAGCATTTTGCTCAATAGGAATGACTGATGGTCTACAACCTGATAATCCTGCTTCTGATATTATTTCCATCACAAATTTCCGCTGACTTAATGAGATGCCCTGATCTGAGCGAGCTATTTCAATCCCAAGAAAATACTTAGGCGACCCTAAGTCTTTGATATGAAAAGTCGAATGCATATACTCTTTAAGTCTTTTTACAGCAGAATCATCATTCCCCATGATAAGGATATCATCAACATAGATCATCAAGTAAATAGATGACATACCTTTTGTCCAGTGAATAAGGCATAGTCATACTTGGATTGCTTGAACCCAAGCAATCAAGAGTGCCTTGGTAAATTTAGCGTACCATTGTCGGGACGCTTGTTTCAAGCCATAAAGAGATTTGTGGAGACGACATACCTTCGACTCCCCTGTCTCCGTAATCCTGGTGGAAGCTCCATATATATTTCTTCATCCAGATCACCATGTAAGAAGGCATTATGGACATCCATTTGGTGTAATGACCAGTCACGAAAAGCAGCAATAGACAAAAAAGTGCGAACCGTGACATCCTTGACTACAGGAGAAAAAGTTTCGTGATAGTCGAAACCTTCTCGCTGGGTGAACCCTTTTGCCACCAACCGGGCTTTGTATCTTTCCACAGAACCATCTGCTCTGTATTTTATCTTATATACCCATTTACATCCAATGGGTTTGCGGTTATCAGGCAGTGATACAATGTCCCAAGTGTGATTGTCTATCAATGCATGTAATTCAAATTCCATGGCCTTTTGCCAACGAGGATCATCTTTCGCTTCATTATAACTAGAAGGTTCTTGATCTTGGAAATACGGCTTATGCAACATAGATGTTACGGTGACAATCTATCAAAGGATACATAAGAAGAGATGGGGTATCGAGTACACGATGATTTTGAAGAACCGCATATATAATCTTTCGTCCAAGTTGGTGGTCGAGTGATTCGATGAGAACGCCTTTGAGACACTTGTGGTGTGGCAGATAATTCTTCAGTAGTTGTTGTTTCTGAAGTATCCTCCAACTGTGTTGATTCTTCATGCAGCGATCTTTCTACATATGACTGCTCAATGGAATCTTCAGCATGATTCACAAGAGGTGTTGTAGGCAAGGTATCAACTTCTCTTGGAGGAGTAGGAATGATAAATGTTCCTCCAGTTGATGAATCATCTTCCAACAAGAATTGGCGATTTGTCTTCTCTTCTTCAGGCAGATATGTTAATGAAAAAGGAAAAACATCTTCATGAAATACAACATCCCTGCTGATAAAGAAATTTCCTGTAGAAGGTTCATAAAGCCTATATCCCTTTTGCAAGGTTGGATATCCCATGAAAATGCATTGGGTAGCTCGTGGCGCCATCTTATCTCTATGGCCCCCTTTGTAGTGACATAGCATAAACACCCAAAGACTACGAGATGAGATAAATTCGGCTTTCTCCCATATAATAACTCAAAAGGTGTCTTTCCCTTTAAAATGCGTGATGGCATGCGATTGATCGGGTATGCTGCGGTAATCACGCAATCTCCCCAAAATTTTTCGGGAATAGAGGCTTGAAATTTGAGCGCACGTGCCACTTCTAAAAGATGGCGATGTTTCTCTCAACAACTCCATTTTGCTGAGGTGTGTAAACACAAGAGCTCTCATGCAATATCCCATTTATAGTGAACAAGGAAGTACATTCAGCATTAAAAAATTCTTTTCCATTATCAGTACGTATCCTACGGATTGGTTTATGAAATTGAGTTTTGGATAAGGAAAGGAATGTCTTTAAATGAGAAAAGACCTGATTTTTGGATTGCATGAGGAAAATCCATGTGGCATGAGAGTAGTCATCCACAATTGTGAGAAAGAACCTAGAGCCATCATGATTTAGAGTATGATAGGGCCCCCAAACATCGGCATGAATAAGAGAAAAAATATCTTCTGTTCGAGAAGTGCTATTCGGAAAGGAGCACATGTTTGCTTAGCCATGGGACAAATGGGACATTTAGGATAAGGAAATAATGCACTATGGCCCAAACGTTTATGATTAAGGAAATTAATGCCATTGGCGTAGCATTACATAAAGATTTATTGAATTCAACAGGAGATAACTTAAAGGAATGTGGAAAATCCAACAAAAAATATAATCCATGGCTGACTCTACCCAAGCCCATCAGTTTGCCAGTCGAAAGGGCCTGAAAGAAACATTTATCAGAATGGAAAAGAATGTGACATGAATTTTCTTCACGAGCTCGGGCAACCGAGATCAAATTGAAATGGAAATCGAGTACGTAAAGCACGTTTTTAATAGTGACAAGAGAACGAGCTTTACGGTCCAGTCATTGTAACTTTGGTGGTATTTCCATTTGGAAGCTATCTTGATATAGGAAAAGATAATTTTGTAATGTACGAAAGTAAATTCCTATCACGAGACTATGTGATCACTAGCACTGAATCAATAATCCATGCATCCTTTGAAATTGAGTTCATCAAACAATAGGATGTACCGTGAAGCTGCCTCCTTTATCCAAAGGATCCAATTTCTTCAAGGTTTCCATCAGCTCATGATATTGTTCATGGGTAATTGATTTTCCCATTTCTTTGAGTGATACGAAAAAGCGAGGAAAATTTCCCCTTTTCTTTTTCTCCTGGCTTTCCATGCAATTTCCAGCAAGTCTCAATTGTATGATGTGGGCGCTTACAATAATCACAATACATTTTACCTCTTCCTTTTGGCCCATTATTTTTCGCATTTGGATTGGGCCTAATGTTGGATTGAAAAACTTGGGCCGAAATAGGCCCATATGAGCCGTCGGATCCTCCAAGAAATGGGCCGCGCGAACCATCCAGCCCATTGGTGCCGGGCGATCGTAGGCCGTCCGATCCGATCAAGTAGCTGCTTCGGGAGCCGTCGGATGAATTTAAAAAACCGGAACGTGAGCCGTCGGATGTGGAAGAGATGATCCCATGCGAGCCGTCCGATCTTGTCGCCCCCTGGAACGATCGCGACCCGTCCGATTGATGGTGGAATTGATCTCCACCGTCCGCGCCTCTCTTTAAAAGGGATCTAGGGTTTTCGTTGAAGAGTAACCCTAGATCCGCCTCTCTCCTTCCCAAGCCTCTCTGCGACGAGCGGAAATGGCTCTTCGCGGCCGAGCAATTCCGTCTCCCCCTTTCTTGTTGTCCGCCGATCTTTGTTGGCTCTCCTCCGTATGGCTAGGCGATAGATTCGGCCGAGACTCGCGGAGGCTCCATGGTAAGAATATGAGATCGGAATGGCAGGTATGCCTCGTTAAGAATGAGAAGGAATCTTGTTGCTTTCTCCCTCTCTCGCATCTGCTTGTATTGTTGTTGGATATGGTCGGGCCAGTCAAATTTTTCCTCGGCTGCCTCCAACTCATTCCACGGACCGAGAGCTTGTTGTATCTTGTTGCGATGCTCATGTTCCCTGTTTCAGATCTGAAATTTGCTGTGTTAGATAAAAAATTTTCACTTGGTCAAGTTTTCCATACATTTCCTTTATGTTTTCCCACATTTTTTGGATCCTCCGTCGGGGAAGCCGGCCGCGACCTCGGGCGCGATGCGTTTCCAATCCAGGTTCTTACCAATTGGCTGCATCTCCTCCAGAGTCGTGCCATTCTCTCGTCGGTCGGAATCGGGAACGATCCGTCAATGAAAACTTCCTTGTCTTTTGTTATAAGTACCCGCCGGAATTCGCGCGACCAACTTGAATAATTGTCTGCACCCATTAATTGCTGACTTATAATCTTGATTCGGGGCCGTCGCCGTTTGTTGTATACAATGGATCGCCGGGTTCCGGCCGCCACCTTGGTGGTAAGAAAGCGATATGGGAAGAAACCCGGTGTAGGAGTCGGGTAGGGATTTGTTCCCCGACCCGAACCCCGAGGCCGAATCCATAATCCGCATTTTGGAATCCCGAATTGGGATTGGTTCCACGACACGGTACGGTTGATCCCCGTCCCCGGGCTGATGCTAGGGTTTGCCCCATCTTGGTTGGTGAACTGCTTCGGCCCGCGCGTTCTTGTGGTAGCCAGGCAATGATGTGTTGGGGATAGGCCCGGGATTCCATGGATATGGCATCCATTGGTAAGGGTGACCTGCAAATGGTTGCCCTGTAATTGCCCGAGCTTGTTGTTGCCATGGCACGTGCGGAGGTTAGCCCCGGATCTCGTTGTTCTTTGTTACGATACGGGGACTATAGCAGCTGGATCTCGGTCTCCCAAAGCTCGTGTCGAAGCATCCGATGCGGATTCATCGACGGGAGTGGAGGTGAGATCCGGTAGTGTTGACATGTTGATAGAAAATTGATTCCTCTATTATCTCCTCTTTTGCAGTACAGTTTCTTGAGGCAATCAAAATTTTGATTCCTTTAGCAATATGTTCTGAAATTTGAGGTTGATGTATGAGGCAATCGGAAGCGGAAGCAAATCAGTTCAGAACCGGAAAGGCTCTGATACCATGTCAGAAAAAAAAAGACGAAGATGCTCGGAAAAGAACAAGAGCGAAGAAACAATTGTCTTCTGTTTTCATTGATTGATTATGTACATGTAATTCTGTATTTAATTACAATGAAAAGAAATAATAAAGGAAATTCAATATTTACCTATCTTTTCCTATCCTAAAGTATATTTGATTTCCTATCAATAGAGATTACAAAATCATATCTTCCAACAGACTACCTTTCACTAGTTGAAACTCTGTTTTTTTTTTTTTCCTTCTTTTTTGACTTTTTTCTATTTTTATGAATTTTTTGGGGGAGATTTGGTAGTTGGTTGAAACTGAGAATTCACCTTTCCAAATCTTGAATTTAGGGAAAAAGGTCACTTGTTCTTTAATCCATAAAGGCATAGGCACGTACAATTATATCCCAAGAATTCCTCCATCTGTTGGGGTGGCCTGAGTATTGCATGAACAAATTCCTCTTTTTCTTAATACCGGGGGAACTGATGAGTATTTCCATCTTATATACAACGTAAAGCGTAATTAGCATCACCGCACGTCATTCGGAGAGTAAGAGATACGGGTTATCGCCATGGTATGCCGCCTTTAGTAAATCATGCTTATATGGCCGTGGTCCCTATTATTCAAATTTTTAACTACGATACTTACGGGGTAATTGATTTAGCTTCAACGAAGATTTTTTTTTCCTTCCGGTTGGGCTCGTGGAGCATGTGTTCAATCTTGACTTATTCGGATGATTCCCTTGGAATTACTAACCATATTTATTAAGAAAAAACCATTTATGACCTAAGAGTCAAAAAGGCCTTACCCGACAGAAGAAAAACCGAGAGAGAGAGAAATTTGCTAAATGGGTCACTCATTAAAATTGAAGACTTTTCAAAGCAATTAGACCCGTGTTGAGAATCAGGGCCTTTTAGCTTTTAAGCCATACCTGTTTTTCTTTCTGATATTGAAGGCCAAAAGCAATGGCATATTCCGGAAAGGTCTTGATTTTTTGGTGGCATTCAATAATTCCCAACATATTTTTTTTCTTCTGGAAATCTTGGCTTTATTATCTTCTCCATTTTTTTAATTGTTTTTTTTTAAAACACATTTGTTTTTTTATGTGCATGGCCATCTTTTTATTGCTTTCCCAGCTTTACAAATTGGCATGTTTGCTTTTTTGGTTTCCCATCATATGCTGATGGCACTGACTTTTTATGCTATGATCTGTTTGGCTTTTTCCCACTTTCCACCCATCAAGGGTGAGCGGTCTCGAAACTCAGTAGAAAGAAAGATTGTGATTTGAAACGAAGCTTTTGTTTTTTGGATTTTACCAAATTAAGCTTGAGGCTCTAGTACCAACTGGATCGGGTCAAATTGTGCACGCGTTTTGTGAGCACCACCTATCTAAGTCATAGTTTTGAAGAGCATAATAATGATAATTTAAGCAAACGCGTCACTGATTTCGCGGCAAAAATATCGTTAAATTCATTGATAACAATCAAATAATAGCGTGTTGGTAATAAAAAGATGACCAGTAAGTAACTTATGAACAGTTTTTTTTATAAGTACAAGTACTTAATACGAGGAGTTTTGGTACACTAGTCAAGCTATAATCAGTAATTTTGAAAGCAGTGGTAAGTCAAATACGTAAAATGTTGGCACATTATTAACATAGCCGGTAAGCTTGGGATTATAAACAAATGTCGATACTTTTCAAAACCAAGCAAGATAAAATGTTGGTAAGTGGCTGAAATTAGTTGATATCATAATGCGATCAGTACAATTACGCCAATCAAATTAAGATTGCTAATTTCTAACAAAAGTAAATAGCTCTCACGACTTGGTAAATAATAAAAATAAATGTTGGGACATCATTAAGATAGTTGGTAAGTTTGAAGTCATGGTCAATGAACTGCACAAGTGAGAGGTTTAATTGGGAGTCATGAGGAAAGTTTTTCCAACCATGTTTAGATAATGATTGTTATCTTAAATATGCATCATAAACACCTAAATATAAGAATCACTCGATTATCATCCGAGTGAGACGAATAAAATATATATTTTTCAAAAAGAGAAAGCATTTTAAAAAAAAGGCCGAATCATTCGCATTGTATATCATTCGTATACCTACGAATTTGGCAAGTGAGACTCTTTCTCTCATTACTGAACAGTGGAGGGGAGCGGGAGTATTGGATTCCGTCTAGGACATAACAACATGAAGAAAGCCCTCTTTTCCTCTACCTTCGACTTTTTGCCTCCTCTTTTTTCCCTCCTTTCTTTTGTCAGGGAATTTCAGCTTGTATAATATCAGAAGCTTGGGTCGTACGAATAAACCGAATAAACATTCAGTACGACCATTTATTAATTATTAAAAGATAAGATTAATCTGCTAAAGTAAGTCTGTCATATTATGCCATCATTATTGAGAATGAGATGGTGAAAAGTTTTTGTATATACTATATACTTGAGGATAAAAATTGAAATTATTTGATCAAATGATGTTCTCAATATTGTCCTTCATATTGATACTAAAAAAAAACACCCTAAATTGGTACACATATAATAAAATTACCCAAATTTAATTTTTAAATCACAAAAAACTCTTAAGTTAATATATTTATGTCAAATGTAGACTTGTCAAGCCGATTAAGTTACTGTCTTGTCGTATTGTAATTTTATGATAAAGTTTCAAAAAAATTAATGAAGGATTGAAGGATAAATACGTCACGAGTGATTTCACGATTAAAGCACCTTCCAGTTCCTGAGATGAACTAATGGTTGACGTGGCGGAAAACGATTGGGAGGCGTGAGATCAAGCGTGACGTGGCGAAGCCCCGCCGCGTGGGGTCTGGAAACATCGGAAGAGCCGAAGGCAAAGAAAGCGAGGGAGGGAAGAGGTCGGCGTCCCGCGGCGCAAGTCGAGCGGCTGGCTTTTCTCTTCTCATCCTGCCTTCGGCGCCAAGCCAGCTCGCCCCCCTCCTCCGACCACCGCCTGCCCTCCTTAAAATACCCGAACCCCATCCAGAGAAATCCTCACCTATTTCCCATTCCGATTCCGATTCGAATTCCGACCCTTGGCCGAGCTCGAGAACGTGACGCGAGAAGAAGAACGACCCACTTCGAATTTCGACGGTTCCAGATCGAAGAGAGACATGGCAGGAGGAGGAACGGAGGCTTTTCCAGATCTGGGGAGGCATTGCCAGAACCCGGATTGCAATCTCCTCGATTTCCTCCCCTTCACCTGCGACGGCTGCCGTAAGGTAAAAAGATCCGCGAGGCGATCGTCGCGTTCGCGACGGAAAAAAGATTCCCTTTTTCTTCGAGAATTTGAATTGTGAGTAACGTGCGGACGAACCCATTACGTGCGCAGGTGTTTTGTGCGGAGCACAGGTCGTGCAAGTCTCACGGGTGCCCGGTATCGGACCACCGGAGCCGGCGGGTCGTCGTCTGCGAGGCCTGCTCGGCCGCGATCGAGGCCACCGGGGAGGACGAGAGGGCGGCCCTGGCGAGGCACGAGGGCTCCGGGAACTGCGACCCGCGGAGGAAGAAGAAGAAGCCGGCGTGCCCCGTGCGCCGGTGCCGGGAGGTGCTGACGTTCTCCAACACCAGCGCGTGCAAGGCGTGCGGGATCAAGGTGTGCCTCAAGCACCGGTTCCCGGCCGACCACGGCTGCGGGCCGGGGACGGCGGCGGCGAAGGCGGCGGCGGCGGGAGGGCGGTGGAACGACAAGTTCGTGGCGGCGCTGGCCTCGAGGGGCGCGAAGGAGTGCGGGAAGAAGGAGCGGGGATCGTCGTCTCCGCCGAGCACTCCGACCATCAAAGCCTGTTGATCGAACTTCTCTATTTTGTTTTTTAAATTTTTTTTCTATTGAAGCTTTGAGACTTCTTCATGATTGACATCGATGCCTCACCGGCCTTATACAAATCACTGTGTATGTTCATTCCGATTTGAGGCCCAAATCGAGCCCAATGCACTCCGGTGCGGTTCATGCTGTTGTCGTCGTGCTCGTGTCATTCCGTGTCAATTCTTATGCACATCATATTTGCATTCCCATAATTCAAACTCGAATAGCGCACGTATACTCAAAAGTCATAAGAAAGATCCTGCATGCCCAACTTTAATAATGAAAAGATAGGCTTAGCTTTTGATTTTGGAACACTTTTTAACACTTTTCGAGAAAGATCCGAATGACAGCACGGATATCAATTGATGTTTTATACATGAAAATTACGCGTGACTTGTCAATTCTTGTGCATATGATATTTACATTTTCATAATTTAATTTTGAATGCACACGCATGCTCAAAAGTCGTGAGAAAGATCCTACATGCTCAATGTTAGTTACGAAAAGATAAACTTTTAGCTTTTGATTTTGAAACCCTTTTTGAGAAAGATTCGAATGATAGCATCGATCGGTGTTTCATGCATGAAATTGCGCGTAAATTGTCAAATCCAAATTCAACGTGACAGGAGGTGGAGTGGTGGGGTATTGTCTCAAAACTTTCTCTGCTTCAACCTAATTTTTCTAAAAGGCCATAGGATGTGCGGATACTGTACACATTATGAAAAGACATGAAATGACGAAAAAATTTAAAGTATGTAAAAAGATATACGATTCCTTTAAAGTGTGAACAAGTTTATTGAAAAAAATTAAAGGTAGAGGGTAATTGATATGATAGACATGACGTATTGACATGATATATTAATAGATCAATACGTTAGCCCTTATAAAATGGAAAAAAAAAAATAGACAATTCATAAGAGAAAAAAAAATGAAGGGAGCCTTATTGAAATTACCCTTATGGAAGGCCATTTTGAAACTCTTAAGTCTTAGGAGTGTCTTGCAAGTCCATTGGAGTCAATAATCTATCTTCAATTAAGAAGATGGAGAGGTTCTGCTTCACGATGTTTCTACTCAGGTAGCTATATAGGTGAAGAATATTGCATCTAAACCATACTTTTCCAGAAGAAAGCATAACCGGGAAATTCAGTAAAAGCAAAAAAAGGCAGGTCATGCGTCAACAAAAAGGTCAACAACCACCGCGACATGAACCAAGAACCTACATTCCACATCGGGTGATTAGGTTCTTTCTGGGGTTAGTTCAGCTGCGGGAAAAATAGGGGTTTGACACTTACATGTGTTGGATCAGACATCACAACTTCATAAGATCTGACTCAGTAATGAATCATCAGTCATGATCACTAAATTATTTAGCAGATACCCAGGTTGTTCATAAAAAGAAAGACACCAGATGACAGATCTATATCAAGGTACTACAAGAACTACTCATCCAGAAAAAACAGTGTCACGAGATCTAAAAACAGAAGTTTGTATTTATGAAAGAAAGCAAAAATAAATGAAGTTGTTATTACTGGAGAAGCGTTCTTACAGATCTACAAGCAAACCACACAAACCAAAAAACGCTAATCAAGATGTGTGGTACTAGACAGGGGTATAGATGCATGTCTATGCTTTCAACCTGGTAAAAAAGACAGTGAATACATATACAGGAAAACAAAGTGAAACGCACACATAGAACTGATAATGAGAAGAAAAACACACGGAACAACAAACGCTGGGCAGAACTTTTCTAGATCTAGCAGATCATCGGACCAAGATGCTTGATTCCCCAAAGAGAAGAAAGCGGGAGAAAAATGAACCCAAGAACAAGAAGATCAGAGAGAGAGAGAGTGAGAAAGAGAGAGAAAGAGAGATTAACTCCTATATCACGCGCGAGGCTTGATCGAGGAGGGTGCTTTTGTCTTCAGCTCATGATCCCTAACACTTCTTGTAGCTGGTCGGAGGTGTATTTCGTTGAAAGGCAACAATGATGATGGCGATAGTGGGGAAGTGGTTGAAGAGAATAAAGGAAGAAGGGTGGGAGCAATCATCGCGACGGAGAAAGTGCTGCAGGTCTTGCTCGTGGACAACATCATCATGATTGCTCCTCTTTTCGAGCTCCTTTCTCTCTTTCTTTCGGGGGGCGTTGACAGTGAGGATGATGATGCAAACAACCGAGCTTCGTTCTTCGTGCGTCCTCTCTCCCTCTCCCTCCCCCTCTCCCCAGCTTGTCAGAGAGAGAGAGAGAGAAGAGAGAGAAAGAGGAGTCAATGTTCATCTGAGAGTGTTTTTGCAGGTTCTGAACGTGAGATATAAAAGAAGCAAAAGCGGCTGGATCGGCATGCGTGTGTGATAAGATGTTTTTGCTCTTTTCCCTTTTTGTTTTTGCTTCCTCCCCTTGTTTCCTCCCTCATTTGGGTTTTTTTGACTTTATAATAGACTGATCTCACTGCTAAAATTCATGGCTTTTCTGCGCTTTCACAAGCTGGTCTAGATAATTTCCTCAAGGTCTTGAAATTTCTCATTTGTGGTCATACTCCTTGCAAGCCAAGATGAACAATTTTCAGCCTTTTTTTCTACATTGCCTAATTATAACATAATTATCCTTTGTTTTTCATTCATGAAAATACGAAGTAATCATGCCAAATAAATGAACTCGAGCCGAACTTACAATACTGTATGAATCTATCATAATTATGGCATGTTTGAGGTTCATTATTTTTTGGCGTAGCTCAAGCATGTTGAGAGTTTTTATTCAACTAGGGTTAAGTCGGAGAGTTTTTATTCAACTAGAGTTTGTTTTGTTGCATCACAACTTTTCATTGAGATTTCAAGCTTGCAGCTCTGTTTGATTGATAACGCTTTGCATTTTAGATTATTTCGTAGCTTTTGTAACATATGGTTGATTATGCCTGAAGTAAACTGTACAAAGTCATACACACATAATTCCTGATTTTAGGCTCTATTTATTTCTCGAACAATTGATAATTTGAAAAATATTTTCCCGAAAACAATCACTTGTATCAATTGAAATAATTAATCAACGAAAGATGTTTTCATTATCGACAACAGATTATATGTTAATATTTTTAGGAACGATGAAAATATTTTTAGTTTGTTCATTTTTGTATGTGATATAAACGATCGTTTTTAAAAAAACATTTTCGAAATTATTCATTTTCTACGAAATAAACAAAGCCTTATACTTATCGCATTCTCTTCAAAACCGATTTAAGTCATCAGGTAATTGTTATCTTTATTGAGCTATTGTTATACTTGTTTATAATATTATTTTGGTTGTTGTTCGTATGTCCTATATCAAATGCTACAAAATACATATTGCGTGATGTGAGAAGGAAAAAAACATATTCATCTGAGTGAGAAAAACATAGAATTTTTCCTATCAACATGAGACCAAACTTTGTAGCGTTTGGAGAGGTTCCAAGAAATAAAGAGATGGGTTTCTAGATATCAAAATTAATATCTATAATATATACCGAGATTAGGCAGATGATATTATTTTTAAGTTCTTTGTGGGAGTTAGAGTGCATGTTCCAGTTCTGGACATTAAAATATTCTATTGTAAACTGCGTGTATTATCCCAAAAATATTTTACGTTTTTACACAGCAAAGTGCTCAAATTAACATCTACGGTTGCAGGCAGCGCTCCCAAAGTCGAACGGATTTAGATTCTACATAAAGACGATTTCATAAGGCAAGGAGAAGAAAGGCAAAGAATAATGGAATGTACGTTAGTAAAGCAATTATGAAATCATGAGCGATCCTCTTTTCAGAGAGAGAGAGAGAGATGCAAACTCGATAGGGATTGGCTAGTGATATTACGAACAATGCTTTTGTTTTTTTCTTTTCATTTACAATGAAAAGGGTGGAGAAAGACGACCGGCATACAAAATGTATGGTTACACTGCATGAGCGGCTAAAATCGTTTTAGAGAATCGAATGAAAGGTCAGCTTCCAAGTTCGGCATCGCTCCGGTTACGCTCCCATGCGAAGCAAAACCAGAACCAGCTTTGACTCCGCTTGATACTTGCACCCGTCACCGACTTAAGCAGTGAAACAGAAATCGGATCATTTGCTTCTCAGGTTTGATTTTCCCAGAATCTCCATAGCCGTTGGTCAACCTTGCTATCTGAGGACAGTGTAGAATGGCGCGATAATCGTGCATTGCTAAGGTCAGCAGTCAGCATTAACGATGGGACAGCGCGCAGGGATCATCAGTTTGCGTGATATACCTAGTTGGCAAATTCCCATGGATCGAAGCACTGAATAAGATTATCTTGAAGATCCATCCGATTCCACAAAATCTTCAGCTCCACGACCAGATGAAGGATGAGCCAACTCTCAGCTAATTCACTGTTGGACATAACAGACAATGGGAATACTTTCGACAAAAGTTTCGCCCTACGGAGTTGCCCTTTCCTCATGGTTGGACGGCAATCCACATTCAAGTTTGATGGCTGCCATAAGCTCAGGTGAGACACGAGGGCGAGCTTCTCCCGACTTCTCCGAAAATTTACTCACCTCCCTCCCTCTGCTGTGAGAAAAGCTCGATTCCACATCTGCTCCCCAACCACGATAAAGTATGACCTTATTTGGCTCCTGAGAGACAAGAACGGCACCTGTTGCTTGCTGTAATAACACAGGAAAACAATAGGGAGTGAGCTACTTAATTATAAGCTAAGTGGCTTGCTCCGCAATTTGGCCCCAAAAAAAAAAAGAAAAAAGTTTGCTTGCTTCACAGACCTCCAGCTTGAAAACCAGCTCCTGGATCGATGTCCCTTTAGCCCTGCCCTTTACATTAACTATAGCAAGAGGGTGCTTCTGGAAATGTGTCTTAATCGTTTTGGCTATGCCACTCACAATGTTGCTTCTCCCTAAAAAATGACAGCAATGTAGATACGTAACAAATTTGGAAACTGGAGCTTACTATCAGCTGCAGCCTAATTTAAATGAAATCGCAACTATACATCCTAAAATACGAAAACTCCTTAATTGTTTGTTTTCATATATTACAAGCATGTGACATATCATAAGCTGCAGCCTAATTTGAAAGAAATTACAACTATAGATCCTAAAATACGAAAACTCCTTAATTATATGTTTTCATATATAACAAGCATGTGACATACTGTGCGCTGTGTATATAACCATCAGAAGAACCAAGCTTCCAAACAGTTTGGAAACTAGAAGGATAAGTATTAAAATACTTAGCAGCAGCAGCAAAACACTTTCTAACCTTGATTGACAAGATGTAAAATGATAACAACTGCACCGACATGAAATCCATTTAGTTTAATGTCTAAAAGAATGCCAAGTAGAATACCTACTGCTAGCACAGGGCGTTTTCTCATCCTGAGGGCTTGCTTACGTAGAAGAAGCCTCTCTTTGTTGGAAAGATTTATCCGACTCATTGGCATCTCATCTGATGTTTCTGGTTTGCTATCACCCATTTCAACAGATGCCTTGGATAATTCCACCGTCTGGGTATCACAGACATGATGCTCAGAATCAATTTGGTCAGATACTTTGTGCTTTGACTGAGATCCACGGCCTACATTAGATCAGCAGTAAACAGATGAGATTATAGTAGACAAACATTGCAAGAGTTTACCACTAACTTTTCGCCAGGCCCTGAGTCACCTTCATCGTGTCTTTGCATAGAAACACTCCACAGAGAATCTCCATTTGCTGATTTATCCAACACCTCAGGTTTGATTTTCCCAGAATCTCCATAGCCATTGTTTACTGAGAATCCTGTCAGCTCATCCTCCTGTCTAGATGGTATTTCGAGCAATGAAGCATCCACCCCATTGCTAGTGCTCATGGAAGTTGAATCATCTCCTTGATTATCTCTAGCCTAAAATAAAATTTCCACATGGCTTCTCTATAAGTATTCCCTCACCAACGAGATCTAATAAAGTCAACAAACTAACTTCTCATTGTGTTCTGTTGCAACAGTATAATGACACAAAGGTTGACAGCAATTTTCTCAATTGAAAAGGAGGCTGCTACAGGCTTTCATTGTGCAAAACACATCCCAAAATCCATCTTAACACATATTATTTCCCACAAGTTCACCAGATTTTTATCACATGATTGCTTATATCTGACTTGAAGCTTCATATTAATATGACACATTCAGACAGTAAATAGACTATCAAACTGATAGGGCAAAGAAGTTAAAAACATGCTGCTTTTCTATTTCCTGATGCAGATCACTATTAGTTTTCTGAAAAATCAGAGGCAGATCCAAAAACACAATAATTATGGTGAATAACAGCCTAACATAACTTTAACCGACCCCCCCCCCAAAAAAAAAATAATAACAATAATAATAATAATAATAAGTCTAACATAACTTTAAGTCTTTAAATTTCGAAACAGAGGTCTGCCTTAGTTGGCCTTTTAAGTTTTGTTTCGAAGATGGGAAGGGGGAAGAAATGAGAGGTGAGGGAAAAAGTCAGGACCAAATTTTACAATTTATGTGAGAGAAATTTCAAATTCTCCTCAACATTTTCTACCTCTCAACCTTTACTCTCCCCCAAGAAAGAAAATCTTTCAAACAAAGCATAAGTGTCCTTGCATTCCTAATGGTTTCTTCAGTTATCAGGAATCCATGTGTTGCAGGCATTAGATGGATGGAGTTCCAAGATTTAATTCTAAGTCCCGTGACCCCAGACCAGTAATATCAGCAATACTAGAACAGCAGTATCTAATCAAAGGGTTTACTTTCATTCGTTGCACGTTTCAACTCTAATCTCAGAAGCTAACATAGTACCACTGCATGACATAAAAAAGCAGCAGCCACCTCCAAGCATTTTATGGGTGCAAAAAGTACCTCAACATGCTCCTCGTGAGAAACAAAAACTCCAGGAAGAGAGTTGCATGCTAAGTCAAGTGCACCACCCGAGCTCAAAGAATCTAGTGATTTCATAGGAGCCACTTCCCCTGTGACCTGAATCCAACAGAAATGAACGTGGTATGAAAAACTACGTACTATTAACATGACAAGGAAAGAGAAACTGATGTGCTTACCGGTGGAGAAATCAAGCCGTCCAATGAATGTACGTCACTCCTTTCCTTGTCTCTATCCTGGCAAACAAAACATCTTATCTTGTAACTCAATATTGTTAACCTGATTGAGAGAAGGGAGATAGTATCACCCACCAACTGATGTTTCAGCTGATCTATATTTTCAGAAAGCTTCAACACATGAAGTTTCAAAGACTGCATAACAAGAACAGTAAATAAGTAAGATTTTATATATAATTTCAAAAGATACGAAAAAGGAAAAACAAACCAAGGAGATATAGAGGCTCTGGAAAATATTATGCAACTCCGGGCATTTATATGGTTGCAAAGAGAGAGATGTTAGCTTTACCTCACGACGTTGAGCCTCTAAGGAACGTTTCATTGCTGCTTTTTTATTTAGAAGTGTGTGTGGCCTTATACAAGCTGGTCGTTCATAATTTTTTCCACGATATACAATGATCGCGTATCCTTTACTCACCCTCTCTACTGCTACCAATATCCCACCACTTTCTGCCTCTAAGGTCTGGGCTATTTGATGAACAGATTCAATACTTTTCTCTTTACAGATTATTTTAACAAGCTCCCTATATTTCCAGTGAAGATGCATGTTTTCAACCGTCCCAGCATATACACCCCGTCTACCTGGACAGAGCAAAAGTCACGGCATATGAAATCCATTCCATCGAAAGTGTAGGCTAAAGAAAAGATAAAAAATTTTAAATTCTCATGAGAGAGCAAAACCAAATACTAGAGAGACAAGACAAGACGAGGCAAGTTGTAGAACGCACCCAAAAGTAAGAAAGGCTTCATTCTCAAGCCAACCTTCCTTAGCATGTACCTTTCTTCTTGTGTTATGCCCTCTTTATCCATATCAGGTTGTTCCGGGTTCTCAGCATTCTCAAGCTCAGCAAGAAGTTTCTCCGCCTTGGCTTTCTTCTCTAAAGCCTATCGTTGAAAAGGATAAACCTCTAGGAAAGACAGATACTACTGAAGTTAATGCAGATTCAGGCAGAGAAGTTAAAAAAGAAATACCAGGGACAGCTTGATGCCAGTCATCCTAATAACCCCCTCAACTGAAACGGGCTTCTTTTCTTCAGAGGGAGGAATCCTTATTTGCTTATCAGTGTCAGCATTGTCATCTCCAGATGCAGACAAGGTCAATCCATGTCGAGATACAACTGCTTTCTCCATTACTATGCCACCTTTCCTTCGCTCTTCTATTGCAGTTGAAACCGCAGGAGGCAAGTAATCCTTCCCTCTGTACAAGACAATAAATTCCCTATCCCGGGAAAGTAGCGTCCCTCCAGTTAGCCGCTGGAATAAGAGATCTTGAGTTAATAATGCCTGTTCTGGTCATAAAATAGATACAGCAAACAATATATCTTCTAGGGGAAATACCCAGAGCCACTAACATGAAGCATTATTAAGAGATTGACTAATTTTTGGACTTTACGTGTGAAAGAATACTTTCTATCGAATGAGTCTAACAACAGCTTAGAGATAATCTTAATGAAATCAGCTACTTGGGGAAAAGAAGTATATAAAATTTTCTCTAATAAGTATCTTCACATTCCTTCATCATGGTAAAAGAGATCTCTGCACCCTAATTCTTTCATTTGGAAGGGGAAAAAAAAGTGCAGATCTGTAACATATGTTTAAAAGGGTCTGACCCTCAATTCTTCTGCCATCATCTCGCTATTTGTGTTTTGTACTCCTCTCTTCACAGCAATCTTTGCAATCTCACATTTCTCCCACAACTTAATGATGGAAGCAGCTAGTCCTTGGAGATTCCTATTTCTACCTGTTGAATGCAGAACAAGCAAGTGAATACTAGACAGTCACGTCAGCCATTGGATCAAAATTAAAGCTTACCCAATGCAAACTGGCACGGCAATGGTCTACTGAGTCTCCTCAATATGGTCATTTCATCATTTGTCAGTTTAGGGTTGACTCCATAAGGAAGAAGGCGGAAGGGCCTTCTGTAGCCAGGAACAACAGCAGGTAGAAAATCCGCATCCACAGGTAGAGGTTCATATCCCCACCAATCGGCAAAGCGCGGACCCAGTCCATCTAACAATTGCTCAGCTTCTTCAGCAAGTTCTCGCTCACCTGGCAACTGGAATCGTACTTTATCAGGAGAACCCACGCCATGTATCAAGGTTGGATGACCAGCTTCATTCACAGGAGTTGGTCGAGTAGCTTCTACCCCATCATTGCCAGGTGGGCAGCTCTCTTGCTCATTGCATCCATCGTGATCTATCGGTCTGCCAGGGCCACTTGTTAGGCTATCATCAGCCAAGAAGTAAGGATACTTGTAATCAGCTCCTCTATACAATACCATGTTACCCCCAGATCTCCAAACTACCAGACCCCCAGTTTTCCTCTGAAGATGTCAAGGTTGTAAAAAAAAAAAAATATTAGACTCCTGAATCTGGAGGAAGAAATGCAGCATTAAAGTGGAACTTAATATTGTGATTGGATCAAAAAGTCCATAGCATTCTGAAATAAGCATAATCCAACATCTGTTTTGTAAGCTTACGAAGGGCATGATGACGGCAGCTTGATTGGATGGTTTGATTCGCTTGTCAAAGATGGTGTTCTATCCAATCGATAAACAAAAAGATTTCTACTCCGCAGATTGCACCCAAGTCTTATCCATTTCATTATGGAATTATATATGATCTTTGACATAAACGAGAGCCTCAAAATCAAGAGACTCACTCTACTAACAGTAGATACCGATGTAGCTATGCTCATTACCTCCAAGAGGCTACATAACTATTCAACAAGAACAGTTCCAGTCAACAATTCCCACAAAGAAGAACGCCCAGAACTAGCCATACCTCCAGAAGATCATGCGTCCTCTTCATGTTCATCCTGCACAAGTCCTCGCAGGTGATCTTAACGACCTCCGTCTTCCTCCACCTCTCGTGAATCCCATTCACAATCCCCTCCGTGATCCCCGCCTTCCCAATCCTCAACCCCTTCTTCAACTTCACCCCGATCCCCCTCAACCTCCTCAGCTCCTCCTCCGACAGCCTCAGCTCCGCCAGCGTCGGCGCCGCGGCCGCCTTCTCCTCCCTCCTCCCCCGCTCCCTCTCCAATCCCCTCTCCTTCCTCGCCTTCCGCCTCAACCGGCCGTACCTCTCCACGAAGCCGCCGGAGCCGGGCTCGGGGACGGGGTTCTCGGGCGTGCTCCAGCTCGTGTCGATGGTGTGGCCGACGCGGTACTTGGGCAGCCGCGTCGGCAGGGGGACGAAGATCTCGCCGGCGGAGCCAGGCGAGGGCTTCGGCACCGGGCCTCCGCCTCCGCCGCCGCCGTCGTCGTCTTCCTTGAAGCCGAGGCTGCGGAGCTTCTCGGCGATGCGCTGGATGGCGGACTGCGGGACGGCCGCGGCGTCGCCCCGGGGGGCGGCGGAGAATCGAGGGAGGAGGCCGGTGGAGGGCCGAGGGTTTCGGAGGAACGGAGGTGCAGGGAATGGGGAGTGGGGAGGAGCGAGGGTTTGTGGCGGGAACGGCGATGGCGGGGGGTGGAGGTGGAAGTGGAGGTGGCACTGGGGAACCAGCATTGCTTTCATGGAGAGGGAGGGAGCGTGACGAGAAGCGAAGCAGATAATGCGGTGTTTGTATCGGACGGGGGGGGGGGGCTCTTTGCTCACGTGATTCTCGCGTGCTGGCCCTCTACCCAAATTTTCATCTTCTATTTTCCCCATTTCTTTTTTTTTTTTTTTTAGGTCGAACTATTTGCCCATTTCGGCTCTTTTTTTTTTTATTTTAAAAAAAGGGAGCAAAAACAAAAGCTTGGATATTAGGTGATGTGGACTCCTTTCGTGTCGGTCCAAATCGAGCACGACGAGGGAATGCTTAAGCAGGCCGGTCAAACACGTAGGTTGGATTAGATCGAAAATGGTCTAATATAAATTGATTCATTTTCATACGATACAAATTTAGTAATTCATATCCGACTCCACCTATACCCAAGCCAATCTTATCATATTGCTAAAACAACTTCATATGTAATTAAATTTACAAAAACTAATATCCAAATTGAGACAAAAACATAAAATGAGTTAACGCAATATTAAGTTAAGGTAAATGAGAGCATGCAGAAAGAGAATTATATAGATGGATTGCACAAGATCAACTATGAAGAGAGCTTGATTCATATTTCTAAAATACTTTCATATTTACAAAAAAATATTGAGTTATATAAGTATATTGAGTCTAAGTAAGTAATGAATTTATTTAACACTCATTGATTTGGACTTTCTATTGAGGTTCTTCTTTACACATTTATAAATCGACCACCAACCTTTTCATGAGTGGTCTTAGGCTTTTCCTGCTCTAAAATTTAGCTCCAATGGCTTTTTCTTTATAAATTATCAACCTCTGGACCATCAACCTCTTCCACACTCCAACACGTATTGTCCCCAGAGATGGTGTGGCCACTCAAGAATATCAAAGCCAGGATCATTATCTTCATCTCGAATGATCAGATCAGTCACTTTCCTCATGATCACTTTTGAAACACTTGTCTTCTTCCTTCTAAACTCGTGTCATATGATTCCACTTCGATGTGAACTCTTTGCTAGTTCCGATCACCATGATTACGTTCAAGGCTAGAGAACCTAAACACATTAACAAAATGCAGCTAGTTGATATTCGAATTAATGAAAGTCAACTGGAGAAGAAATCGGATGGGTATTGCTTGATCGCCGTGAGCATGGAGAGATGGCTGAACGGACAAAGCGCAAACAAAACATGTACGTCCAGATCCTTGGCTGGCTGATGTCATTGTCTGCTTCTCTTTAAATAGCTGGATCCTTGGCGATCCTGAGCATGACGACAAACAGGCGCGAGAAACCAAGTGCTCTTAAAGACCTGTCTCTGCGGTGATTTTGCAAGCACATTAGGCAGAGAGAGAGCTAAGCTTCAACGGTCGAGTCTCGTTGTGCATCCTCCGACCTAGATGGATCGTGCAGAAAAGGAGAAACAGGATGCCGTGCCATGACAAGACTCTAGTGCTCATCCACAAGAGAGGCTGGGGAATTGCCAATCTCCCAGAGTCTCTGCAAGAAGAGATTCTTATGAGGCTTCCCTTCAGGGTCAAGTCCATCTCCAACTCAGGTGGCTATTTCAGATGTCCAATCCATCTTTGGCCCGTCTGTATACTTCTCACGCTACCGATCCCATTCTCTCTTGGACACTACCCCATTGCTGTTCACATGCTCAAGATGATGATATTCCTGATTACATGAGATTCGGTCATCTTTCATCAACGGATTTCATCTCCCCAAGTTTCACAGAGTCGTCCCCGCCATCTAGTCTAAAGAGCAGTATGGATTATGGGAGCCTAAGGGGTTGCTGTCAAGTTCACGCGATCGGGAAAATTATCGCACTGGCTATCCCGTTTTATGGGATAGTTTCCTTTCCATCAAGAGAGCATGGAAAACACAGATCTTTATCTATGGCGTTTTGATCATTGAGCTTGACCATTCATTATCTCAAAGCTCTATCACCCTCTTGACATTAAGTGTATCTCTGGGAGAGATGATCCAACAAAAACACCACAGGGAAGAATCGTTCGGAAGAAAAAATTGTAAGAAAGTCAACAGAATGTCAAAATACTGAACATGCTTTCAAGATCTCGGATCAAAATGATTCAACTTCAGTGTGAACATGTTTGCAAGTTTGGAGATTCATGAATACATCCAAGATTAAAGGACCCAAAAATGTTGATGCAACTTGTTGAGATTCAATCTAATAAAAGCCAGCCGAAGGAGGCATCCGAGACAGTGTTTGCTCACTATTTTCGATGTAGTACATGGCAAACAAAACAAATATGTCCAGATCTTTGGCTGGCCGATGTCGTTGTCAGCTTATACAAACAAAGCAAGAAGGGTCTTTCCATGCTTCTAGTTCTTGGTGACTGAACATGACGATCAACAGACAACGCATGAGAAGCTAAGTGCCGACATAGATCTGTCTCTGGAGGAGCTTTGCACAAACATATCAAGTAGGCATGTAGAGAGCTAGCTCCGATGGTCGAGTGCCGTTGCGCATTCCCAGCACAGACAGGTCATCAGGGAAACGAGAGAAGCTAGAAAACGTGCCACAACAAGACTCCAGGGCAGATCAAGATGAGCAGCCGGACAATTGCTATCTCCCCATTTCCCCGCAAGAAGAGATCCTCATCAGGCTTCCCATAAAGTACCTCTTCAGGTTCAAGTCCGTATCGAAGCAAACTCTCTCGGTATCTTAGATTCATATCTTTCTTCTTCGTAAATGAAACTCTTTTTTGTCGCAATTAGGGTCAAAAATTCTAGTCCTATATAATAGGGAGAGATGAGCATCTATCCAAGGTCTACCCTAAATTAGTATTGTGTAATCAGGTTTCCATCGGAAATGGTCTAATTCTAAGTCCCAAAAATTAGGAACGGGCATTGTATAGTCCAATTTCAGGGTTACGGTGCTAATCCGAACTGACCATGGACTTTGGATCGAACACATTTTGACTACGTTTGTTGTTTGTTTTGCTTTCAAGTGGTTAGAATTTAGAGCAATCTTTTATGGGTGAATGAGGAATGAAGCCTATAATTTATGTTTTACATTACTTGTTTCGGGCAATTAAAGATTTCTATTATTACTTTAGCCTCCGTTTTGCTTGACCAAGGGAGAGTTGAAAAAATCCATATTGCTTCAGACTTCTTTTGTTCTTCATTGGTGTTTTACTCGCTTTTTTGTTACTTAGTATTGCGGTTCTAATTATCGTGTGTCGATGGATAACTACTTCGAAAAAGGAAGTTTCACTTTTTAAGGAATACAAAAAATGAAACCAAAAAAAGGAAATTGGGCGATTCCTTGTACCGATCTTGGAACTGTTGGAAGTTTGTTTGTAAAACAAATTAAGTGTGTGTTCCCTTGTCCCACATATGAAAGGTGAGAGGAGATGAGGTAGTTAATAAATGCGGGGCTTCTTTAGTCTATCTAAAGAAAAGATTAGGTGTAGGTTAGACTCCATCATATCCGCGTGTGGATATGCGATTTACTTAGCACTAACCCCTTTGTTTTTATTTTATTCCGTACGGTTGTCTTATTAACTTTAATTAGTTCAAAGTTGTTTTTTGTTTATTGAGAATTTTCGAAAATTATGAAAATTTGCATTTATTCATTTTTCAACTTCTTCCAAATGAATACCTTTGTTCATTTGGGCAACTTCTTTCAAAAAGATACATTCATTCATTTTGCAATTTTTCACAAAAACTTGCCTATATTCTTTAAGACCGACTTATATATATGTGTGTCAGTTTTCCAGATAAACGAATTGAGATCATTTCTTTTTTGAGTCTTCTTTCTAAAAAACTACAACCATCTTTTCAATTGTTTTCTAAAAAGACCATGGAAAAATATTAAAATTACTATCTAGTATTCTCATTTTGAGATTTTGTTGTATCCTGGAGGATATTTACTGGTGATCATTAACAATTTTGTGGGGCAAATAAATTTTTAAAGAAAGTTTTATTACACCTCAAAATCCGACTTAATTATTCTATTGATTTGAAGCCATATTCTTCCAACAGGAACAAGGCTCCACAAAATCAGTTCCAAGTTTCAAAATCTAGAAATCGACCTATGCGGGTAGGTTACAGTCCATGGTTGGGCCGACACAACCCTAAGCTGCTCACCCCTAGCCGAAATTTCTTTTTGGGTACATACGATACAGCTTTCATTGGCAAGCAATTGGCAAGCAAGAAAGGATCTTAATTATTCTTGCCATCACTTTTGAGCATTCTCTTTTTACTAATATGGTGAAAATCTACCTCCCTCTCCAATAGCACATCGCCGTAAAAGGTGCCTGTTTATGATGTGCCATAAATAAATTAGAGATTGCATGCATGGCAATATGCTAATATCATCTATTGAGAATTTAACCGTTGCAATAAAATGAAAACTTTCGCAAAAAAAAATCCCATTGGCTTTCTGTAAATGAAAGGCATTGAAGGAGACTACAACGATCGACTTGATGCACAATTTTAGAGCATAAAAATACCAAGGAAGAAAGAAACAACTCCTTCATATGCTGGGCAAGTTGACATGTTAAAGTCATTGCATTGCATTTTTGTACTTATTATTTCACTTAAAACTTTTGATTGTGTATAGCCTCTGAGGTAGAGAGAACAAGACTTCCAAAGGTGGTTGCATTAAAAAATGCTTAATGCTTTTTTTTTAAACTAACCGAGAAACTCGTGAGAATCTTAATTAGGAGCAACCGTGTCTGATTTTACTAAACCAGGTTATGATATTATCGTCGATTATAATGTTGTTTTGGATAGAGATTCGTTCAATTCACAAGATTGCATAATCTGAACCCGTCGCAGTTAAATCTTAGAGGTCTATCAAGTCTCTATGCGACCCTCACCCAATCTAAATATTTCGTGAGATTTTTGTTTTCTAAATTGGTGTAATTGAAGGTTTAAATTCTCACATCTTACAAGAGAAAGGTAGAGACAAATATCCAAAAGCTATATTTACTCAATAGTATCTTTTTAATGTGTAACCATCAATAGGTACGTATACCCTCTTCAACGTGTACAGAAAAGGGAATTATCCAATAAGAAATCTAGCTATCTTAGGAAATAATGAAGTATTATATTATATTCTTAAAATACTCTTTACCTAGGAACTCTCTTATATATACAGCCACACGAACTGCTATAATCCACACACGATCGAACTAGAATACTGTCCTAGGAAGCACCACGCCTAAAAACACAATGGCTCCCAAAATCTCCTGTTCTTTCGTGACCATCCTCGTTCTCTTTCTTGCATTTCGACCCTCCACGGTTCACTCGAGAAGCCTCAAGTCTACCAATCCAAGCCTCATTTCCTTCCAGAGCTTGGAGGGGGTTCTCAAGGGCCAGACCAAGCAAGGCATTAAAGAGGTCAAGCGTTACCTCAGAGCTTTCGGATACTGGGGCTACGAGGAGGACGAGAACGAGGTCGCCCTCATGGACGACGAGTTCGACGAGACTTTAGAGTCGGCGCTCAAATCTTACCAGAGATTCTACCATCTGGAAGTCACCGGAAAGCTCGATGCCGACACCGTAAAGCAGATGAGCGCCCCAAGATGCGGGGTGCCCGACTCCGTCCACCCTCGGCACGCAGAATGGAATGCCACTAAGCCTAGTAAGCTCCGCATAGTCGCGCGCTACAACTTCTTTCCCAACAAGCCTAGGTGGCCGCCTTCCAAAACCCATCTCAACTACGCTTTCGGCCCGGTCCCTGCGGCCATCCCTCTGGAGGAGTTGCGAGGAGTTTGCTCGAGAGCTTTCCAGAGGTGGGCTGATGTTACGTCGTTCACATTCTCAGAAGCCTCGGCAGGCGGGTTGGTCGATCTCGTCATAGGCTTCTACAGAGGCGATCATGGCGACGGATATCCTTTCGACGGGCCCGGCAAGATTCTCGCCCATTCATTTTCCCCCACCGACGGTCGGTTCCACTACGACGTGGAGGAGCAGTGGAGCACCAACCCAAGCTCGACGCAATTCGACTTGGAATCGGTGACCTTGCATGAAATAGGACACCTCCTGGGGCTCGCCCACACTCCCGATCAGAACGCCGTTATGTTCGCCACGATTTCGCCCGGCGCTCTTAAGAGGGATCTTCGACAAGATGACATCGATGGCATACATGCTTTGTACGCTGCGTAATACAAAGGCCTTGGCCTATGGTTTTCATGATTCTATAAGCAATATCTTCAGTAAAAAGTTATGATTATATTAGCAATATCAGCAAATTCTCGCTATACGATTCATGTATTTTTTAGGCCTGGTATGCAGAAGTTCGAGATGCATGTACCCATGCATAACAAAGGTGTTTGCCAATGAAATTAGGTTTTGATTAGTTAGTATTTTCACTTGGTGAGATAGCAAAAAAGGGTTGGTGCAATGGTAACCTTGGTAAAGGTTTATAACTAAATTAGTACAAATACAAAAGATTTAGGACTTTTTTGACACTTTTCCCGTAATGTTGTATCTATACTATTTTTGCTTCTTCTATCAATTTCACATAAGTTGAGGCTAGACATGTAAGATAACTCCACCTTCGCTACGTAGTCATGATTTCATTCAAGACACATACTCAAAACTGGACTGACACTGTCCATGCAACCATCATTAACAAAATCTTAACCGAAAGTGGCTTGTATTTGTAAAAATTCAATCGAACCGAATCAAACCAAGTTATTCATCAAGGTATTGTCCGACAAGAACGTCAATAAAGCTTGGTTGTTTTTGTAGTATTGTCCCTGATATTCACAGACCAATATCTTCTTGAAATTTTTTTTATTCTTCATGCTATTTGTAAGGTACTTTATTCATTACATGTTTATCTAAAGTGGAGGGTTTGATTGCGCGGATTTACTTAGTTGAACTCTGGGATTACTGCGTTGCAACTCGCAAAAGAAACAAACATGTTGATGCCTCCACCATGACTTGTGTCTTAGGTTGCAGCTCCATCTGCAATTGCCACATAAACTACTAAAATTTACCAATCCAAGCCTCTCGCGATTTAAAATATACCTGAATTGTTGGAGATAACTCCCTAGATTTTCCATATTTCTCTTGATTGTGCATATATCTCCCTTAGGTGTGTATATTCTTGATTGATATGATATCTCTCTTAATTGTGCATATATATCTGTTATGTACGAACCTAACATCTATCGAGAAAATTGTCCAAAAAAGTCATAAATAGACTTGGGTAAATTCAATTCTAAATCTTTTGACATTTTGTTAAATGAGTTTATCCGGCCAAATTGGGCCAAAAATTGCTAAGTGGCCCCAACAATCCTATATAGCTCAGTTTGTGCTAACGCATGTAACTTTAACAATGTTTTTATAATTTTTGAATTTTTTTAGATTTTTCCTTTTTCTTTGTTTATTTTTTTATCAATTGCCGACATCCCTTCCCTAGCACTAGGCGAGGGCTAGCGACCCTCGTCCAAGTGAGCCATTGAGGGCAGTCTCCCTTGACTAAGGTGAGGGCTACCCTTGCCCAGAGCTAGCGAGGGGTAGTCTTGCCTATGACCAATGAAGGCGACCCTTGTCCAAGCGAGGCCAACCCTCGCCTGATTGCGGCCGTTAAGGGTAGCCTCATTGGAATAAGGCGAGGGTGACCTCACCCAGCCTTCTCCAGCCATTGCCTGATAGCAACCATCAGCAAAAGGGAAAGGAAAAGAAATAAAATAAAGAAAATAATTCAAAATATTTTTAAAAAATTATTCACATTAGTGCCAGTATGTCACATAGGACGGTCAGCTTGATTGGACAATCACGTCAGCATTTTCTGATCAAAATCTATCGTAAGAACTTAGCTAGCAAAACGTAAAAAAATTTAGCACTCAATTGGCACAATTTAAATATTTAAGATTCAGTTGGCCAAAGTGCAATAAAAAATTAGCATTTAACAGAAGAAAAGATTAATTGCAAGAGGCTTGATTTAATTTTTCAAGCAAGTAATGCTAAGAAACCGTCATTAAATATATAAACAGTCTAAATTCTTTTTATTGGGTATACATAATTTAGCATTGCATTTGAAAATTATCTTTTTGCTAATATAGTGGACAGAACAGAAAATTCACCTCTCTCTCCAATATAAATCAATTTGATGGATCAATATTTAGCAGCCAATATTTTGGAAATTCCCATTTACTTTTAGTTTCATTTGTTTCTCGAAAAATAAATGATTTACAAAACACTTGCATAAAAATGATCTATTCAGCATTGATAACAATTTATGTATAAATATTGTTATTAACGGTGAAAATATTTTTTGATTATTTGTTTTTATAAGTAATACAAGCAATCATTTTTAAAAAAATATTTTTTAAATTATTTATTTTTCGTAAAACAAACCGGGTCAATCACATTGATGACCATGAAAGTGAGACTCCAGGAGTCCCCTTGACGCTCAACTTTTCTAAAGTTAAATTCTAGAATTTAGACTATATATCGTTCGATTGGCTAGGGAGTGGAATCTTATCAATCACAATGAATTCCATGTCAAGTTTATAAAGCATAAAGGTTTTGGATTTTTTTTCCAAATTTAGTGTTATTACAAGGTTTTATTCGGGACCCAAGCTTAAGTTATTAGGTAAAATTTTAATTTAATATTTGAAAATTCTAACATGTTTCTCAAAAAAAAAAATAAGTTAACAAATAAGTTTTTCATTACCAATAACAATTTATATCTAAACATTGTTCTTGACGGTGAAACATCTTTTACATTGTCAAGGTTTATGTGTGGCCCTTATTGAGTGAAAAATTAATGATATTACTTGTTTATCATAATACCGTCTAGAAAAAAAGATTCGTTCAATTGGCAGGGGAGTGCAATCTTATCCATCACAATGAATTCCTTCTCAAGTTTATGGGTGGCCATTCTTGGGTTATTATAAGGTTTCATCTAGGACACCATTTTTGGCCTTCATCAAGTGCAAAGATTTCGGCTATTTTTGGAAAATTCAGCGTTATTACAAGGTTTTATTTGGGACCCCATTGAATCCGAACACCTTCCTAGGCAACACTGCACACGCACAAAATGGCTCCTAGGATGTTCTGTTCTCGTGTCCATTCTCGTTGTCTTTATTGCAATTCATCAACCCTCCAACATTCACTCGGAGAAGCGTGAAATCTACCGATCCAAGCTTCTCTTCCTTTCAGAGTTTGGAGGGGGGCCTCGAGGGTCAGGCCAAGCAAGGCATCAAAGAGGTCAAGCGTTACCTCAAAGCTCTCGGATACTTGGCCTAGGAGGATAAGAACGACGGGGCCCTCATGGACGACGAGTTCAACGAGACTCTCGAGTCGGCACTCGAATCTTACCAGAGATTCTACTGTCTTAAAGTCACCGGAAAGCTTGATGCCGACACCGTGAAGCAAATGAGCATCCCGAGATGCGGGGTGCCTGACTTCATCCGCCCTAGGCACGCTAGCAGGAATGCCACTAAGCCTAACAAGCTCCGCATAGTATTGCGTTATGCGTTCTGTCCGGCGGGAATAAGTGGCCGCCTTCCAAATTCCATCTCACCTATGCTTGGACTCCATCTCCAAGGCCGTCTCACCGGAGGACGTGAGAGGAGCCTTCTGGAGGTCTTTCCAGTCCTGGACCCATGTTACTGCATTCACCTTCAATGAATTTTCGTCTGATGAGACGCCAGACATCAGTATAGGCTTCTACAGCGGCTTTCATAGTGATAATCAACCTTTCGATGGACCCGGCAGGCCCATTCGACTTACCCGAACTTCGGTTTGTCCCACTACGATGTGGATGAGCCGTGGAGCGTTAATCCCAGCCCGACCCAAATGGACTTAGAGTCGGTTGCCTTGCATGAAATAGGACACCTCCTGGGGCTCGCTCACAGCCAGGATCCGAACGCCGTGATGCATTACGGAATTGCGCCCAGTACTGTCAGAAGGGTTCTTCAAAAAGATGACGTCGATGGCATACATGCTCTGTACTCTTAGCAATCCTTGGCCATTCTATTGGCAATATCAGCACATTTTCACTGTGCAACAAGCGATTGCAGCAATGAAGGCAACAACTATTAAGGTTGTACATGACAACGCTTTTTGGCCGGAGAAAAGTTCTTTTTCAGAAATAATTCTTTTTTATTTCTATTCCGAGGAACAATTTCTAAGTAAAATAACGTGTTTGATAACTACACAAAATTTCTACTCTTTGAATAGAAAAAGAATGAAATGTTTGGTAACGCAATAGTTTCTTTTTAATATTTATTCGTTTTTTATACTTGCGCACGGATCGCCAACCACCAACCGCCGGCCGCATTGCTGCTTGCCACCATGACCACGACTGGCCATTGATCGCCACCGCCGATCCACAAGACATCCCATCGGCCGTCGGCGGTCGTGCAACGTGGTGGCGGCGGCGGCGGCGGCAGCGGTGGCAACCGGTGGAGGCCAACGACGACAATGGTCCGGCGGTTGGAGGTGGCCACGGCAAGAGAGATGAATAAAAGAAAAAAAAATAGCTTATTTCTAGAAATTGTTCCCGAGAACAAGAATCAATTTTTTTTTTTTTTTATGACCGGGAACCCGGACAAATGACGGCGGTGAGGTAAACCCGAGGCGACTGAACCATCACCACAGACCTAGCTACAAGTGAGTCGCGCAATAAGGATGCGGAATTTCGAACCCCTCCCCTTTCGGTGGGGGAGTAGAGCTCTAACCATCGCAGCCACCACGGGCGATGGTGAAGCAACTTTTTTTTTTTCTCGTTTTTGCTCCAAATTTATTCCTAGGCTAACTTTCTATTCCGAGAAATAGAAAAACAACTTAGCGTTACTAAACGGATTTTTTTTTTTTTTGTTCCGGGGAACAAAAGAACAGTAAATTTGGGAGAAACGGAAATGTTACCATGCAGTGCCCTAAGGCAAGCGTCGGTAACGATTCTGTTTCAAAAATTATTCCTCGGAACAAAAATAGAAGAACTATTTTCGTTCCGGGGAACAATTTTTTAACGTAAGAACGCGTTTGGTAAACTTGTATAATTTATGTTCTTGGAATAGAAAAAAAAAAGAAACATGTTTGGTAAACTTGTATAATTTTTTTGTTTTTTTAATTTTTTAATTTTAATTATCCTTTTTTCTTATTTCTTATTTCTTATTTTTTTCTTCCTTTTGGCCGGTCTAGGCCGAGCCTCATTGGGGCCGGCGAGGTCACCGGCCATGGCTGAGGCCGACTACCTGCCAAAGAAAAAGGAAGAAGAAAAAAGAAAAAGAAAAAGAAGGAAAAAAAGTGTTTCTCGGAAGTGTTCCCGGGAACAAGATACAAGTTTTTCTTGTTTCTTGTTTCTAAATTTGTTAAAAACAAAAACAAAAAATGATTTTTTTTTGGAAACAAAAGTGTAAAAAACGCGTTTTTGTTCTTTTTTTGTTAAAGGAACAAAAGAACAAAAATTGTGTTCCGGGGAACGTAAACAAAACCCAAACAAATAAGCCCTAAACATGCCCCCTTCACAAATTTTTTTATACGATCAATATGGGATAGCACATTTTTCAAAATATAAATAGATATCAGCCATTGAATTAGAAACTCTACATCGGTGCCTAGGTCTCCAATGCTCAAACCTGGGTCTATTGAGGTAAGGTCCGAGGCCTCTATGCATGTGCCCGATGTCCTATGATCAAATAAATATATCTATGATAAATTCACTATAAATTATTTTTTTGGTCAGCAAAAATCCTAAACTAATATACATATAACAAATTTAGTAAAACTAATTTTTGGGTCACTAATCATCCTAAACCGATACGCTTGTCTGTGACTTCGGTCGATTTTACCTTGGATTGCTAAATTAGATGATGCATGGCAAAGTAACTTAATTGACATGATAAGCTCATGTAAAAATTCATGTCAGTTTGAAGCAACTTTATCACAAATATATTAGTTTGGGATTATTTATAATATTAACCCTAAAAATGAAGCTTTTAAACACGTCCGAGCATGTGATTCTCTTTTTGTTAAATGATGCTTTATTACCGCACCTTTCGTTTTCTTCTGTTTTCCACTAAAAAGGATTTGAGTAGAGATTCCGCCAAAATGCCAAAAAGGATTCCCTCTCCTCTTCGAACACCAGCCTCCTAGTCTAGTCCGGCCACTTTGCCAGCAACGGAAGCTAGGGAATCGAACTTGCTGAATTCGATCGAAGTGCGAATCCGATCTTCTCCGGGAATTTGAAGTCTTGAGCTCTGCGATCAACTGGGTTTAGGGTTCTTTGGAGATGGACAACTCGGGGGAGATGGAGAAGGTGGTCGCCGTGATCATGGTCGGTGGACCCACCAAAGGTATGTTTAGCAACTCTCCTCTCTTTTGATCTTGAAAGAGATGGTGCTGTTCTCCGTTCTTGTTTTGCTTGATCATGAGGTTACGGCATCTCTATTTTCAGGTACTAGATTTAGGCCTCTCTCGTTCAACACGCCGAAGCCGCTCTTCCCTTTGGCTGGGCAACCTATGGTTCACCATCCCATCTCTGCCTGCAAAAGGGTATGTCTCAAAATTTGAACTTTTTCATGTGGAAGTGCTAGTTTTTCATATGACTGGACCTAAGTGTGTTGGTAATTAGATTTTGGATAAAAGATGGAGACTTGATCAATGTGGAGTTGTTGTGATATGCAATTGGATTCTTGCTGTGCAGATCCCCAACTTGGCTCAAATTTTCCTGATTGGGTTTTACGACGAGAAGGAGTTTGCCTTATACGTCTCTTCCATATCGAATGAGCTGAGAGTCCCAGTGAGGTGACCCCCGCGTTGGTGTTGGGTTTGATGCTTTATTGTGTCTTGCATATAGGAATAAGTTGTAAAGGCGGGCATTTTTGTGTCTGTGTGTGTGTTTCAATAAATGATTCCTCTTCAGATACTTGAAAGAGGATAAACCGCATGGTTCAGCTGGTGGCCTCTATCATTTCAGGAATTTGATTATGGAAGACGGCCCGGTAAAATTCTTTACTAGGTCCCTGCTCTTATTTTTATTCACATATAGTCTTTGATGTCATGTCTTATGGGAATTATGAGCTAGTGTTGCCTAATATATGCCATTCACATGAAGTATTCTAATTTCGTATCCCCCTGTTGTTTTACAGTCTCATATTTTTATAGTGAACTGTGATGTCTGCTGCAATTTTCCACTTCCAGATATGCTTGGTAGGTTCAATCATTTCCCTATATGTCGTAATGGTGTTCTCTACCTAAAATTTAATTAGCTCTTTAGGATGATGCAATTTATGTAGAGAACGTCACTATCATTGTTTGCACATGCAGAAGCCCATAAAAGATATGGTGGGATGGGAACAATGCTAGTAGTCAAGGTGAGTTCCTTGTGTCAAAGTTTCTCTCTCCGTTCTATCAAGCTGATGATTCCTCAGGCCTTCCTAGTTGCTGAAACATACCCTCGTTTTTCTTCACCGACAGGTTTCTGCTGAATCAGCTAACCAGTTTGGTACATTAGTTTCTGATCCTGTCACAAATGAGCTGTTGCATTACACGGAGAAACCTGAAACTTTTGTACGTTTGCAGGGCATTTCACTTTCTCAGACTGCTGCTAGATTAACTGAATAACATATTTGATGATTTCATTAACTTACTTTTTCTCTTTAAATGCAGGTCAGTGATTTAATAAATTGTGGTGTATATATCTTTACTCCAGATATTTTTTCTGCAATTGAAGATGTATCTAATGACCGGGAAGACAGAGGTAGGTTGATGTGCATAAAAATGCGTCATGTGATTTGGGTTTGTCATGAATTGCGTTAACACTCAGGCTAGCTCACTTTCATGCTGACATTTTTCGTCCTAAGTCACAGCTAATCTGCGGAGATTATCCAGCCTTGATATAAGCACATCTACAAGGTCAATCTTACCGACTTCCATCCTCAGAAATATATTTTTAAGAATTTTCTGTATCATGAATTGCTTGCAGCAGTTCAAGGTGATTATTTGTAGTACTTGACTAATTAGTTGAGAAGACTTTGATTAAAAAAAATTGAGCAAAAATGGTATAAAAAGATTCATATAGCCTTGGCTAAGTGTCAGTCTTCTGTTGCTGCTGCTGTTTTAACACTCAAACAAGTAGTTGTCAATGCACTGGAAATATTTAGAAGATAACTACCCCTCTTTTCCCTTTTGATGAGCGAAACTGCGTAGTTTCTTATTGGAATTGCCAAGCAATATAATTAATGCAATAGACACCTATGGAGTTCTTGGTTACAGGTGAAAAATAAACCTTGGAGTTTGTAAGTTTGCATAGAATCTAACAAACTCTAAGATCATAATCTTTTTCTAGTTTTAATCTTGACGGGATGTGGGGTTTTTTTTGACAAATGGTTAACTTCTCATGGAATTAGCAAACTGGTTTCAGGTGAAATTGAAGATGTACAGAAGAAGGGATATGGGCCAAAGACATTGAAAATATGATAACTGGATCTTGTGCATGCATGTGTGTTCTTGTCCCCCTTCATTCATTTGCTTTAATTATGCTGAGGCATGAGGAAGTTTCTCTTTGTTAGCTCAAGATTTATTAAGATCATTCTTTCAAGTATAAGTTTGGTGCTGCACCTGGGTTGTGTGGTAAAAATATTCGGAAAATGAGGAAGTTAGTATGCAAATATCATCACAGCTGTGCACACGTATTCATTTCTTTAGGTTGTATGTTCCATCGTTTTTCATTATCTTGGATTTCTTATTATTCTGATCCCCGTTTCGAAGCTGATGGTGCTATTCTTTCCTTTGAGTTTTCTCAACAGAACCAACATTGCTACAGATTTTGTTAGATTGGACCAGGATATATTGTCACCTCTCTCTGGAAAGAAGCAGCTTTATACATATGAGACCATGGATTATTGGGAACAGATCAAGACACCAGGGTAAAGTAACTCGGTGTGATGTTTTAGCTTCTCTTTTTCTAACGATTAGTGTCCATCTACAACTTGCCCTCACTATATACTCTCACAATGCCTCTTCCTGTCCAGGATATCTTTGAAATGCTCCGGTTTGTATCTGGCCCAGTTCAGACTCACCTCTCCTCATCTTCTTGCTAGTGGAGACGGTACAAGAAGTGCCACAGTTGTTGGTGATGTTTATGTTCACCCATCAGCTAAAGTCCATCCAACTGCGAAGGTTGTTCCATTTACTTCCATTTACATCATATCGGTCCATCTTTTCTTCCTAGACAACTTTTAAGTTAACCACTCTGGTTATAGACTAATCAAATTCATTGATTGCTATTCTACTCAATTTAGAATTTGCTGTCAAGCTAGGCCTTCTTTCCCATATATATCAAAGATAGAACTTGAAATACACAGTATTAGTTTGCCTACATCCTAGACATGTTTGCACAGTGACCGTGAATCCATAATGTTCCTGTGAGTTAACGATGGTTGTTCAGTAAATTCCTTTCTGGGCTTTCCATAAGATAAGTATGGCAAGATCACCTTGTGGACAGTTTGCCTTGAATTTAAAGAAGAGAAAATAAAGTCGGAGACTTTACTTTGCTATAGATGAGTTAAGTTCTTGAAAGAAATAGCATTATCAAGTGATTTGAGTTTTGTTTACTTTAAAAGGGTGAATCTGGAATGCTTAAAATACTTTCAGGGCCTGACTTATAATTTCTGCTTTCGCCATCTACATTAGTTCTGTCCTCCCTGTGTATCTTTTGATTTGACATTACTTGTTTGGACAGATTGGCCCCAACGTCTCTATTTCAGCAAATGTTCGTGTAGGACCTGGTGTGAGGCTGATAAGCTGTATCATTTTGGATGATGTTGAATTAGAGGTATGGGAGACAATCAAATACAAGTGTCATTATCCTAGGATGATGAGAATATTAACTGAGATTGCTTTGGCAGGATAATGCAATAGTTATAAATTCCATTGTTGGATGGAAATCATCTCTTGGGAGATGGTCAAGAGTCCAGGCAAGTTTGTTTGCAGTTTCCCTGTTCATACTCATGTACTTCCACATGCAAAAACAATTTCAGAGCCTTTGGCTGTGAAAGTCTGTAATATTAGTTCACTTTAAAATCTCACCATAACAATTTTGGCCTTTGTTGATTGCTATTAACTGTCAATGATCAACCTCTTTCCGCTTGTCTAGGCTGATGGAGACTACAACTCAAAGTTGGGAATCACAATTCTTGGTACTTAACTTTGAAGAGTGAAAATTACTTGAACATTGTTCTGTTCTCATTGCACTTTAATCCGTGGATTATGCTCAACAATGCAGGGGAATCTGTGGTGGTAGAACAAGAAGTCGTCGTCGTCAACAGCATCGTTCTGCCAAATAAGATCCTCAACGTGAGTGTGCAGGATGAGATCATCTTGTGAAGAGTTGGCGATGTTTGAATTTCAAAGCCCTCCAAGGTGCACTATTTGGAAGAGTTTGTTTTGTTCCGCATAGAGACGGTAATACGAGAGAGAGAGAGATATGAATTGTCCCATAGAATTAGGTATATAATAATTAGAGGGGTTTCATGTGAAAACTTGATGAGCGTCGTAAAGTACGAGTCATCATTCGCACTTTCCTTCGCTTGTTTTTCAAGTTCTGCTTAATAGCAAGACAAGCAACGCAATCGTGCCAATTGTCGCTTATGTTTTCTCCGGCTTAGCTTTTGATCACGGAGTTCTACAAATCCATTGTAAAGAATTGATAATTGTTCATGAATTGTGGTAATCTTTCGCATGCATCAGTAATTTCACATAAGTTTCATTTTGGCTTTTGTTTATTTTTTAGCTGACTTTTTATGAATGAATGTTCTATTTTGTGATTCACCTTTCTGAAGATGTCAAAAGCTTGGTTCGACAAATATATATAATTTTTTTCATTATTTCTCGAGAGATGGGTTGTTTGTTTGGAGATTCAGAAGGTAGTAGATCATCTGGAGAGTGGAGAAGAAGGGAGGAGGAGGAGAATGTTTCTTCGTCTAAACCACAATCTCATCCCATCGAATATATCCAAAGCCTTTGCTCATAATCTTAAACCTTTACAATCACGTGTTGAGACTAGAACCGATATATTACGAGATATCACCAATCTCTCCCCTCATGACACCCACCCAAATATCCAACTAAAACCCAATTCTAAGCCTCATCTCGAGAAAATACCCACTGAGGAGAAGTTTTTAACTGAGCTCACCCCTACTTCCCCCACTTCTAATACTACTCTCAGTCCCTTATATCGTTTCTGGGTCCCCTACTAGCTCTCACTTGTCCATATCCTCTAATCCTCCTACTGGTCATGAACAATTTAACTGTCCTGATCTCAACCCTGTTACCCTAATGAAGGAAGATGGTGAGGAGGTTGCTGAGAATAGATACTTTGTTGAATTTCCTGATGAGCAGAGAGGATCCGAGGTTGACGAGGAGGGTGAGGTGAATGCCAGAGCTGGGGTGCATGTACAATTTGCTCAGCCATTGATGAATCTTTCTGAAAAGGAAGGAGTATCCTGTAAATGGAGCTCAAAATGAAGCAGAAAATGAAGCAAAAAAAAAAAAAAAATTATGTAGGGGCGTGCAGGTGGAGGTTGTGGCAGAACAACCCTACTTCAGATGAACAGAACTTTGCCGGGAAAGATTGCTTTTTGTTGCTGGCATGTCTGGAAACATCGGAATGGGATGACGTTCAATGGAAAAATAACAAGCCATATACTGAGAATGCAAAATGCCTTTGATAAATCCGTTAGGATCTCTACTGCTGTTGCTCCTATGGAAATGAGTGATTTATCGGTCCATGATGAACATAAAGTGGCAGAAACCCCGTGAAGGAACTATTAAACTGAACAGCGATGGGACCTTTGTCGATGATACAAAGGAAGCAGCAACTGGTTTTATAGCTGGGGGCTCTAATGGCATGCTAATTAGGAGGCAAAGGCGAGAGGATACATGCAGAATGGGAAATTAGCTAGAAGTTTTAAATTTATTACAATTATGCCAATTTAATCTAAATCATAAATTTTTTACATTTTTGCCAATTCGGTACATTCGGTCAATTGTGGCCAAAATTTGTTGACATGGACGCTGATCGTCTTACGTTGTATGACCGGCACTGACATAAATAATTTTAAAAAATCGAATTTTTTTCTTTTCTTTCTTTTGTTTTTTTTCCCTTTCCTCCTCCTACTACTAACCAATCGCTAGACCTTAAGCAAGTCTTGCCCAACCCAGGCAAGATTGAGCCTTGCCCACCCCTCTAGTGAGGGTTGGAGCCTTGCTGGTGGCTAGACAAGGCATGACATCGCTAGATTTGGCAAGCCTCGACCCTTGACAAGGCAAGGGTGACCTAGGCGAAGCGTTGCCCAACCATGGCAAGGCAAGGGTGACCTTGCCAGCCCTCACTCTGGCCAATCGCTAAGGTTTGACAACCGATTAAAAGACGGAGGGTGAGGGAAAAAAGAAATAAATGATATAAAAAATAGTAAAATATTATTAAAAATTATCCATATTAATTTCGGTCGATCACATGAGTCGAAGTTGGTTGATAGCTAAATTAGCACAAAGGTAAAAGATTAAATACTCAATTGGCAAAAAAAAAAAATTAAATTAAATTTACATAATTGTAATATGTTTAGGACTTTACCTAAAAGATTAATAACTTGGTCCCCTCTGTCTCCTCTAAAATTACTATTTATTTCTGATGCTGATGGAAAAAAACCTTCATTGAACGTTGTGATTCTGTCTTGTGATGGAGAAAGAAAGCACGAGGTTTTTCTGGCAACAACAAAAAAGGAGCTGTCGTTTTCATGGGGAAGCGCCGTGAACACGCATGTGCTCCCTGGCAGGATTTTGAGAACATGCAGCAAAATAATGGCCAGCGGCCACGTGTCGTAGGCGCCATTGCATGGAGATAAATCTTTACGGCAGTAAAATTTTACCCTTCACTAAATTGAAGGTCGAATTTTTTTTTTTAATCGATCTTGAAAAGTTATACTAGAATATTTCAAGAACTGTTTATGGGGAAAATCGTAATGAACTCTTGTTCAAAGAAAAAACCAAACATACAAGCTTTCAGCATGCTTATAATGAGCTCGCAATTGGTAATGGAAGCAACAGCTACTCCAGCTCTACTTGTGAATCGTTTTAGTTTGGTTTAAAATTTTTAATATTCAAACCACTCGAATATTCATCGTTAAAGCTCAAACTCTAAGAAACAATTACTTGATTTGGATTGCCCCCATGCCTAATTGAATAGTGAAATTTTTGTATATAAGGAACACAAAGCATGTACATGGTCGGTGCTTGATATTACCAACCTTTGGAAACTCGAACTTAACCTCTTTGTCCGAGTTTGAATTATAGATTTCGCCATCTCAACTAAGGTCTAATATACCCCAATCAACAATACTGAATATGCAATGAAATGCACCATCAAACACACGAGAGTTAGCTCATTAAATTCCTTGTGCTCGATCAACTAGTTAATTTAAGAAGGTTTTTGTGAACGAATGTGCTTGCAATTTTTTTTTGTCGTTTCCAAAGCACTTCCTTTTCTTTTATCATGCATATTTCGTGTATGTCATAATGGGATTTTTTCTTGATTGGGATATATGATTAACAAGTATCTTGGAGCACTCGTTAGTAAGACAAGTTTGAGAAAACACTACTAAAACCTTATTCCCACAGGACGAGAGGTCAGGGTGAGCGATTTCAAAATGAATAGTTTTCGCACCCAAAAACCTATCTTATTAGGGCCGATTCTCAATTTTTAAAGTCTAGAACCAACTCATAGAACCTGGAAATAAACTTGATTATTCGGTTTGGTTCTAGGATCTACTCAAGAATCGACCATTTCCTTTTATTTTTAGGAATTTCATTACTTTTTAAAATTTCAACCTACAGAGTTAAAAGCTGATGATGACCAATGGCAACACGATCTCAATGGTTCAATACCCCCCCCCCCCAATCAACTTCACGTCTCTTGCAAATAAACATCTTTAGGGCAAATTCTTCTCATTTCTTAGCAACTTCCCTTGTCTCATGCCATTGCAGCTTTCTTTATTTAACTAGAGATTTTTATAACTTGGTCGTATAGTTATGATAAAGCAGCCGTGAAACTCCTTAGCAAGACAATCGAGGAACTAGAGGTGGCAACAAGATGCAAAGCAAGAGTAAAGAGAGAGAATTACAATTTTCTCAATTCAATAATAGCTGATTTCAAAAATTTGAAACCAAAGCACAATCAGCCAGTATAACTGGTTTAGTCCGATTCCAAAGTTTACTTGGGACTAATGCTTACTGTTAACGAGAGGAAGAAGATAAAGATGGGTTACAATTATCGTAATAGTAAGTCTTTTTGGCTTCGGATCTCCTGCACCTATGATTATTGTGTCCTTACCTCTCAACTCCTCTCAATAATTCAATAACGGCGAGCTGAAATTAGCCATATTTCGGCAATAGAAAAAAAGGGAGGGAAAAGGGTAATGATACCGCAGGTGAATCCGAATGGCGTTTTAGGCGCGCTCCGCGCCTTCGAAAAACGCAGAAGTAGAGATTACGCCAAAAAAAAAAATTTAAAAAAAATCGTTAATTAATTAGGGAAAAGAATCCCCCTCTCGATTTAATTATTGTCGGGCCAGGGGGGGTCGCCAGGTCCTATCTGAACCCGGCCGCCGCTCCTCCTTCCCGACAGCTGAAAAAGCGAAAACCTTTTTTCCCACCAGGGAGCGAAATTACCGACTCGCCCCGGCCAGAAAGAACCCCGGAGGGCGCGAGGGCGAGGGCGAATGGGTAAAAGCGGGGGCGCAACCGCTCCTTTCGAATCCCAATTCAAACTCCCGCGTCATGCAAAACGAGGACGCGAGGAGATCTCCCTTCGCTCGTCCCCTCCCCTCCTTCTTCTTCTCAGATCCAGCTTTCGAAATTTCAAACCCGCCATCGCCAACCAAAAAAACTCTCCCTCCCTCTCCCTCCCTCTCTTTATACTTCTCTCTCCCTCTCTCGCCGTGGTTCCTCGCTCCGCCGCCACAGCTGAAGCACGCACGCACCAGGAGCGGCGGCACAGAGAGAGAGAGAGGGAGAGAGAAGTCGTGTGTTCGCGATGGAGCTGGCGAGAGCCGACGACCCGGCCTGCCACCGCGAGGCCGCGCCGCTGGGATCCGGGGAGTTGCTCGATTCCAGGCAGCATCTCTACTGCCGCAAGGACAAGTCCCTCGGCGTCCTCTGCTCCAAGTAGTTCCCTTCCCCCCCTTCCCCTTCCTTCCTTCCCCGAAAGATTCTTCCTTTTCCGTCCCGTTCTCCCTCGTTCCGTGGGATTCGATCTGGGTCTTGGTTGGTTTTCTCATTCCTTGCCGTTTTTTTTGGAACAGTTTCCTGAGGCTGTACAATAGGGACGGCGTCGAAGTGATCGGTCTCGACGATGCCGCTCTCAAGCTAGGTACTTGCTTCCTTCCCTCTATTTACTTCGCTTCGATCTCGCGAGGCGGACGCATTTATGATGAACCCAGAATTTTTTCTTTTCGGGAAAACTAAGATGATGTTGCTTCTGAATGAGCAGGAGTGGAGCGGAGGCGAATCTATGACGTGGTGAACATCTTGGAAAGCGTCGGCGTGAGATTCTAAACCTTACGACTGTCTTAGATTGGGATTTGAGGAAGGCATTCCGCTCCCACTTATGTTGCATTGCCAAAGTTGATTTGGTCTTTCGATGCGTATAGGTTGTGGCGAGGAAAGCGAAGAACCAGTATTCGTGGAAAGGTTTCAGAGCGATCCCCAATGCCTTGGAGAAGCTTAAGGTGAATTTTAGCTCCTGAACGCGTATCGCAATAGTAGTTTTAGCCCTTTGGGAAGTCGGATTGATGGTTTTAATGTGGTTGCTGTCGCCAGGAAGAAGGTCTGAGAGAGAACTCCAATAACTCAAATTGCGGCGACCCAGCAAAGGTACTGCCCCAGTCGGAGTTCATCCCGTTTTTTGATTCTGCCTTGGCCTTCGAGTAGCTAATGTAGGAAAATTTGGGATGTGATCAGCTCCTGAACCAAGATTCGTTCTTTCTTGTCAGTGCAGATGTCTTATTTTGGTTTTGTCTGGTCGGTTCTTTCCAAAAAAAAAACACGTGTTATCAGTATCAATGTCTCATTTTACCATTTGATAGTTTGTTAAGTGAACATGTGACATTATGCATATACATTAGACTTATATTCAGTCTTGCTCTTGAGAGCTAATTTGGAAGCTATGGTATCATTCGAATGACTCATGATAAGTATTTTGAATGGTTAGGTTTTTAACGACGCTGAAAACGAAGGGTGTTTGGATCTCAAATTTGAGATGCAAGATAACTCTTCAGCATCGTCCAAATCTGGTAATTTTAGTTCTCTACTTTTTGTAGTTCTTTTTCTATTTGATTGTCTTTAGACTCAAATCACCCTAGATTGGCTAGTTATTTAAGACCACAACTATGCTTACACTGGATTAGATAGATTTTATATGATTTGTTCTTGTTAATTACTGAAGAACGAACGATTGCTTGTGCAGACAATAAGAAAGAGAGATCTCCGGGTCCTCTTTCTGCAGAAAACAGGAGAGAAAAATCATTGGCCCTTCTTACGCAGAACTTCGTGAAGCTTTTTCTTTGTTCCAATGTGAGTTTACCTCTTGGTGCTCCTATTTCTTTCTTCTATCATTCCCGTTTTATTCATTGTGCGTTATTCCTCGATGCTAGGTGGATTTGATCTCTCTTGATACTGCTGCCGTGGCATTGCTCGGTGATAACAACAATACGACAGCTATGAGAAGTAATTAATCCTGTTCTTGACTTGTTAACTGAAATAAAGAAGGAGAAATGAACTTGTATCTGACACTTTCAATGCTATTTTGCAGCAAAGATCAGACGACTGTATGACATTGCCAATGTTTTTTCATCCATGAATCTGATTGAGAAGGTATACACTGGGGAGCCTCTGTGAGAGGAAATTCAAGTCGATGTTTTTTCTCTGTGCTCTCTGACTTACCAGTGCTTGGTTAATGGCTAACCTGCAGACACCTCACCCTGATAGTAGGAAACCAGCATTTAGATGGCTAGGATGGAGAGGAAAATCTGGGGATACTGATGCTAATTTTTCAGAGCAGAATCAATATAGGAAGAGACTGTTTGGCACCGAGATCACAAATCAACCTTTAAAGAGAAGTAAGGTGGATTCTTCAAACAATACAAAATCATGTGACTCAGTAAAAAAGGTATTTCTTGTCAAACAAGATCCAGAAAACAACTACGACAGGTGTGAACAAGAGTGCCATTCAGACAATGGCTCGAGGGTTACGTATATGGCCCATTTGCTCCTGTGTGTTTGCCCAGAGCAGTAAATTCTGCACCAAAGTCCGTGAAGCAGGATTATGACTGGGAAACACTTGCATCTACTCATCGCCCTCAGTACCATAATCAAGGTATCTGACTGTTTCACCTCGAGGTTCTGGATTTTCATGCTTGCATAGATGCGGTCTTAATGTGTCAGTTTCTGCATTATCAAGCTGTTATTTCATTACCTTGACCTCTTCAGTCAAATAGGCTAACTGAATCCTCACAAGATGAGGGTCTGGTTCATACTTCACAGGGTGGCCGAGCCTATAATAGTCATTTACACATAAGCTAACTGCACTACATGCCTGATAGCTCTTATTGATGCTGTTTCAGCTTTGAGGGACCTCTTTGCACATTACATGGAGGCATGGAAGTCATGGTACACTGAAGTTGCTGGGAACACAAAGATACCACAAGTGTCCTGATCACTTGGTTCCTTACAAGTTGATCGAGTACAGAGGAATACAGATGTTTAACCATTTGTCCGAGGATTTGTTTTTAGTTTCGGCTCTTTGATACAGCTCCCTTAGAAGAGGATGACGTATGTGGCTTCTTGTTGGATCACGTTCTCGATGTTCTGACTGTATAGTCATAAATACGCTGTTTCTAACCCATTGAAATCTAATTTGGGATGTATCTCTGTAACATCCAGATCAGCAGCAGGATGCTGATGCATTGTCCAGATCCATGACTGGATAATTGCCCCAACGATTGAATGAACAAATGCTAGTGTGCAGTTACTGAATGAATTGATCAATTTTATAGCCGTACTTTGTTCTTGATTCAATCTTATTGATCATTTTTCATCTCCTCGATTTTGATCAGCGCCTAAATGATGTATTGTTGGACAGAAGTCGGTATCCAGATCAGCAGTTAACATTTTTCTTCCAGAGCTTGGGATGTTCACCATTGACACTAGATGGTAAAATTCGTCCTGGCTGCCCAATGTGGAAGATTTCAAACTTTAAATTCTGTGGAAGTTCCCTTCCCTCCATCTGCAATTACAGAAGCAAAAATTTTTGCGAAGGGTTATCGCCTGTGAATGCGAACAAGCAGTCCTATCAAACAAGTCTGTTGAAATTCACGAACTAGGCCATCTGAGAATGTCTATCAATGAATCAAAGAATATAAACATTTCCAGTCCGTGGGGCATTTTGAAAACGAAAGAATCATCAAAATGTAAAAGGATAGGGAAAGAAAGAAAAAAGGATGACCAGATCTTGCGATACCAAAAATGTTATCCCCGTCTGTAATTGGAGACAACCTCTTGTGTGTATATTTCCTAGTCGACTTGAGTTTTACAAAATCTCTGTATATACATAAAAATGAAAGAATCTCAGCAATTGATTCTGGAGCCGAACATAGCAAACGCAAGAGTCTATGTTCATTACAATCACCGTGCCGCGAGAGGACTATCCTTCGAACTGCGCAAATCATAAGGCATCCATAGGGAGTCCACAGGACAGGGCATCTTCAAATCAAGCCTCGTCCAGGGCTTCCCTTTACCACTCCAGTGCAGTAGGCTCACAGGGCCAGGATGGAGTGCCCTGCAGCTGTTCACCACATTGTCTCCGCCCAATCCATGTTGATTCCACCTCCTATCAATCGGCTCAATGTCGCCGCCGAACACGAGCAAGAACGGCGGCAGCGAGCCCAGCTCGTAGATCCGCCTCTCCTTCTGAATCTCCATCCATCCCTCGATCCGCCTCCTGTAATCGCCCTCTCTCCACCTCACCAGATCCATCACCATCACCCCCGTGTTGAAATAGCACGGCCTTTTCCCTGCAAAGACCTTGGGAAGCTCGGCGTCCGACCAGAACTCGTCGGAGAAGTACTTGGCGAAGTTGGCGTGGCAATACTCGGGCGCTCCGATCACTCTCGACCCGGTCAGCGGGACGGTCCAGAGTTTCAGGATGTCGTCGACCAGGATAACGTCCGAGTCCAAGTATATCACGCGCTCGACGAACGGCTCGAGCAGGTCTGCCAAGTAGGACCTCGCGTAGTTCAGCGGGTTCTCCAGGGCATGGCGGACCGAGGAGGATATCAAGCGACCGACCGAGCCGTCGTCGAAGCCGTATATCCTGAACCGGAGGGAAGGAAACGCGGTCCGGAGGATTCCCGCCAAGCTCTCCCGATCCGCGGAAGCCGAGGCGACGAAGTGGAAGAAGACGTTCTCGGGGCAGGAAGCGTGCCTCAGGACGGAGTGCACCGCCGCCACCGTGCCCCTCAGGTACTCGAAATCGAGCATCATCGCCACCCGGACGACCGAGCCTGCGCCGCCGCCGCCCGACTTCGGACACCTCGGTCCGTTCCGATACTCCGGCGCCTCCAAGAACGTCACGCGCACGTCATGGCTCAGCTCGCTGGGGAACGATCGGATCGCGTGGGCGCACGACCGGAGCAAGAGGAAGCAGATGGCCGCGGCTAGAACGGGCCTCATGAGACTCGGAATTCCGAGAACCGGAGCCGGCGAAACTCTAGAGAGAGAAGCTCTGCCGGGGAAACGCTGAGAGGGTCTTGCTGCAGCTGCGATATCGGAAGAAGAAGAAGAAGAGGAAGAAAGGGCATTCTCGTTCTGTGCAGCCGGCGATGCGTATAAGAACTCGAATATGGAAGAAGGGAAACCAGGCAAACGCGTGAAGGCATGTCAGGAAACGCGGCTTTCGGTTTCCTACCGCGACGCGGGACAGGCAGGAATCAGGACAGCATCCACATGTGGAAATTCGTTAATGTCCTATTCTGGAATAATCATTTATTTCGTTTCTTTAATATCACATCAAAAATTTCAAACCAATACAAACTTATCCCACCGAATATTAACTTTCCTTTCATGAAAACTAACGAAATATAGATTTATTATAAATATATTGATTAAAAAATTAATTTAAAGTAAATTTATAAAGATTTTTCGTATTGTTAATCATTTGCTTTTTTTGCGTTCATGATTCCGCATGTTGAATTTGAAGGGCGTGAGCTTTCCAGGAGTCTTCGTCGTCTCGTCTTCGCGGTTCACACGCTATTGAATGATTCCCGTCTGCGCGTTCCGAGGTTCCATCGAATCTACGGTCGCGCACGTGATTCCGACCTGACCACAATCGATGTACCCATCTTTCGCTCATCTTGTTGACCACGTTCTGTGCAAATGTTTCCTGCCATTTCCCACTTTTCTATCTTTTTTTTTTTTGGAAAAATTGACGTCGCCCCTCTTACACGTCGAGATTTTTTTCTTTGGTACAGAGAAAAAATGAGAGGACAGATTTATTTCAGGACCATTAATACCGAGTCTTGTCCATGGAAATTCACGGGTTCATGTAAGGATGATCGTCTGAAAAGATGTGATGGGTGATATTGATCGTTACCTTTATATTCAATGAATGAATGCATGTTAAAGTAGGTCAGGTTGAAGATGATTCTATCAAAATTAATCAATTTTCATGTAATACAAATTCGCACCCAACTTATATTATTAAAATATCTTCGCATTTAACCAAATTTAGAAAAATCTTATATCCAAACTGAGGCGAGAGCATGGAGTGAACAAATGTGAGATCGAAACAGAGTCATATAGATTACTTAAGTCTAAATAAATTGCGAATTCATTTAATATCCATATTATTGAATATTTTCATATAATTCAAAAGCTAAAATTCAATAAATAAGAAATTAAAAAATCACATTATACATTACGCTAAAGTTTAAGTATTATATGGAATAAATTAAAAATTGTTACATTACAAATTAAGTAGAAGTTCAAATATTATTTATAATTGTCTTATGAGACGTGATATGTGATATTGACCTTTATCTTTATACGCAATGAATGAGTTATTTAAGGAATATACTTTTTGAAATACGTTGAATCCTATGTACAATGGTATATATATATATATATATATATATATTATTTTTTTTCTTCCTTCAAGAAGTTTCTTTGACGCGCAAATGGCTGTTCAAAGTCGACGTTCCGAGGGCGGCTAGTTGTAATCAACGTTCTGAGACCATCCCACGAACCATTTTTCTTTTTTGTCCGCTGATCGTGCCAAACAAACGACCGATACAACTTTGTTCATATCGGTCGCAACAATTGGCATTTCTGGACCCCTCTCGCCGAAGACCGTCCGTAACAAAAGTCGAAAACATCCGACGTTTTCAAATCATCTACTTATTCGAGAAGAAACCAAACCGCCGAATAAAATAACTTTCGAATTTCTTGCGTACAACGGTACTAATGGTGACTTTGAATAATCAAAACACCTTCACTAAGCAAATGGAAGGCTTTAACTTTTAGATTTTGTTTCTTTAGGAATCGAACCTTAGCACGTCTCTCATAAAAAACTTCCAACTGGGAGCAAGAATATTTCGTACACCAGTGCAAGAAATTGAAAATTGAGGGCGAAATCAAAGGTAAACAGTTGATCTTATTACCATTAGAAATTCCGACGGTTGACGTATGACTAAAGAAAGTTCCCCGTTTCCATCCGATTGTCATATCTTTCTTGACTGAAAATTTTAAGGGCAAAGAGCAGCTCCTACTCAGACAAATCTTATGAGTACGAGACACTACAGCTTTACCGAAAAGAGCTTTTGCAGCAAGAAAATGTCGAGCAAACGAAAATTCCGTAAATCTCAACTGTCAGAGTCCTCTTCTACGACAACAAAGCCGACCGCCCAGGTTTTCCCGAATGAATTCGTCAATAGAAAGATGCAACGATAACCGGAACTGACTTTACCGAGGTTTTAAGCTTCTGCTGTGATGCATGGCTGCTACTTCGGGGATAAAACCGTGGAACCTTCTGTACCTTTTCTTGATAAGGGATGAAAAAAGAGACAACCTTCAAGCTCGTTTGAAATAGAAATGTGCACTCTTCTTATCTAAGACGATACTCGACAAAAGCACATGACCAATCCAGATGCTGTATCATAAAGCAATCAGCACCCTTGATAAGTTGCAAGCTACCTGGCATTCCTGGCCAATAACTGCTTGAATTGCCCCCCAAGGCCATACATGACACAGAATTTTTCATGCAAGCCAACGTATTTACGCTTGTTCTTGTGGGATATCAGCAGTCAGTTACATGCTAAGTTATATAGCTCCTTGTTTACAAGTAACAAGGGGGCATAATGTGCTAGAAAAATTGAGGAACAGAAATATGGACAGAATATCAAAAGACATAATATTCATTTCAAAATAAAAGTGCCTATGCTCCTTCAAGTAAAAAATCAAGAAAAAAAGCAACATTGCCACATAGGGGCTCTCTCTTCCCATCCTGTATCACATTCTCAATCAAATACTTCTCTGCATTTGCCGTGCCTAAACGGTACATTGAATAGCAATCTAGACTGATTCCATTCTGTTCTCAGAAGTTCTACATCCGTGAGTTTTAGGAGATATAACCATCTTGCAAGAAATATGCCGTGGCTCTTTTCTGATAGGAGAGGGCTATCAGATAATCATTGTGCAGATAAGCATCAAAATTAAGAGCTGCGGAAACTGCAAACGCTTGAGGTTCTTCATTTGGATTGTCCATAAACAAAATGGACAAAGGAGCAGCAACAAATGACTGCAAAAGGAACACGGAAGTAATTCATACCAGGAAGGGAACAGAACAAACTGAAAGTTAACCAGACAAGTTGCCAAAAACAATGTCATCCCCAGAGGTGAACTTACAAATTCCATTCTGTATATGTCATCGTTGTGGAGGAAGATACATGCACTCTCATAAATACACTGAATCAACAAAACTTAAACTTTCCGTGATTTAAGCTTATTGTCCTCATCATCAGATGCAGCTAAATAACGATGCAACAAGGAACTGCCATTAAAAATACCCATAAAAACTTTGAAGTGTGACTTGATGTTTAAAAGAAAAATGTCTATATGTACTTACAAGTCTGCTTCACCGGCTTATGTATCCAACTTGCGAAGAGCACATAAGACTGATTTCAAATTATATCGCTGCAATCATCCTAAAATTTTGCATTACCAATGGCCCCATTGAGCAAGTTGTACAGGACACTCATAAATCTGCAAAGTGTAATAGATATAATATAAGGAGAAGCTATCTATTTTGACGACCTGGCATGTGCATCTGTAAAACAGATATCCTCCGAACTTCTGCGTCTACACCCTTTATCCAGTTCATCGTTGCATAGAAGAATAAACAAACTGCAGAGCCAAAGTTCAGCCTTCCTCGATCAAGCCTAAAAAGCGAGCATAAATCAACATTTCTATAAAAATTCTGCGAATATTTCCCGATCTTGGAGGTATAACAGCCTGCACACGCAACGACCCGCTAGTGGCAATATCAGAAGCACCCTTTGTCTCATATTCCTTCGAACATTTATCACCTGTTTCAGAAACATCATCACCGTCGGATTCCACAGCAAGCGTCCTCAAAGTCGAGCACATTCCGTCGGGTGACTTCTTCGGTTGTTTAGATTGCTCATTCTTCCTTCACGGAACACGCTCAACCACCCACACAGAGATTCAACACTTCCTCCATCCCCATCCTCAGCACACTCTACCTTCGGATTCGATATTCGAGAGCCTCCAAGATACGATCTACGGAACCGAGCAGCTCAGATCTTGGAGCAGCGAAATCTATGGAACTGACAAGCTCAGATCAAAGCGTACTCTGGACGGATGGAGGTAAGCCTCGAATCTGTCCGGCTGGAACGAACGCGTGATCCGTGAGGAAGAACGAGCAACTGGACAAGCGAAGAACTCGCCCGACGAAGGCGCAAACGAACGCACCCGCCGCCGATCGTCATTAGGGTTCTCCACGAAGAGGAAGGTTTTCAATGTCTCCGTTTAGGGTTTGGATGCGCGCCCGAATCATCTACCCCGACCCGAATAATCGGGTTCGGGCCAGGCGCTCCCTCGGGTTTATCTCGGGTACTGTTCACGCCCTCCTAAGACCGTTTGACTTTACTTGATGATAACCAAAAATTCTAAATTAATAAAACTTATGTTATATTTGCCTCAAATTATGATAATCCCAAGTTGGTATGTCTACACCGCATTTATTTAAAATTAATTTTGATATAATTACGTAAATGATTTTTAAATTTTAGTTTAATGCACGATATGATCTTTGGATTGTTAATTTATTAAATGTGATTCGTGAACTTTAATCCAATGTGTAATCTGTTTAATTTGACCTTTGAACTATAACCTATTATGCAATGTAATCCCTGAACTTTAATTTGTTCAACGTAATCCATGGATTTTGATATAGATTCAATTTAGTTCACGAGTTAAATGAAAATGTTCAATATTGTCTAGCGATAGAATGACATCAACATTAAATATTTTCATATAATTCAAATACTAAGTTGAACCCATATAAAAAATCCATTGACCATATAGAACAAATTAAAAATTCAGGAATTACATTGTATATTGAATTGAAGTTCAAGAACTTTATTAGATAAATTTAATTCACGGACTACGTTTTACATTTGATTAAAATTCAGAATTACATCACAAGAAATTCAAATCAATTGGTGATATTTCGCAATATTGGCCCATTTTTCAATCGCATCGACCAAATCGATGTTTACTAAAAAGATCAATGCAGTAGGCTGCTTTTTACTACAAATTTGTCGGGCTAATTCCATAAAAAAGCATCAACTTTAGGTCGATGGACAAATCTGGCCAAAACTTTTTTTTGTTTCGTGAAAAAGCACAAACTTTAGGTCGAGACAAATCGCCCGAACTTTCTTTTGTCTCGTAAAAAAGCACAACCGTAGGTTAAGTGACAATTCGGCCTCAATTTTTTTTTTGTCTCATAAAAAATCACAAACTTTCACTCCTACTCAAAGTCTAACCCCTACCATTAACTTTCTATTTGAAGTTAAACTTATTTCAAGAGAAAAGGTTCTAGCCGTGAGGTTGGTGGATCTCATCCATGGTTTCTCTTGATGGGCGGTGATCTACTGACTTCATATTACGACAAAACGATAAAGTCTAGCCGGAGAAATTCAATCTTGAGATTTTTTTACTTGCTAGTGAAGTATAGGAGATGACACGGTTTCACCGTTATTCTTCGAGCTGTGGCTCAAACAATAAGACAATGGATGGTGTTAGCCAACAAGTGCGGGACAATCAATGAATCTAAGTTAAGGGGGCCGGATTTAAAATTTAAGTGAAAGTTGGTGATTTTTTTCAAAATAAAAAAAAATTTGGGCGAATTGTCACTCGACCTAAAGTTGGTGCTTTTTTACGTGACAAAAAAAGTTTGGGCAGATTTGTCACTCGACCTAAAGTTGGTGCTTTTTTACGAGACAAAAAAAAAAGTTTGGGCCAGATTTGTCCATCGACCTAAAGTTGGTGTTTTTTTTTGGAATTAACCCCAAATTTGTCCCTACCCATTACGAATTACGGCTGCCATTTCATGATGAACCCGGGCGACTCTTCATTTCTGCCACTGAATTTGTAAAGTTGCAAAATGATTGAAATAGCTCAAAACACATTTCAGATTTGTTCCCGTAGGAATGTTGTAGCTACCACGTCTCCAATCAAGAAGTTCAAATGGGAGCACGAAAAGCTGATATTCTACACAAGTGCAAACAACGGAAAATCGGGCAAAATATCCGTCACGTCCCGAACCTCGAGCGTGCGCGCAACCCTTGGTGGTCGATAGAATTTCGCGACGTTCCCGGGACTCGTCGCCGACCCTTTTTCTTTTATTGCACATGCGAAGCGAATTAACTAATCCCCCGACAACAACATACATGGGATAGAAAAGCGGGACAACCAGTTTCGAATCAAATACACTTTTATAAACACTTCAAGCTTATACGGAAGGTCTATGTCATAAAGAACTACCGAGCCACCTATGCTCCCCGACCCTTCCGCTTCAAGCTCCCGGCTCTTCACACTAGGGACCTGAAAATGGTTATTCAATAACCAAGTGAGATATAAATCTCGGCGAGTTCCACCCCTAAGCCCCGGTTAGTACACCAACTCAACTCAGGGTATCTATCCAAAACTACCCCACCACAAGCAACAACCAACGGTCGATTTGCATACAACTTTACATGTTATGCCATACCCTACACGTTATAATTCAACACGATACATTTCATCAATCACATACGAGTCGCATCGCAAGCGATCTCACCTGGCCATTGCCACACTCTACACGTTATCGAGTCATGCGTGCGTGCCATAAACAATGTGCTTAACTCTTGCATGAGTGAAATCACAAATGCCATGATTCTCATGCATTCTTGCACATTATCACAGTTCATAAACACAATGCATATATTCAATGCATACAACAATTGAAACGCCTTACTCATCTCGTTAATCACATGGGTCCGATTATAAGACCAAATCGTTATGACACGTCCCATTCCGTGTCACACAATTTCGTCCCATAATCCGGCGCATCAATAACACTCGGCATGCGTTCCAATTGTTAATCACTGCCACACATGGGCATAACCTACTCGCGATTCGGCTATTTTGCGGCGTTTAACCAGGCATCGTCTTCCCCGTGGAGCACGGCCGTCACTACGTCGACGGCATTCCCGAAGGAGCATCGTCTCCCCCTTGGAGCACGGCCGTCACTACGTCGACGGCATTCCCAAAGGAGCATCGGTCGTCGGCCCAACCTCTATCTGCGACCGGCATCCATTGCGCGGGCATCCCATATAGGGGTACGTCTAGCTCAACACCGGGACGGTTCCTCATTAGCCAACACACGACAATTCATTATCGGCCCGAGGATACTTTGCATTTCACTTAAATGCCTCAATTAAAATAGTAATCCCGGCCTCTTTTCTTCGTATTAAAAACATCCGCGAAAGTAGTCGTGCGTGGGTACACGTCAATTCGAACCAAAACCGATACTTTCCTTTTTCAAACCCCACCGTTTGATATAATACTTAAAATCCATTTTCGGTGTCCAAACCCAACACCCGGGATTTTCTCGAATAAAATCCAATTTTTCAATCACCACACAATTGCACAAATCATCATTCAATTCATGCAGATGTTTATGCAATAACATCCAATCACTTCATAGGATTAAACCCACATGAAATTAGAAACTTTTCGTTCTCGGGTGAACAGTGTTTTGTGAACACTACTCGTGAACAGTGTTCGTGAACAGTAAATCGTGAATAGTATCGAGTGAACAGTAAATTTTCAGAATTTAATAAATGATAATTTAAACTCAGAAATCATTAAAAACATTAATTAAAACAATCAAACAATTAATTAAGCAAAACAAGCTTAATTAAACACATAGGCACAATTAAGCAAATAAAGCAAGATTAAGCTAAACTAATTTAGTCCATCCATCTAACCACCTATCTTAGAGCTAATACAACTTAATTTAATCACCTAAACTAGAATTAAATCTAACTAAACCAACCCTAAGCAAGTTTAGGCACTAATCGAAGGATTAGGAGCTAAACTCACCCGTTAAGCGGGCCGGAGGCACCGACACGGCGGCGACGACGGTGGCTACGCACCGAGACCTCTACAACAACGATCCAAGGCGTTCCCAAGCTCAACACGAAACCACGGCTCGGACTCCCACCGAAAACACCGAAAAACAGGATCGGCTTGGAGGAGAGACGAGGGCGAACGGGCTTGGCCGGAGCTCCGACGAGGGTTGGCCGGCAACCGGCAGCACTCGGGGGTTGAGGGGGACCTGCTGGTGGTTGGTATGGGTGAAGGTAGGGTTGGAATGGAAGAAAAATGGAAGAAAACGCTGAAATGGAGAAACCGGGCAAACTGCCAGGCGGACCGACAGACTGGCGACCGGTAACTTCACGACGGCGTATCGGACGAACGGCGGATCCGTTTAGGGCGAGGTTGGTCTTGTTGGAATGGTCTGGATGTCATCTTCGTAGCGATGGGTGGCTCGTTCACTGGTTCAACCGGGAAGTTAACTTTTTATACGGATCTTTGGCAAAAGGTCGGCTGGAGCGTAAACCGAAACGAGGGGAAAACAAAGGAGAAAAGAGGTCCAGTGGCAGGGGCGCTGGTGCGACCGGCAAGGGGCTGCTGCTCTGTGTTCTCTGGTTTCTCAAGCTCTCTCTACACCTCATCAATGGAGAAAGCCATGCATAAAGGAGGAAGAAGGCTCAGGCTGAAGAGGGGACCCCAAGAGCTCCCTAGGCCAACACTGTCTTCGCTCTCCTCTCTCTTGCCCCCACCAGCCTTGGCCCTCACTCTCAGCCATTTTCTCACCTTAGCTTCCTCAAGAAGCTTGCCAAATGGTCTAAAATGTCATGCACCCCATGGCATACGAATTTGTTACATCCCCACTTCAATCTCATTCAATTTCATTCGATTCTCAAACAAACAAATCCAATTGAAGCCCAAATAAATCCATTAAGGTGTCCTCGTTCGTCTCATGACTTTTCCCTATCAATTGATCCAACTTGCATTCCAAAGATGCGATCAAAACCGACCCTCTAACTTTCCCGAACAAAAATGGCCTTACTTTGCTTTTCTGCCAAAAATCTCGGTTTGTAGAAAAATCTTTCGAGGATGAGTCGACGTTCCTAAAATGAATTGTGACATAACGTAACCTTCAATTTCGAAATCGAGTTCAATTTCTCGGTTAATTTCGATCTGGCGCGACTTTAGCGCGTCCTAACCTACCGGGTAGCTTTTAGAAATTTTTCGCGCAATTGACCTGTGGTTGATTATTTTCAAGCCACAAAGTGCATCTTCGACACATTTGCGACTCTCGGTTGTCGTAGAAATCTCGAGTTTCAAATACGGACACGCAGATCCAAAACGACGAAGAATCGATCAGTAGCTTGCCGGTCGACGAGGATATTGCAATCGAGTGGAATCACCCACACTCGATCACATATCTCGGTCGAATCGACTTATTACTAATCTTTGTTCGATTCTCGAGTGTCGTAATGATCCGCATGATTAATACGGTCGACGATCGATTCTAGTCGAATTCTCAAGTCTATTGCGTTTAGATTCCTTAACATCTTCACCGATGGTAGTTATCTCGTGAGTGGCCAACTCGGAGAAGAGAGCCTATAGGCGCGCGAGATGAAAAGCCCGACTATTCAATTGAAACCAGAATTGTAAAATCGGGATGTCACAATATTGTAGGCAAACTGTCATGCCGAGGGGATGGAAAAACTAGCTAAAATTTTATTACCATTGTCAATCCAAAGTCTAGTATGTGAATATAGAACGTCGCCGACCTTTACCCAATAGTCAGTCCATCTTTTCGTGAAGCGAGTTATCGGCCAAGAGTAGAGCAGCTCCTACTCGGACATAGTTCATGATGCCACATTTCGACCATGTAACACACAACACTATATACACAGCTGCCGAGTGACCGCCAGAGACGAGACGGTTGGCCTATTCCAGCTCACGGTTCATTAGACGGGTCGAGTACGTCAGCTAGATCGTATTGCCCAAAGGAAACCACAATAGACCTCGCCAAGTCAGTGTTCTCTTTATACCCGCGACACGAAGTCGATTACTGAGGCTTTCCCCGGATGACTTTGTTCATAGAAAGAAGAGACGACGCCATGCACAGAATTGACCGAGGTTTCTGACGTACTAATCTTTCGCCATCTTTACTAGCTTCTGCTGTAACGTGTGCTTCTACTTTGTCGATAAAAATCTGTGGAACCTTTGTATCTTTTCTTCGTAACGAGAAGAAGATTGAACCCTGGGCGAGCTTTTCCTTCTCCTTCTCCACCGGAAAAGGAAATCTTCAGTGTCCAGGACATATGAGGTCTGTCATTAAACACTTGCATCATCAGAATGTTATCAAAACAAGGGACTAAAAAAACAATTAAGCTTGTTTAAAGTAGAATATGCACTTTTCTCATCATTATCATCTAAACGAGATAATATTCTTTAAAAGGCAGACAATCAAGAAGAACTTTGTATCATCATGATTATCATCAATTGTTAAAATGACTAAAGCAGAAGTGAGCCCAGAAATGCACCAGCAGGAGACATGACCGTCTATACTATGAGAAGATCGAGTAGTTTACGCATGAATAAATCCAAGTAGACAAAATAAAGACCAGGCAGGTCTTATCCCTTTAGCACAGAGCAGAAATTACAACTACAAGTGCTTCATAAATGATAAGCTTTTTTTGGTTTACATAAATATCAACCAAAGACAGCAACAAATTACATCCTCTAGAGGGATAAAGTAACCAGAACCTTTGATGAGTTGCAAGCCACTTTGCATTCCAGACCATTAACCACTCGAACACCCTCCAAGGCCATACAAATTGCAGAATTTTCATCCAGGTCAGCATATTCACGCTTGTTCCTGTGTGTATCAACAGCGAGTTACATGTTAGAGGGCATAGAGGCATTGTTCACAATCGACAAAATAAGTGTAGATTGAGAAACACAAACGCGGGAACAACAAACTACATAAGTATTTATTTCAAAAGCTCACATGCTCCTTACGGAAAAGAGCCGAGAAACACAAAAACTGCCTCACAAGTCTCCACCTATCCCATATCACATTCTTAATCAAATACTTCTCTGTGTTTGCTGTGCCCAAATGGTACATCAAACTACAGTCTAGAAACAACATTAAAAAACCAGAGTAATGGGTCCGCGCTTGATGATGCCGTAATTTAAAATTCTATTCTCTTCTTGGGAGTCCTACATTTGTGAGTTTTAAGAATTATACCCACCTTGAAAGATATATATCATGTGGCTCCTTTCTGATAGGAGAGGCTATCAGAAAATCATTGTGCAGATAAGCAGCAAAATTAGGGTCTATGCAAACAGCAAACACTTCCGGTTTTTCATTCGGATTGTCCATCAGCTGAATGGACAAAGAAGGAGCAGCAAATGACTGCAAAAGGAACAGAAGAAGTAATAAATACCAAGAAGGGGACAAAAGAAACAGAGTTCACCGGACAAGTTGTCGAAAACAATGTCATCCACAGTAGTGAACTTACAAATTCCATTCTGTATATGTTCTCGTCATGGAGGAAGATACGTGCATTTTCATAATAAACTGGATCAACAAACCTAGCACTTTTCCGTGATTTCTCGTAATCATACAATTGAAGAAGCTTATTGTCCATATCATCAGAAGCAACTAATTGAAGCTGCAAGAAAAATTGTCATTCAAGATACTTCTACAAACTTTGAAGAGTAAACTCAACGTTGAAAAGAAAGAAGATGTCTATATGTATGTACGAGTCAGCTGACCTGCTTCACGAGCTTATATATCAACTTGTCCAATGTAAAGAGCACATAAGACTGATTTCCAATTATATCTCTGCACTCGTCCTCAAATTTTGCATTATCAATGGTCCCATCAAGCAGGTTGTACAGGACACTCATAAACCTGCAAAGTGTAATAACTATGATGTAAGGAGAATCTATCTATTCTGACAATAATTCAAGAGGTAATTACTACTAGACCTGGCATATGGATCTGTAGAACCGATATCCTCCGATATTCTGCGTCTATCAGTGTTTATTGAGTTCGTCTTTGCTGATAAAATTCTTTCGTAGAGAATCTGATTTTCCAAGAATGTTCAATAGATTCAGTAGCTGCACAGAAGAATAAACAAACTGCAGAACCAAAGTTCAAACAGCCTTACTTGATGAAGCCTCAAAAGCACATAGAAATCATCATTTCCATAGAAAATCTGGGAACACTTCCTCTCTGCAGGTAGAACAGCCTGCACACGCTTTGAAAGGGGCTTCACTGACGAAAGGAAACGTTCTGACAGTGGCAACAAAGCAGAGTCTCCATTCCGAGGCGCATCAGATGTACCCTCTGCCTCATCCTCACTCTCAGCCTTACCATCATCATCATGATCCACATCTTCCTCCTCTTCATTCTCTTCATGAGAGCACTCGTCACCCGCAGAATTGCTACCCGATACATCACCTGTTTCAGAAACATCTTCACTGTCTTCCTCATCTGCATGATTTCCTCTCCTACCATCCCGGGTACATGCCTGTTCCCCACCAACAGAGTGGTTCTCTTTATCATCTGCATGGCAATTTGCCTTAGGCAGAGCCTTCGCTCCATCTCTATTGGGAGCAGAGTTGTCTTCCTCGTAGTCAGCAACTGGAGATAATTCACCTTCTTCCTTCTCAATTTTCGGGGACCCAAAAGAATCTCCATTGTATCTGTTGGCTTTTGTACCTTCCTCAAGCAATCCACTCCCAGCAACTTTTGCAGCAGTACCAGCCTGAAGCACCAAATTAGCTATTAATAGGCATTAAAAAAAAAGAAAAGAAGGAGAACCATTCATCAAGGCATATGGTCCACAGAGACAATGCATTCAACTCTGACACTGGTGATTACACTATGAAATGCCTGAAAGGGCAGAAGCTCATACCTCCAGTAAGGGAAGAACATCAGCCTTTCGGTCCTCAATGGCACCATTGCTAGGATTACATGGTGGCACATCACCCCCTAAAATAACAAAAAGAAGTCATTATTGAGGCATCGATATCAGCTAACGGCTAGGTCAAGCAATATCATACACGTCATTAATCCATCTTTCAGACCTGACATTGCTTGCATTTTAACTCGTCCAAAACAATTTTCTGAAGTGGCAATCTTCGCACTGTCAGTGGCTGGTTCGCCAGACCCAGCTTCTATCTTCAACTTAGACATTTCTTCAGTCACTGCGTTCTTTAGTTTATTTACTCGCAAATGAGAGTAGGGACTAGAATCATCCCCATGGGCATGCTCTGGATCTAGGCAACTATTCTCTTTAGTTGACATGTTTCCATTTGACAAGTTTGTCCTGGAAGTACTTGCCAATCCAGATGAAATATTCTCTGTCCTACTGTCTACAGGCTTTGAATGCTTTAGATCTGCTTTAGGACCATCAGTATCTGGACTTCCATCAATTTCAACTCCCTTCGATGGAGTGACAATTCTAGCACCAGAAATGGTTTTGCCAACAACGTCAGCACCCCCTTTCTTGTGGGACCTACAAGGAATACTCAGCATTGACTCCAGAAATGTAGTCCATAGCCGCATAACTTTATTTAACTGTTCTTTGGTGGAGCAAACCTCTTCACATGAGTACTTAACAAGTTTGTGCAAGTCTTCATGAATGCTACCATCAGAGAATAGATATTCAAAATGGGGAACAATGGGCTGCCTATTTGCAGCTGCAATGGCGAGAATACTATCATCCTCTTTTTGCCTCTTCTCTTTCATTTCTCTGATCTCAGCAACCAAAGCTGCACATCAAAGTTGCATATGTTAAAGGGCAAGAGAATAAGCATTAACAAAGATGCAAAAACACAAGAAGATCCACACACATTAAATAGTTTTCAAAGAAAGAGACGTATGTCACCACTAGCAAGCCCAATGATGGTGTGAAAAGAGGTAACAACAAGAAATTAAAGAGACACATCTATTGATGTGAAATACGTCTAGTTCCCCGATCAGACTTTCTGCAGAATCAATTAAGCTTACATTTTGTGCTCAAGTTCTTTGAATCCTGCTGCTTGAAGTAGAAGCTGCGATGATCAAGTGATTTGTAGTGGTTTTTGGCATATATATCAGCCCAAACCTTGTTAAAATCTGAACGACACTTTGTCCACTCTTCCTGCTTCTGTTTGAGGCGAATCAGTATGACAGGTAATGCAAGAGTTGGGTTTTTCCGAAGGATCTCCAGTACATCCAGGCCATGGTCACCATATAAACGTTCAATGCATCTTAAGTTAAGAGCTGAAAAATGCAACATATGAGACTCGATGTGATTCAGTTGTAAACATAAACCTCGGTTACGAGGCACTAAATCCAACTATTCAATGAACAGTTTACGCCAAAATACAGACCAGTAAAATAATTCTCAACATGGAAAGGAGTCTCCATATTGTGTATACTCTCGCTGATGTTATTCAGAAGTTCCTCCACACGCTTAAAAGTTGAGCTTACAGATTCCAGTAGCATGTCCAGTTCAAATCTACAGTAAGTTGCAAAGAGTTGGTAAGAATCCACAACCTTTATTCCAATATTAACCAATTTAAACATGATATATGCACAGTGACATGAAGCATCTATTAGCCATAACAAGGAAAAGGGGAAAACAGACGCATGCTGATGTACGTGCCAAATTTATCCTTGACTAGTAAAACATAGAAATATAAGAAGAAAAAATAAGCTTAACCACAAATGGAAATGCTCTACCTATCATCTTCACATCTGAACAAGCTCTCTTCATACTGATTCCTTCGCATATGTTTGAAAGAGTAATCCTCGCTACCTGATGTGACTGACACCCAGTGATCATTCAGTACTTGCCCACCGAGCTCTGATCGCTGGCTTGCAGAAGGTATTGGATACTGCAAAGCAGTACAGCAAGGATCAAGTATCCCACAGAGAACATTACTCTCTTATTGGCAGTAAACAGAAGATTATTTATTAAGAACATGGAAGGACTTTTTTATTAAGAAGATTATTTGCTAGGAAACCAATCCCTTTTTACAACCTCTCCGAGAACATGACAAAAATACGACATGATGGAAGCAGCAAAGTAAAAGACTCCCAGAAACCAAAAATCAAGAAGCATGAGGTTGTTGTGTTACTTCTCAAGGAAAATTAAATATAACATATCGAATAAGAGCTAATCTTCAAGCACTATTCCAAAATAGAATCCATTTCACTCTAAAACTTCCTAAAGTCTCACTACGAATTATGTTCCTTACTCTGAGGCTGAAAGCCCTGAAAAAATACAGAATAAGCAAAGCAAGCTACTAACTACAATCCTCTCAAAAACCAAAATAAAGATTTCTTAAGAGTTATCAATTTATTGGGAAAAACTGTAGATGTGGAATGAATAACAACATTGTACACAAAAATAGGGACCTCCATATCGATTAAAAAAGACAAAAGGCCATTGCTAATAATAAGAGACATATGAATAATGAACAACCAACCCTCACCTACAAAGCAACCAAAGGCAAACTAACAAAACACTTACATCGTCTGGCAGAAGACGGTAGCTTGGAGTACAACGTTGACAATCTGAGAGGTCAAGTTCTTGAATGGATTTCCACATGTACTTCTCCTTTTGTCTTTCCTTGTCCTTTGTTCCTTCAGGTTCACGCTTCTGTTCTTTATCTTTATCCTCTGCCTTCAGTGATCTGGGTACACGACCATCAGGAAGCGACTCTACAAGTGATAAAATAGCTACATCAGATTTTTTTCCATAAGGAAAAATATTACATATGATTCCAACATATAGCAATTGAGAACGGTCAATGGACCACCTCACACCTATATATGTAGAAAAGTTAAAGGGAAATCGCTCAGAAAGGACAGAGAAGTTTTGAAGAATGACTTCAGGCAAAAGGTAATGAAAGGGTAGTTTTACTTACTCTTACTCATGATGCCAGCCAGAAAGCCATCTGCAAGGACATCAGTCATTAAGACATCTAACATGAAGTGAGAAAAGAATAAACCAGCCAACTTATGAACAATATCTCAGTCAATACCAATGTTTTCACAGCGTTCCAGAAAATCATTGAATTCATCCATGAGATCTGGAAACTTTCCCAGCAAATCAGTCACCTGGAAAAATTTGTACCAAACATAAAAGATGAAATACGATTACATTTCACTCAAATGAAAGTGATGAAGACAACAGTGACTCTCATCGGGCTCTATACTATGACGTAAAAGTTTCCTCTGTAAGGCTTTTGCCTGCCAAATTAAATTTTTTTAATACCTCTAAGTCTTCAAAAGATATCTCAAGAATCATTCATTTTCCCAAGTTCACCATAAAAAACAAATGGTTTTGTTACATCAAAAACTAGCAGGCCAAAGTCTGAAGTCCATCTAGGAAGTGAACTCGCAAAAGGCAATGAACAGCTCAACAATTCAATCGAGGAGCTAATAGCTTCAAAAAGATGATGACAAAAACAGTCTGAGTGGATTATGTGGAAGAATTGTCTGTTTCAAAAGATAAAGAAAAAGACACTAAAAGATGGATTGGTTCATAAGTAGGATCACCTGACATCCTCAAACAGAGTGATGGCTTGATCCATCAAACACATGGAAAGTTTAAATAAACCGGAAGTCATACGATTAAAGAGTAGAGGAGCTGCTTAGACAGCCTACCAAATTTTGCAAGTCAATTCTTTTAATTATTCCATTGCTATACATGTGAAGACACTTCAGAAATGCCTGGTAATCATCTGAGCTGCCCAATCGCTCCTTAACCTTTTCACAGAAAATAAACCCTTCGTTGTACATACCTGCACGATATTTGAGAACTGCATGTGTAAGTGAAGGATGAAAGAGAAGCAACAAATAATTTCTCATCATCATGATGAACAACTGCTATAGCAAGCAAAATTTTAAGTCACAAAACTAAAATAATAGTTTAACAAATTCCACTTTAATCAACGGCATATATTCCATTACTTGTGTAAAATGGGGATTTTCATGATTCTTCAATTGCTAAAAAAATAAAAAGGAAAAATCACTAATTTTGCCAATAAAGATATGGAAACCTATAATTAGGTACAGCAAAATTATCTATTTCCTAACTATGATGAGTGTATTGAATTATACACAAGTATAACGATGATACGCCTAGCTGTAATACTATACAATACTACTACATGTAGTGCCACCGTGACAAACCAACAGTTCATGGTGAAAATACAATGGAAAAAGGCAAGAAGAGAGCACAAACAGAAGTAGATTAGAAGCTGATAATTGAAAATCCGATCATGGATTTTGTCATTAGTCGAATTAAATCTTTGCAGTCAAGCATTCAGAAATGAAGACAAAAAACTATCTGCATGTATGTGCAAATGTTTTGTGCATGCATACACAAACATAAGATCAACCTAAAATGCCATGTATAGAATTAGACAAGAAAAAATGCAGATACTCATAGTGAACATACAGTATACCATCTACTTTAATGATTGACTCACTCTTCAAGGCATTTTTGTCATCAGCAAATGAGACATTTGCATTCATCCCGAACCCTTTAACTTTCCTGGCAGATATCCTTTTGTCGGAAGACCGCTGCAAGTGGAGATCCTTATTATCATGTCCAGACTCTCTATCATCCTGTTCACGATTTATCCTATCTTGATTATCCCTCTCAAGACGCTTTTTCTGATCCCTCTGTGGCTTTATAACAGATTTCTCATCTTCCACGTCAGGACGATCAACGCTAAGGTCACGATCAGTATCTGACCTATCTCGACGATGGGATTGCTGACAAAAAGATACGAATAAAATCCTCGTCCTCAAATTCCCCAGACAGATAACATAAGAATTGTCAATTAGATTGAGCAACTACCTTGTCGCTATGCATTTGCCGCATTGCAGGTGCGGCCATATTCCGCTCATTATAATGCTGTAGTGAATTCTGACTATATGGGATATTATGAGCGACAGATGTTGCGGAACTATCAGGTAAAAATCTTGTGAATTCCTCCAGCAAGTCTGAATGGTGCTCAAAAAGAGAAGCTACCTAAAGTAGATGACAGAGACAAGTCAAACAAAATGAGATAGGGAAAGTTAGATGAACAGAAAACTCCAAAAATTAAAAGCCACAAATATAAAAAAATTCCACACGTAATAAGCTCACCTCGCTGTAGACCTCATTTATATCCTTGTGCTCCTTCCGGTACATATTCAAAATCTCTAGAAATGATTTATAAACATGTTCATCATTTTGGAAACGTTTCTGCAGTTTAACAAAAACAAATTAGGTTCCGATGCAAGTAATGAATAAAACAAGAAACAAGCAAATACGTTACCTTTATCTTGTTTACAAAACTAATAGCTTCCTCAAACTCAACTGTCCTCTTAGTAGGAGCTTCGTCCTCATCCAAAGTTATTTCATAACCTTTCGGTAAGAATGTATTGAAGCCCAGAATTAAATTGTTATGCCCCTTGAACAGTTCCTTTACTCTAGCTATGACACCTACAGTATCAGTTCTGCAAATGTGAAGAAACGCATCAAGCTATTGTTCATAAGTTCTCGGTGCTCAAGCATCTGCTAGGACTGTCGACACTACCTTTGAGCCTTGAAATCTTTCATGACCTCCAAGAACATGTCATACTTCTCCCTTTGATCTTGAAACATGTCTTTGACTTCCTTAAGATATGTTAAGGCGTCATCTGTTGTCAATTTCTGAGAGACACTAACCCCTCCTCCTCTTTCTCCTCCTCCTCCTCCTCCTCCCACTCCAACTGCAGGAACTTGGGATTGCCCATACCTTCACACTCAAAAGGTACCCACAATATATACTCTACATCAGCATAAATAAATACAAAGGAAACTAAGTTTGGTGCCTTTTTCGATAAAAAGTCTCAACATACTCTGATGTCAATCCGCATAATTTCCAAAAGTTATATACAATAGCTTGAACAGGCAAAAGAAAACAGAATTTTCATATCTTTAGATCTGAATAGTTTACAGGAAAATAAATCCGTCCAATTCAGCAGACTGCGATTATTTTGCATAAGATGCCTAGAGCCTAGTATAAGCATCAATCGGATCCACTGCAAAGCATACTCCGTCGATGGATTAATAATAGGGATGATAACGGAGCGAAGAAAATCTGATCTTAAGTGAACATCTTGGCATGATTACTTTTCTCCTCAATGACTCGTAGCACCATTCCACTTGTTTTTGGGTTTTCCTAAATTCTATGCCCTAGTGCATGCTGATCTAGATTCTTGTACGCCCTTCTGTACAAGCAGAAGCCATGGTCAGAGCCTCATTCTCCAAAAAAGTTCAGCAAGTCCCACCCAAATTATATGTCAATACTTGATCCCTCCCACATAGCAGACTACCTTCAATATAATTTCACCCAGAGAAATTCTAAAACTCACGTTTCCAACATCCCAAGATCAGCCATCAACAGTGACCAAAAAAAAAAAAACACCATGTACAGGAGAACAAGAGACCATCCCTGAGTACCACCATGATCAAGCTAACTCGCTTTCATCAATCAAACCAACCGATAGCCAAAATCCCCCCGCAAACACAGAAAGGCAACATAACCAGCGAGATCAAGAGAGGCGCAAGATTAGAAACTTACAATTCCCCCTTTGAAGAACCAAAGGGCCGTTTGAATTGAGAGTCAGGGTACACATCATCCCGTATTCTCTTCATTCCTAATACACGAAAACAAAAAAAAAAACACACACACACACACAAGGAACAAACCCGCTCTTCACACCAAAAATACAACCAACGGCATAACCACAAGAAAAGCGGCAAGACCCAGATGACAAAATCTCCCGAAAAACTTACTCTGCAGCTCCCCAGTTGCTTATTGCAATATATACAACACCGAGGAATCAGCAGATCTCAGGTACAGAAGAAAGAAAAGGAAAAGAAGAAGAAAAAGAAGAAGAAGAACACGAAAAGCACTAGGCTTTGATCGCTTTAGGGAGGAACGGAAGGAGAAACAAACGGTGAACAACACGTCTCCCGACTCTCTCCCTCCCTACCCCTTGCGAAACTCACAATTAGTCACGGGCGCACAAGCACGAGAGGGAAGAAGAATTGGGAGGCGCCCAGATAGAGCGAGCGAGAGAGAGAGCGAGAGAAAGTGAAGAAAAGGATGAATCTTTGTGCGGAGCGGAAGCTGATATACGGAGGGGTATTGGCGAGAATAAGTGGAATCGGGACGTGGAAGAAATCCTCGTTAAGATTTGCGAAATGTTTCGAGGAAAAATATGCTGCCCGAACAGTGAATTCACGAAACCAAAGAAAGAATTTGCCTTGAGCTTGTGGTGCAAAGGTAGTGTGTTGACAAACCCCACAAATAAAAAAAGAACGAAATAAACGTTTTCCCCTTTTTTTCGTCTTCCTTTCCTTCCTGTTTTTACAATTTTATTAAACTTTTAGAGGTGTTTTTTCAAGATTGGGACGATGAAAGTCTTTGGAGTCGTATGGTTCGGGCTCCCGTGGGCTTCAGACATGGAGCCCGTGTCGATCACTCTCTCTCTCTCTCTCTCTCTCAACAACGTTATTTTATTTGGTTTTTCTGTTTTTTGGGCTTTTGCCGCGTCAAATCGTTTGATCTTGACCATATTGGATTAGGTAGAGAGTTCCATTTTGATATTCCCATCGATCTTAGCTCATGTTGCAAACCAACGTTCTCCTTTAATATTATAACTTTTTAACTTGAGAGAAATTCTTATTCGATTTATATCATCCAACAGGATTTTAGATGGTATATTAGATTCCGAAAGAGTTTGATGCATTTAATATCCTCTCGTAATTAGGGTGCAAAGCGAGTATACTAATGATAATCTAGATTTAGAGATAGTCTTATATATTCGGAATCTGCTTTTACTTTTAATTTGTAACTTTTAATGATCGATATTTGACTTTTGTCAATCAATTTGAAGACTTATCCTTAATGAATGGACAAATTCCTTTGCAAATATCGAGGTCAACATATGAAAGTCCAGTACGATTGTAGATGCCTACTCTCTATATTTCCCAAATTGAGGGATGAATCCAATGCTGGGCAGCAAAGCATTCCCTATCAGCTATGAAGGTTCTAACAAATGGATTAGCGTGTGGCACGGTTTAAATTGACATGACTTGTCAAATGACCTTATCAAAAGGTAAATCTTACCCGGTTGAACTAGCTGATCTAGTAAGGTTTTTAGAAAATACTGATATTTGGATAGGAGAAGTTGGTTCACCGGATCTCACGACCCCTAATTCTACTTGAGAACTTGCCAAAAAAAAAAAAAAAAAAATCAAATATTAAAATAAAGTATTAAAGTTACATCAATTCACTTCAAAAACAAATGTTGGTAAGATGCGGAGAAATTACCAAAAAAAGTCATAAATTTATTGATATTTGCATTTATATAAATTTAGTTATAAATATTTCAATTATGTCAATTTAGTCTTAAATATTTTCACATTTTATTAACTAAGTCAATTTGATCAATTTTCATCGAAAATCGCTTACGTAAACATCATCCATCTTATATAATATAGCTGGTACTAACGTTGACAATTTTTATAATATTAAAAAAACTTTTTAATGAATTTTTTGTTGTTTCTTCTCCTTTTTCTTTTCCTTTTTTTTAACTTTTAAGCTCAATGAGTGCTAGCAAATCCTCACCGATCATAGGCAAGGGCCGATGTGGCCCTAGCCCAAATGAGGCAAGGGCCATGAAGCTCTTGTCAACACAGCCCTTGCCAAGCCATCTAGGCAAGGGCTGTGATCCTCACCCATGATCGGTGAGGGCTTTGGGCCACAAAACCCTTGTTGGACTTAGGAGGAAAAAAAGGAAAAGAAAGAAAGAAAAAAGAAAAAGGAGATGAAAAGATTAAAAAAAAATACAAAAATTGATTTTTTTTTTAAATTATAAAAATTGTCTACATTTGTGCTAGCTATGCATGTAGGAAGGTTGCCATTTACGTCGGTGGTATTCGACCAGGTTTTGGTTAGATTGACTCAATTGACAAAATGTAAAAAGATTTAGGCTACGTTTAGTCGTTTGGATTTCTAATAAGGATATGATTGGATAAGATGTGATATGAAATTTAAGGATTTTACCATATTCTATCAACTATTTGATAATTGCAGTATTAAAATCGGATATATTAACATTATATTACATAATGTATATTGTTTTGTATAAACAACATATTAATATAAATGAACAAAAAAATTTATCAACTGTGATGGTAAAAATTTCTTATGATACTCTTATCTACATTATTTTTTGATTTCCTTTTTCAATTTTATTTTCCTCTCTTTTTTAATTAGTTTCTTTTTTATTTCTTTTTTTCCCATTCCATCATTCTCTAGTAAAATTTTATTAAATAGTAAGTTGTACCAATATACCTAAAAAAACTAAAACACCTAAAATATGTAATAAAATAAATATATTTATATATTGAATTTCTATTATAAGATAGAATTCAATTTGAATATATAAATAAAATAATATTAAATTTAAAAACTAAATTGTTATATTTGTCATTTTGAATTTTTATATTGAAATGATTTTAAATTTGTCAATTTAAGAATTTTTTATTTGAGAAAAATAACTTTGTCATTATGGATATTAGAAATACCATCCATTTTTATCCCACCTCACCATAGGATAATTCTATTCGGTTTATATCCCCATTATATTCGACTTTACCTTATTTTGAGTAGGCACCAAACGCAAGATGTAATAAATTTTATCTTGATCACCAAACGTAACCTTAAGAGTAAACTGGCACAATCGAAAAGTTTATAACTCAATTAATACAAATCAATAGGTTTGACACTTTTTTGATAATTTCCTTGTCAAATAGTTCTATTACTGTTTGTTCATGTTGAAAACCAGGACAGATTCTCCATATGCGCAAAAGTGTTTTTTTTTTTTCTTTTATAGCAAGACCGATTCCTAAGTTGGTTCTAATTCCACCTATCTATTTCCCAGGTAGAATTTGCAATTTTGGCCATGAAATCGGGAAGTGAACCAAAAACTGGATTAGTTCTCCTTAGAATTGACCTTGAACTAGAATTTTATTGAACCGGACCCCTAGCTCACCCCTATGCTCATATGTAGAGTCAGTTTGTAACGTTCCTAAAACTAACCTAAGTTTCTTCACATATACAATTTACTAGAAGAAACCGTTCTCACTTATCAAATTTGTCCATGCAATTCAACGAAAACATGTCCTAATTGAAGGTCATTTAATACGAGGCGCATCCTCCACCAATTTACTTTTTTGCTGCATTCCAAATAAATTAATAGACAATTGTAACATAATGCTAAAACGAACAACGTATCTCTTATTTTGTGCACATGGATGACATACGTGGGTGCCCTCATGCTATAGAACTCTCTCATATCTCAATTTTTTGGTAAATTTCACTAATTGTTGATAAGTATTAAAAAGCTGTTGATAGAAAAAAACGACCGATGATTTTTTCCCGGGTAACTAACCAACATTTTGATGAAAATACCATTTGTTTTCTGATAATAGCAAATTATCAATTTTTAATTAATTTATCGACTTTTAGTTGCATAATTAAGTAACGCTTGGATTTTTATCTACCTTTATATGAAATTATCAACCTAAATCAAAATGACTTATGAATCTCCGTTAGATTAAAGTATAATTTTAGCTTTGAATACCGAGTTAATTACAACAGCTTTATTTTTTTATTATTTAAATTTACCAACTTTTCCATTGAGTTACTAAATCTATTTAACTTGATTGAAAACACTTTGCATTTATTAACTCTTTTTAAGTATTGGATTACTAACTCTCTTTTGAGTTGCGTTTTTTTCTTAATTTGCCAACTTTTCTGTTTTTTTACAAACTTTCATTTGCAATTTTTGATGATGACTTAAATTACCAACCTCAATTAAAGTGCTCTACCAGTATTTTTTTCAGTCAAATTATCCACTTGTTTTTAGTTACAAATTCTCATGTGAATCACTTACCAAAAATGTTGTAACACTCACGAATATTTCAAAATTACACTTGTGTGAGAAAAAGATCTTTTTCTTTTTGAAAAAGAACATTATCATCCAGCGAATTGTGAATCGTTAATTTAGTAGATGTTTCCATTCTGGTTATTACTCGTAAGTAGCTTTATGAGTTTTGCACTGGCCTGAACATTGCTTGGGTTTTTTATCCTTACCGATGCGTCTCATTCAGTGCTGTTTTCAGTTACTGTTTGATTAGTGGATTCTTTTCTTAATCTGTCTTCTACAACTTTATGAACAAAAGGTTAAAATAAAGTTATTCCCATCTAATCATCAATACCGAACATGTAGAGCAAGTGAAAAACACTGCACCATAAGGAAGCATTCTATTCATGTAATTGCCATCAAGGAGCATAAACCTGTCCTTCTATTCTCTCCTTTGAAAGGAAAGAAAAGAGCCAATATTATAATCTTATTGCCTTGACAACATTTGCATTGTTTTTTTTTTCCTCCTGTTCTAGACAGATTCGCACTGCGCGTTATTCGATATGTTTTTAGGTGCTCGGCGTGCTCTGGAGGTTCACGAGGGAGTAGTAAGCTCCGGCTGGACCCTTAGCCAACAAGGAAGAGTGGCTCCCCTTCTCCATCACCTTCCCTTTGTCTAGGACGGCGATCACGTCGCACTTTTGTATGGTACTCAACCTATGTGCCACCACTAACGTGGTCCGTCCGACCATTAACCGCTCCAGCGCATTCTGCACCACCTTCTCCGACTGGCTGTCCAGCGCGCTAGTTGCCTCATCGAGCAACAACAGCGTCGGGTTTCGCAGTATGGCTCTCGCTATGGCTACTCTCTGCTTTTGCCCTCCAGAAAGCTGGGCTCCTTCGTTCCCGCACCTTGTGTCGTATCCGTCCTTTAATGCCACAATAAAGTCGTGAGCGTTTGCAGCCCGTGCAGCCTCAATGATTTCCGTTTCACTCATCTCGTGTGATATTCCGTAGACAATATTCTCTCTTATTGTGCCGGCGAATAGAGTTGGTTCCTGACTAACCAATGCGATATGCTTCCTGAAGGCCCTAAGGTGGTAAGACCTCACATCTCGTCCGTCGATTTTTACTATACCTCTGATTGGATCGTAGAATCTTTCGATCAAGCCAATGAGGGTCGATTTGCCAGATCCGCTCTGTCCGACTAATGCGGTTGATTTCCCTGCTTCGATTTTGAAAGAGAAGTCCTTTAAGATGACGACATCCGGCCTTTCTGGGTATGCAAAATCCACCCTGCAAAACTCTACATGGCCTGTAATTTTTCTTGGTTGGTAACCTTCCATGCCTTCAGGTTCTATCCTAGTCTGCCGGTCCAATATGGCGAACACGGACCCAACTGTGTCCGAGCCATTGGCAATGTCTGTGGTCATGCTTCCGGCGTCCGCAATCACTTTGCCCGTGGTGATCAAAATTAAGAACGTCTCGAAGAGCGCTGTTGACGTGATTTGCCCATGAAAAATCAACTTGCCTCCGTACCAGAAATATAAAGCCCAAGCGCACTTCGTAAAGAATTGCGAGGCGGCTAGTCCAATACCGGCATACCACGACTGCTGGATGCTCTCTTGTTCCGGGGCTTCATGGGCTTTCTCAAGCATTTTGAGAATGCGCTCTTGGGAAGAGAATGAAGTGATGGTTCGGTGGTTGGAGACTGCATCCGCCGCGAGCTTGCTACTTTCCTCTTGAACCTTGATGGCCTTCTGAGACATGGTTATTAGTAGCACTCGTCTCATGTAGAAGGAGACTATAATAAGGGGTTGCGCGGCTATAATTACGAGGGCGAGTCTCCAGGCGATGATCAGACCCATGGTGAAAGCAACTATTATAGCCGAGCACGTCTGCACAATAAGAGCCATTCGGTCACCCACCAAAGATCTCACCTGCACACAAGTGTCAAACCAGCATTAGCCATCGATGCAGCATGTTCGAGATATAGAGGACTAGAATAAGCGAATTGCGGTAAGGAACAGTATTTACCATATTGGCATCATTGGCGAGTCTAGAGCAAACTGAGCCGCTGGAGTTCTGATCTTGATCGAACCATCCGACTTCGAAAGTCAGGATTTTAGAGAGCATCTTCTCTCGGATCCTCTTAGTCAAGCACTCCCCCATGAAAGCGAAATAGTAATGTTGGATCACATTGACTGCAAGCGTAAACACAGCCAAACCCAGAAACCAGAATGCATAAATCCTTATCTGTGCTTTAATCTCCTCGTGGTCTTCCAAAAAATAAAGTGAGACCATTGAGCCCATGGCAAAAGAATACACTGGTTGAACTGCACCGAACAAGATGGCGCCGATGCACCCCAGGATTGCTTGTTTCCACTCCGGCGTGTTCAAAGCTATCAATCTTCGGAAAGATGGAATGGGGATCTTCTGATCATCTGAACCAACCGCCGCCGTCGCTGAGCTGCAGTGACTCACCCTAGATAGGCTAGGGCGGCTACTAGTACTATATGCATCCATGTTTAATATGAAAGATAAGGTTTGGTTCTTGGGTTTCTCAACTTGATTTATTGGTTTCTGTTTCTCTGATTTCTGAAGATTGACCAACGAGGCGTAGAGGCCATCTTCTTTCTGGAGGAGCTCTTCATGATTGCCAGTCTCTATCACTTGCCCGTTCTGAAGGACGACGATATTATTGGCATGTCGTATGGTAGATAGCCGGTGAGCAATGATGATTGTTGTGCGACCAATGGAAGCTCGATCGAGTGCGTCTTGGACTATTTTCTCCGATTCAGAGTCTAATGCACTCGTTGCTTCATCTAGCAGGAGGATCCTGGGTGCTTTAATGATTGCTCGCGCTATAGCTATTCTCTGCTTCTGCCCTCCTGACAATTGGATGCCCCTTTCCCCTACCTGCTGAGACAAATGGAAGCTTACGTACTTTCACATGGTTTATGAAACACGATAGACAGATGCAAGATTTTCCCTATCAAAAACCTTTGTTAAGTCATTGGCATTGAACTTGAGCGAGCAGTCACTTAACGCGTTGAAAATATATACAATTTAAGGAAAGAGAAGGACCAGACCTGCGTATCGTACCCCTGAGGCAACTGACTGATGAAGTTGTGAGCATTGGAAGCCTTGGCAGCTTTGATCACCTCCTTCATTTTGGCATTCTTCTTTCCAAAGAGTATATTCTCCTTTATGCTAGTCGCAAAGAGTGTCGGCTCTTGGCTCACTAGTCCCATTTGCGATCTAAGCCATTTAATTTGCAGCTTATTAATGGCGATCCCATCGAGGAGTATTCGTCCCATGAGTGGGTCATAGAACCTCTGCAGGAGCGATATCACCGTGGATTTTCCGGAGCCACTGCCCCCAACCAAAGCTAGAGTCTTTCCTGACGGGATCGTGAGAGAGAAGTCTCTGAAGATGATGTTTTCGGGTCTTGATGGATATGCAAACTCGACGTGTCTAAATTTGATGTTTCCTTTTAAATTCGGTATGGTCTGCCCCTCCATGTTCTCTGGATCAATTGGCGGCACTCTCTTTATCACCTCCTCTATACGCTCGCCTGCAGAACATGCTTCCGAGAAGTACTTGAGGTTGGATAAAGCAGTACCGCATGCCCTAAAATCATATAAGTTCAGAGCAAACAAGCAAGGGTCAGTTGCTTCTAGAACAAGGAAATTTCCTGAATCTTAAAGCGGCTTCGACACTGGATTACTTTTCAGGTATCCTGAATGTATTATCAGCAAGAATGCAAGTTAAAAACAAAACTTTAAAAGAAAGCTGGACGCTACTTACACTCCGCCCATAGTAACGGCCAAGCCAACGATATAAACCGTTCCGCCTTTATAATGATGGTACATGACCATCCTACTACCATAATATGCCATGAAAGACCAAATGGCGAACACGATACCATTGCTTCCGATTGCCAAGCCTCTGGCCAAGCCCTGCCTCAGCCCCAACTTCACGGAACCTTCAAGAGCTTTAGAAAACTCGGACAGCGTTTTGCCCTCACCGACGAAGGCATATACTGTTCTGATGGAAGAAACCGCCTGTTCTGCAATCGTACCGGCCTTGCTATACTCTTCCCGTATCTTTCTCGCAATTATTATAAGAGTCCTCCCGTATATCATGCCTGGAATGATGAGCAACACAACAAGGGGGAACCCAACTATCGCCAGTCTCCACAACATTATGAACGCCACTATGTAGCTCCCGACAAACAGCGATACGTTGACAAGAAGATTAGGGACCTATAGTTTCAATTTAGTCAGAGTTAGCTAATACGCTGGGAATCAAAAATCATAAATGAAACATGAAATAACCGAGAGATTAAGATTCTGAATTGGGGACCTTCTCGCTTAGGACATCCTGAATCACGAGACTATCACTGGATACACTGGTGACGATATCGGACGTGCTCGTTACTTGCATATCAAAGTAGGTCACGTCTTGCCTGAGCACCGCTCTCAAGTATCTGGCTCTCACTCTCGCCGCTTGCCTCTCACCCGTCCTTGTCCAACAGTACCCTTCTGAATATTATCATCATCACCGGCACGGTCAGAAAATAATAGGCAAGTCCTACAATCATCTCCACCCTAGAACACTAACAGCAGTTTATACATGGATGAAAGCAACTTCCTCCAAAATGGTGGGTGCATAATATATGCCACTGAAAGGAGATGTACCAGTACTCCCAAAATCTCAACTTAAATCCAAATTCCAACCCTTGCCGAGATTAAAAAGAAAGAAAAAAACAAAAGGGAACAAGAGAAACGGCGTGACCCACCTAGAAAACAAGCAAACAACAATCCACAGGCAATGTACAAGAGAACCAGTGCTTTCTGCAGAAACACAACCCACAGTGAGGGAAACGGATATTCACTATTGCCTAGTTTCGAGCTCAGAGAGAGATAGTTGTGCGTACCTTGTTTATGCTGTGAAGAAATGAAGCGGGATCCATAGAAGATGCAGAGCCGATGTCGTTCAAGAGCTGACCAGCGACGTAGAGCACAATAGGAGTAGAGAAGCCATCGGCGACGGCTCCAAAGAAGCCGAGACCCATCAAGCACCTGTCCACTCCATCCGCGTGCATGAATATGGAGCCTATCGATGACCGCCCTTTCTTCTTCTTCATCATCTTCTTCTCCTCCGCCACATTGCTCCGTCCCTCATTTTCCATTTCTGTTTTCCCAAGTTTGCTTTCAGGAACAGCCAACGTTAAGTTTCTCAAACTCTCACCTCTGTCTATTGAAATGTTGCTTTGCTTGTCACTTTTTGCTAGAATCACAATGAAGGATGAGGTCAGAACCGAACCTAAAGGGGCTGGTGGTGTCTTCTTGGCTAGTAGCAACCGTTATTTATATAGCCTACTCGTGGAGAGGGAACATTGATTAAACGGAAACGTGTCCAAAAAAAAAAAAAAGTTATAAACCTTTTACATTGGTATTAATTCAATTATAAACATTTTACTGGTATCAATTTAGTTCTAAAATTTATGATTTGGTGTCATTTCAGTCGTTCCAGCTAATTTTAGCCTAATTTTGCCGATGTCGACACCAATTGATTGAAGTGGCATGTTTGGAACTTATGTGGACTACTTTTAATAAATTTTTAATATTTTTTGATTTTTTTTCCCTTCTCCTCCCCCTTACTCCAGTGACTAGCTTCGGTGAGCCTCACTAGAGGCCATGAGGTTGCGCTTGTGAGGGCTTAAGCCCTCGCTTGTGGTAGAGCGAGGCTCGACCTTGCCAGATTTGGTGAGGTTAGGCCTCGCCCATGGTCAGCGAGGGCGAGTCTCGCCAGATCCGGCAAGGTCTAGCCTTGCTCGGCCATAGGCAAGGGCTTAAGGCGGCCCTTGTGGCTTGGGTGGCCTTGAGCTAGCCTTGCCAAAGGCTAGGCAAGGCTCGACCTCGTGACTTCTGGTGAGGGCTCGAGCCTCGCCAATGGCCAATGAGGTTCGCCAGAGTTAGTTGCTGAGGTCTAGTGACCAGCTAGAGTAAGGGGGAGGAGAAGGAAAAAAGAAAAAGAAAAAAGAAAAGGAAAAAGAAAAAAAAAGGAAAAGGAAAAGAAAAAGGAAAAAGGAAAAAGAAAATAAAATAAAAAATAAAAAAATTGAACAAATATCAAAATATTATTAAAAATTGTCTATGTCACGCCAGTCGTGTCACGTTAGTCGACTAGAGTCCACATTAGCAAAATTCGACCAAAATTAGCTGGAATAATTGAATTGCTATAAAATCAAGATAATTATGACTAAATTGATAATAAATAAAAAAAATTTAGGATTAAATTGAGACCAATAAAATGTTTATGATTAAATTAATACAAATGCAAAATGTTTACTTTTTTTACACTAGGATGGCATCATGATGTCCTAGAAGAAGATGATCATTTCGAAGAAAATTATATAAATAGTATTCTTTGATATGACAGCATCAAAAGTCAACTGATCTTAAGATTCGGGACAAAAATTAATTAAATATTGCGGCACTAAGAAGTTTTAGGTACTTGAAAATGATAGAAGTCCTCAGGAAATCAAAATATGAAGTAAGCATTGCAAGAAAAAGCATAATCATCAGAGGATGATCATGCTCAATGCGCGCGGTCCATGCGCTAAAACTAAAAATGTGTTTGAACCACCAAATAATACATGTATTACACTCGCAAGATTATCTATCTCATCTAATAGAAGAGCTTAGATCTTCGAAGCATGTTTTTAAGGGAAATTAACGAGTGCCTTGCGAATGATAATCGACAAGATAAGAAGGAATTTGCAGGTAACTTCTTTATTTTAAATTTGTGTTAAGAAACACATAAAAACGACGTGATGCGCCAACATGGTATCGCTGCATAATTAACGCTTATGTCCCGATCGGCTGAGAATAAAGCTTGCGCGTACCCAGAAAATAATAACCACAGAATTGATGTGGCGATTAGTATATGTATGAGAAGTTTGAGAGGTTTACGGGACGGCCGCGGGCCAAGGGATATAAGAGCTGACCTCGACGGCCGTCATAAGGCGTCACCAGCGCATGCGGCTTAATTTTTAATTCGCTTGATGAGGTATTGATCACGGCGCTAAAATTTTCTCCTCCTTCTACTCAAATGTTTCTTTTGCTATCGCTGTTACATTTGCATTCCGTATCTTACAGTTCGCATGTACATGGACCAATCCTGGTTAGCCCACGTCACCTTTGCCCTAGAAATTAGATGATTGAGTGACGTAATTGATCGTTACTTCGATTCCAACTTTGAAAATTGCCGGCCGGGGTTGGTCTATTTCGGAATCAGAAAGACGCTTACGGTCCAAAGCATTTTTATTATTATTATTGTTATTTTATCGCCAATGCGAGGCTTAGAAAGAAAAGCATAAGTTGGCACTATCACAATCGAAGGGTACCGAGTAAGCAATCGTCATTATTGATTTGGGTGTTGATTGGCCAAAACATAGAGGGGTTGAGCCCGTGGAATACTCTTGAATTGACCCCATTCCTAACCCTACCACGGAAATAGGGTCAAGTTATTTTAAAGAAAATATAAAGTTAACGAAAAAACTTAAATTCGTGAATAACCTAAAATAATTAATGACGAAATTGAAAATCTCAGGAAACATGGGGATAGATTCTTTAAAAAAGCGCACGTCCTATTCATTCCGCCCATAACAGTTCAATTAGTTCGCATGGAATATAGGGTCAATCGAACAATATGTGAATTCCGAAGCGATGAATTTTGTTAATGTTGACGAAAAACGGGAGGACTGATCCTTTCTCCTCCGATTTGCCCTTCTCCAACGTTGCAATCGCATTTTAAATCAATTACAGGAAACAAACCATAAACCTGTCCTCCTATTCTGTCCCTTGGAAATAAAAGAAGAGCTATTATCGTACTCTTAGCGTCTTAACCGCATTTCTCATTTTTTTTTTTTTTTTTTACCCTCTTTCGAACAGATACGCGTTGTGCATTACTCAACACATTCCAGGACGCTTGGCACGCTCTGGAGGTTCACGAGTGAGTAATAAGCTCCGATCGGACCCTTAGCCAACAAGGAAGAGTGGCTCCCCTTCTCCACCACCTTCCCTTTGTCTAGCACGGCGATCATGTCGCACCTTTCTATAGTACTCAACCGATGGGCCACCGCTAATGTGGTCCGTCCAACCATTAACCGCTCTAGCGCATTTTGCACCACCTTCTCCGACTGGCTGTCAAGTGCTCTAGTCGCCTCATCGAGCAACAACAGCGTCGGGTTTCGCAGTATGGCTCTCGCTATGGCTACCCTTTGCTTTTGCCCTCCGGAGAGTTGGACTCCTTTCTCCCCGCACCACGTGTCATAGCCGTCCGTTAATGCCAAAATGAAGTCGTGAGCATTTGCAGCCCGTGCAGCCTCGATGATCTCCGTTTCACTCATCTCATGCGATATTCCGTGGACAATGTTCTCTCTTATTGTGCCGGCGAATAGAGTTGGTGTTAGACAAAATAAAATTCATATGCGGAAGCCAGGATCGTTTATAGACAAACCTCCAGCCATTGTTCTTGTTCACGTTCGTCAGAAAAACCTGAAATCAAAGAAAAATTGGGGACACGCTACTAACCCAATTCCCTCACGTATTGATGGTGTATTCCGAATGAGAGGGTTTGTGTTAGACCTTGTCATCACCCGTCAGAAATGAACGTACGTTCCTATTTATACACCGTCTCCCATCAAGACGGTTACCAAATGGGCGGTTGTCACGAAAGGGTACGAAGCATGGAAAAACTTCATGTCGAATAGTCGCAACTTTAAGAGAAAATGTGGGTCTAAAATGTGGGATCACAAAAATAAATAACATTCTCCCACTTGATCCCATCATTTTCATCATACGGATTATCCAACTAATTCCACGAAAACTTTATGCTTAAAGAAAAGAAACAAAACACATGGATCATGGCGACATGTCCTCTAAGAGTGAGTAATATCTTCCATGTATCACAATGCATCTTATTTCTTTAATGTCAGCCTATATGTGACAACATATCTTAATGAATAAACCCCATGTTTATTCCAGAACCAAGGATAAATGTTATTCTCATAAACAACAAAATGTGTACACCAAAATTGAGAATCAACATTACAACTGAATAAGAGTTTCATACAACAAAAAAATCGTTCATATGACTTAAAAATTACAATATGGGACCTACTCCCATACTAGTCACATGACCCTTATACTTCATTGGTGGCATGCCTTTAGTTAAAGGATCAGTTATCATCAATTCAGTGCTAACGTGTTCAATGACCACTTTATTCTCCTTAACACGTTCTCTTATGGCTAAATACTTAATGTCGATATGCTTACTTCGACTGCCACTTTTGGCATTTTTAGCCATAAAAACCGCAACTGAATTGTCACAATATATTCTTAATGGCCTAGAAATAGAATCAACAATTCTAAGCCCAGCAATGAAACTCTTCAACCATACACCATGTGAGGTAGCCTCAAAACAAGAAACGAACTCAGCCTCCATAGTGGAAGTAGCAGTCAAAGTCCGCTTGGCACTTCTCCATGACACGGCTCCGCCGCCTAACATAAAAATGTATCCAGATGTTGATTTTCGTGAATCAACGCAGCCCGCGAAGTCCGCATCCGAATAACCGACCACTTCCAGGTTGTCGTCCGTCTATACATAAGCATATAGTCTTTGGTACCTTGAAGGTATCTCATCACTTTCTTTGCAGCTCTCCAGTGGTCTAAACTTGGATTACTCGATATCTTCCCAACATTCCCACAAAGCAAAAGCGATGTCGTCGAGTGCAAACCCGAGCATACATCAAGCTTCCAACAGCAGAAGCATATGGAATGTTGTACATTTGTTCCCTTTCTAGATCGTTCTTCGGGCATTGGTTCAAATTGAACCTGTCACCCTTCACAATGGGTGCTATACTTGGTGAACAATCGTTCATCCGAAATCTCTAGGACCTTATTGATATAGGTTTCTTGAGATAGTCCTAAAATGCCTCGAGATCTATCTCTATGAATCTTAATGCCAATGACATAAGATGCCTCACCCATATCTTTCATGTCAAAACTCTTAGGGAGAAATTGTTTCACCTCATGTAGCAACCCCTTATCATTGGTTGCAAGTAGTATATCATCCACATACAGTACAAGGAAACAAATTTTGCTCCCACTGACCTTCTGGTATATACATTGATCCATGACATTCTCTACAAAACCGAATGAAGAGATGACTTCATGGAACCTTAAGTACCATTGGCGGGATGCTTGTTTCAGGCCATATATAGATTTCTTAAGCTTGCACACCAAATGCTTACCTTTACTAGAGGGGAATCCTTCAGGTTGTTTCATGTAAATCTCTTCCTCTAGTTCTCCATTGAGGAACGCCGTCTTCACATCCATCTGATGTAATTCCATATCAAAATGGGCAACCAATACCAAAACAATACGAAGAGAATCTTTCTTAGATACAGGAGAAAAGGTCTCCGTGTAATCGATTCCTTCCTTTTGAGTGAATCCTTTGGCAACGAGTCTAGCTTTATATCTTTCAATGTTACCTAATGAATCCTTCTTAGTTTTGAAGACCCATTTACAACCAATGGCCTTCGCACCATCAGGTAACTCAACCAAATCCCAGACTTTGTTAGATGCCATAGAACTCATCTCTTCCTTCATGGCATTGTACCACAAATTGGATTTATCACTATCCATGGCTTGTGAAAACGTTTCGGGATCATTCTCAGCTCCAATATTGTAGTCAGACTCTTGTAAATACACAATATAATCACTAGGAATAGCCGATTTCTTTATTCTAGCAGATCTTCTCAATGTTGCATCAACATTCTCTTGAGGAGCGTGTTGCTCAACTGGTTGTTCAACAGTTTCTGGTAATTGCTGAACAACTGGATCTACTATATCAATATCAGCAGGTTGTGGAACTTCAACGATTGGTTGTTCAATAGCCGGCTGAACTGAAGGGGCATTATAAGCAACAACTAACCTTAAACTTGAGATGAAAGGTTGACTGTCTGAATGATCTTTCTTAGGAACAAGGTCCTTCGATTGATCGCGCCCACTAATCAAGTCATTTTCAAGAAATTTTGCATTTCTTGATTCCACAATCCTAGTGGTATGAGATGGACAATAAAACCTGTATCCCTTAGACCTTTCGGCATATCCAATGAAATACCCACTTATGGTCCTTGGGTCCAACTTCTTTTCTTGTGGATTATAAACTCTCACTTCAGACGGGCATCCCCAAACGCGCACATGATGCAAACTCGGTTTCCAACCCTTAAATAACTCAAAAGGTGTCTTTGGGACAGCCTTGGTCGGAACTCGGTTTAATATGTACACTGCCGTCTTAAGTGCTTTAGTCCACAAGGATTTAGGAAGTTTGGAGCTACTAAGCATACTACGCACCATGTCCAATAAGGTCCGGTTTCTTCTTTCCGCTACGCCGTTTTGGTCCGGAGAACCAGGCATAGTATATTGGGCAACTATCCCATGCTCTTGAAGAAATCTTGCAAATGGACCAGGTGCTTGTCCATCTTCGTGTATCTACCATAGAATTCTCCACCTCTATCTGATCTCACGATCTTAATTTGCTTACCGCATTATTTCTCTACTTCCGCCTTAAATACCTTAAAGGCATCTAATGCTTCATACTTATTATGAATCAAATAGAGATACATATAACGTGAGTAATCATCTATGAAGGAGATGAAGTATTTCGACCACAAGAGTCCATATCCGGACTACATATATCGTATGTATGATTTCTAATATTTCGTACTCCTCTTGGCACCTTTCTTTGTCTTGTTAGTCTGCTTTCCCTTTATGCAGTCCACACAAGTATCACAATCAGTAAAATCTAAAGTACTAAGTACTCCATCATTTACCAATCGCTTAATTCTTTCTATGGAGATATGCCTCAATCTCCGGTGCCACAACATAGAGGAATGTTCTTTCACAACACATCGTTTTATACCAGCGTTATCATGAACATGCATCGCATCATAATAGGCATTGTCTTGCAAATTAATTCGAAAAAGACCATCAGACAAAGTACCACTCCCAACAATTTCAGATTTAAATGATAAACAGAAGTTTGAATCTGAAAAGTTAAAAGAGTATCCCAAAGGTACAAGTCTTGAAATTGAAATTAAGTTTCTAGAAAAACTAGGAACATAAAAGGTCTTTTCCAAATTTAAAACAAAACCACTATTGAGAACTAGTCTATATGTCCCAATAGCTTCCACATGCGAACGCATCTTGTTTCCTGAATAGATGCTTTGTTCACTTCCCACTGGATTCCTGTGGTTTTGAAAACCCTTTCTTCTCGAGCCAGGCCTTAAATTTGACACAATCCTTCCTTATATGCCCCTTCTGTTTACAAAAGAAGCATTTGGATTCTTTCTTAATGTCAGCTTGGGGAGGTATTTTACATTTTCCCTTATGCTTGCCATGGCCCTTATTCTTTCCTTGTGTTGCCAAATGAGCACTTTCTCCCAATTCCATAATCAGTCTTTCTTCCTCTTGAACACACATGGTCATGAGTTCATTAATTGACCATTTATTCTTATGTGTGTTATAAGAGATCTTGAAAGGTGCATACTGTTGTGGGAGAGTGTTCAGAATATAATACACAAGGAAGGATTCATATATCTCAACCTCAAGGTTCTTAAGCTGAGCTGCAATGTTCCTCATTTGCATGATGTGCTCACACACACCTCTAACACTAGTGAGCTTCAATGATGAAAACTTCATAATCGGGTCATGGCATGCGCCTTCTCGAACTTTCAAACTGCGCATCTATGGCCTCCAATAAAGCCTTAGCATTGCTATGCCGAGCAACCGAACCACGAATACTAGGAGATATCTTAGCTCTTATAAACATGGCACAAACGCGGTTGGACCGCTTCCATTGGTTATAAAGAGCTATCTCACTGGAGTGCTCGAATCGGTAGGAGGAGGTGGTTCGTCTTTCCTTATAGCATAGTCAATGTCCATCCACCCCAATTGAAGAAGAATCGACTCCTTCCAAACTTTATAGTTCTCACTATTCAAGTATGGGAACATCAAACTTAAATTCAGAAAAATTCACGGGTTGCGAAACCGCATATCAAATAATCATGCTTATGTCACAAAATTTGAGGCAAATATAAATAAATCATGTTTTACCAATGTAAACATGTCACAATATGAATCACATAACATAAAAACTACCTGTGGGCTAAGTTTTTAATTTAAATAGATTCATAATTACTTCATGAAGAAACTACCATATTATATGCCTTTTCTTAATCCCTGTGGGTAAATTAAGAAAAATAATATGATATTTCATCCTAATTAATCATATTAATATAATGAAAATTCCTGTGGGATAAAATTCATCATATTAATATAATTAATTACAATCAATGTCCATTTCTAAATATGATCCGGAGGCTTTTAATATATAATTTAATTAATTAAAGATGCTGTGGCTACTCTCTAATTAATTAATTATATGAATCATTGGACATTAAATTTCATGCATAAAATATTCATAAAAATGCATGAAATGACATAATAAATAAATACATCAATGGCAGAACAGTAAATAAATAAATTGGCCAATGGCAAGATTGCAGAAAACATGAAAAATTTGGGGCAAAGGTATAAAAGCAGCCGCGGGTGGGAGACGGCGGGCGCGTGCTTGGCACGCGCGTCAGCCGCTTCCAGCGCGTGCCGAGCACGAGCGGAATCCGCGCGGGCGCGTGTCCCACACGCGCGGTTCAGCGCGCAGGCGCGTGCAACGCGCGTGAGAGCGCGTGGCGCGTGGATTCCACGCGCCCGCAACCGCAGCGCGCGTGGGCTCCACGCGCCTTCTTCCTCGCGAACGAAGCCTTTCCGTCGGTTCTTCCGCCATTTTCAGCCGCGATTTCACCACTGTTTCTTCTCCGGCAACCCATCTAAGACCAAAATAAATGATGGGTTTTGAAGAGCATGCCGGCACGACTACATGGGTTCAAGTTTCGGCGAAAATGACGAAGAAATAAGCCCCAAATCATAAGAAAATTCCCAAAAAACACAAATCCTCAACCACCGCGACTTCCGCCGCCCGATTAGCCTCCGGCGAACACCAATATACCGGAAAAAACTCATGGCTAACGTTCCTCATGGCGGTGCGACCGTATGGGTCCGAAATCAAGGGGTGGGTCGTGCGGATTTTGCCCGGAATCGTCGAATCTCTCTTGGCCTCAAAACTTCAAAGTTACTGTTCATGTTCTAAAAGCCCGAAAATATACCAAAAATTCGAGAAAACAAGGCAGAGGCAATAAACATGCTCGATACCAAATGTTAGACAAAATAAAATTCATATGAAGCCAGGATCGTTTATAGACAAACCTCCAGCCATTGTTCTTGTTCACGTTCGTCGAAAAACCTGAAATCAAAGAAAAATTGGGGACACGCTACTAACCCAATTCCCTCACGTATTGACGGTGTATTCCGAATGAGAGGGTTTGTGTTAGACCTTGTCATCACCCGTCGAAATGAACGTACGTTCCTATTTATACACCGTCTCCCATTAAGACGGTTACCAAATGGGCAGTTGTCACGAAAGGGTACGAAGCGTGGAAAAACTTCATGTCGAATAGTCGCAACTTTAAGAGAAAATGTGGGTCTAAAATGTGGGATCATAAAAATAAATAACTGTTGGTTCTTGACTAACCAATGTGATATGCTTCCTTAAGGTCCTCAGGTGGTATGACCTCACATCTCGGCCATCGATTTTTACTGTGCCTCTGATTGGATCGTAGAACCTTTCGATCAAGCCAATAAGGGTTGATTTGCCAGATCCGCTCTGTCCGACTAATGCGGTTGATTTCCCCGCTTCAATTTTGAATGAGAAGTCCTTTAAGACGATGACATCCGGCCTTTCCGGCTGTGCAAAACCTACCCTGCAAAACTCTACATGGCCCTTGGTTGGTAACCTTCCGTGCCTTCGGGTTCTATTCTGGTCTGCCGGTCCAATATGGCAAACACGGACGCAACCGTGACTGAGCCCTTGGCGCTGTCTGTGGTCATGCTTCCGGCGTCCGCAATCACCATGCCTGTGCTGATCAAGATCACGAACGTCTCGAAGAGCGCTTTTGATGTGGTTTGCCCATGAGAAATAAACTTGCCTCCGTACAAGAAATCTAAAGCCCAAGTGCACTCCGTAAAGAATTGCCAGGCGGCTAGTCCTATACCAGCATACCATGACTGCCGGATGCTCTCTAGTTCCGGGCCTTCCTGGGCTTTCTCAAGCATTTTGAGGATGCGCGCTTGGGAAGAGAATGAAGTGATGGTTCGGTGGTTGGAGACAGCTTCCCCCGCGAACTTGCTACTTTCCTCTTGAGCCTCGATGGCCTTCTGAGACATGGTCTTTAGCAGCACTCGCCTCATGTAGAAGGAGACCATAATAAGGGGTTGCGCAGCCATTACCATGAGGGCGAGTCTCCAGGCGATGATCAGACCCATGGCGAAGGCAACTATTATAGCCGAGTATGTCTGCACGATAAGAGCCATTCGGTCACCCACCAAAGATCTCACCTGCACACAAGTGTCAAACCAGCATTGGCCATCAATGCAGCATTTTGAAGATATGGATGACTAGAATAAGCGAACTGCAGTAAGGAACAGTACTTACCACATTGGCATCATTGGCGAGTCTAGAGCAAGCCGAACCGCTGGAGTTCTCCTCTTGATCGAACCATCCGACTTCGAAAGTCAGGATTTTAGAGAGCATCCTCTCTCGGATCCTCTTAGTCAAATACTCCCCCATGAAAGCGAAATTGTAATGCTGGCTCACATTGACCGCGAGTGAGAACACAGCCAAACCCAGAAACCAGAATGCATAAATCCTTATCTTTGCTTTAATCTCCTCGTGGTCTTTCAAAAAATAAACCGAGATCATTGACCCCATGGCAAAATAATACACCGGTTGAACTGCGCTGAACAAGATTGCGCTGATGCACCCCAGGATTGCCTGTTTCCACTCTGGCAAGTTCAAAGCTATTAATCTTCGGAATGATGGAATGGGGGTCTTCTGAACATCCGAACCAACCACTGCCATTGACCTTGCTGAGCTGGAGCGATTCACCTTAGGTTATGGCGGCTACTAGTACTATATCCATCCATGCTTAATATGGAAGATGTGATTTGGTTCTCGGGCTTCTCAACTTGATCTGTCGGCTTCTGTTTCTCTGATTTCTGAAGATTGACCAACGAGGCGTAGAGGCCGTCTTCATTCTGGATGAGCTCTTCATGATTGCCAGTCTCTATTACTTGTCCGTTCTGAGCAACAGCGATATTATTGGCATGTCGTATAGTAGTGTGGCCATATCTTTTACAAGAGCGAAAGGCCTTCCCAACAAGTAGATAGCCGGTGTGCAATGATGATCGTTGTGCGACCAATGGAAGCTCGATCAAGTGTGTCTTGGACTATTTTCTCCGATTCAGAGTCTAATGCGCTCGTTGCTTCATCTAGCAGGAGGATCCTGGGTGCTTTTATGATTGCTCGCGCAATCGCTATTCTCTGCTTCTGCCCTCCTGACAGTTGGATGCCCATTTCCCCTACCTGCGGTGACAAATGTAAGCTCATGTACTTTCACATGGTTAACACACTAGATGCAAGATTCTCCCCATTGAAACCTTTAGTACGTCATTGGTATCGAACTCGAGTGGGCAGGCACTTAATGCATTGAAAATATATACAATTCGAGGAAAGAGAAGGATCGGACCTGCATAACGTACCCCTGAGGCAATTGACTGATGAAGTTACGAGCATTGGAAGCCTTGGCGGCTTCGATCACCTCCTTCATGTCGGCATTCTCCTTGCCAAAGAGTATATTCTCCTTTATGCTAGTCGCAAAGAGTGTCGGCTCTTGGCTCACTGGTCCCATCTGCGATCTAAGCCATTTAATTTGCATCTTATTAATGGCGATCCCATTGAAGAGTATTTGTCCGCTGAGTGGGTCATAGAACCTCTGCAGGAGCGATATCACCATGGATTTTCCGGAGCCACTGCCACCAACCAAAGCTAGAGTCTTTCCTGACAGGATCATGACAGAGAAGTCTCTGAAGATGATGTTTTCGGGTCTCGATGGATATGCAAACTCGATGTGTCTAAATTTGATGTTTCCTTCCAAATTTGGTATGGTCTACCCCTCCATGTTCTCTGGATCAATTGGCGGCACTCTCTTTATCACCTCCTCTATGCGCTCACCTGCTGAACATGCTTCCGAGAAGTACTTGAGGTTGGATAAAGCAGTACCGAATGCCCTAAAATTATTTAAGATGAGACCAAACAAGTAAGGGTCAGTTGCTTCTAGAACAAGGCAATTTTCTGAATATTAAAGCAGTTTCGGCACAGGACTACTTTTCAGGTTTCCTGAATGTATCATCAGCAAGAATGCAATTTGACAACAAACTTTAAAAGAAAGCTGGACGCTACTTACACTCCACCAAAAGTAATGGCCGTGCCAACAACATAAACCGTTCAGCCTTTATAATGATGGTGCATGACCATCCTACTACCATAATATGCCATGAAAGATCAAATAGCGAACACGATGCTGTTGCTTCCAATCGCCAAGCCTTTGGCTGAGCCTTGCCTCAGCCCCAACTTCACGGAGCCTTCAAGAGCTTTAGAAAACTCGGAAAGCGTTTTGCTCTCACCGACGAAGGCATATACTGTTCTGATGGAAGAAACTGCCTGTTCTGCGATCGTACCCGCCTTGTTATACTCTTCCCTAATCTTTCTGGCAATTATTATAAGAGTCCTCCCATATATCGTGCCCGGATTGATGAGAAACGCAATAAAGGGGAACCCAACTATTGCCAGTCTCCACAACATTATGAATGCCGCTAAGTAGCTCCCGACAAATAGTGATATGTTGACAAGAAAATTAGGGACCTATAGTTTCAATTTAGTTAGAGTTAGCTAATACGCCACGAATCAAAAATCATAAATGAAACATGAAATAACCGAGAAATTAAGATTCTGAATTGGGGACCTTCTCGCTTAGGACGTCTTGAATCACGAGACTATTGCTGGATACACTGGTGACGATATCGGACGTGCTCATCACATGCATATCGAAGTAGGTCACGTCTTGCCTGAGCACAGCTCTCAAGTATCTGGCTCTCATTCTCGCCGCTTGCCCCTCGCCAGTCCTGGTCCAACAGTACCCTTCTGAATATCATCATCATCACCAATACGGTCAGAAAATAATGGGCAAGTCCCACAGGCATCTCGAACTTAGAACACTCACAACTCACAAGAGTGTACAACTCTTGACAAGATAAATACAAGCAAAACCCAAAGGGAACAAGAGAAACGGCGTGACCCACCTAGAAAACAAGCAAACAACAATCCACAGGCGATGTACAAGAGAACCAATGCATTCTGCAGAAACAAAACCCAGAGTGAGGGTTACGAGCTCAGAGAGAGATGGTTTTGCGTACCTTGTTCATGCTGTGACGAAACGTAACACGATCCATAGAAGTTGCAGAGCCAATGTCGTTCATGAGCTGACTAGCGACGTAGAGTACGAGGGGAGTGGAGAAGCCATCGGCGATGGCTCCGAAGAAGCCGAGTCCCATCAAGCACTTGTCCACTCCATTGGCGTGCATGAATATGGAGCCCATCGACGACCACTTCTTCTTCATCTTCTCCTCCTCCGCCACATTGGTCTGTCTCTCATTTCCCATTTCTGTTTTCCCAAGTCTCCTTTCGGGAACAGCGAATGTAAATATTTCTCAAAATCTTACATCCGTTGATTCAAATGTTGCCTTTGCTTGTCACTTCCTCCTGGAATGACAATGAAGGATGAGATCAGACCCGAAGCTAAGGGGGCTGGTGGTGTCTCCTCTTGGCCAAGTGCAACCATTATTTATATAGACTGCTTGTGGAGATGGAAGATTGATTAAACTGTATCGGTTGACATCCTGGCTGCTTCAAAAGTCAACTTGCCGACAAATGTCATTTAACGGCACTAAATAGTTTTAGATGCTTGAAAATATTAAAGGAGAAGTACTCAGGAAATGAAGATAAGAACAAAGCACTGCAAGAACAAGCATAATCCTCTGATGATGATCCACTGCTCAATGCGCGCAGTCCATGCACTAGAACTTAAAATGTATTTGGACCATGAAATTATACATGTTTACACTCGCAGGATTATCTATCTCATCTAATAGAAGAACTTGGATCTTCAAAACATGTTTCTAAGGGAAATTAAGATGCGCCCCATGAACGATAATCGACAAGATTAGTAGGAAAAATCATGAGTAACTTATTTATTTTCAATTTATCTTAAGAAACAGATAAACGAGACATGATGCGCCGACATGGTATCACCGGTTAATTACTACTTATGTCCTGATCAGGCGATGAAAAAAATTGCACGTACCCAGAAAATAAAAACCACAGAATTGATGTAAGAGAACAGTTAATCGTGGTATGAGAAGTTTGCAAGGTACGCGGGGCAGAAGCAGGTCAAGGGATATAAGAGTTGACTATTTTTTGGTTGGTATACGAGTTGACTTCAACGAGGAGATTAGCCGTCACCGGTGACGCTTAATCGAGGTCCTCCATTTTTTTTTCCTTCTCCAGCGCATACGGCTTAATTTTTAATTCGCTTGATGAGGCATGGATCATGACTCCAAAATATTATCCTCTTTTTACCAATTTTTTTTGGAAACTTTTTTAGAAAGGGACTGAAATGAAACCCTTTTTTCAAAAAATGATCTAAAGTGGACTTTGTCTTGTAAAATGACTAACTAACTTGAAAGCTAGCCAAATCTTAGGGAAAATTCTAAATGAAGGTATGAAGTGAACTTATTTTCTTAAATAAGGGCCTAAGGTGGATCTTGTGTCAAGTAAAGCCTGAAGTGGCCATATTTATCTTAAATAAGGGTTTGAAATGATTATGATATCTCAAATAAGGGCATAACCTTGCCGGTCAAAAGGTATTTTCGTCAAAAGACCATTTTTATTTTAAATTATTTTTTCCTTTTTCCTTCTTCTTCTTCTCTTTCTCTCTCAAGCTCTTGCCGGCCGCTGGCAAGGCGACCCTCACCTCAGATCTGCCCAGGGCCGACCTTGCCTATAGCTTTCGAGGGCGATCTCCCAAGGTGAGGGTCGCTTCTCCAAGGCAAGGCCATCCCTCATTGATCGTTAGTGAGGGCTGGCCTCGCCTATGGCCAATGAGGGCGGCCTCCCCTAGGGCGAGGCCATCCCTTGCTTATGACTGGCAAGGGCGACCCTTGCCTTGCCCTCTCCGGGGATTGCCGATGGCTAGGACTGGCCACTTGTGAAGAAGAAGAGAAAACCAAAAAAAAAAAAAAAAAAAAAAAAAGAAACAAAAGGAAAAAAGAAAGAACAAAAAGGAATTTTTTTTTTAATAAAAGGTTAAGGACAAAAGTATCCTTCACCAACTGGAAAGTTAAGCCATTATTTGAAAATTAATATAGTCACTTCAAGTCTTCATTTGAAATAAATTCTATTTCGGGTCCTTATTTGAGAAAATAATGACACTTCATGCTCTTATTTAGAACAAGGTCGACTTAAGGCCCTTATTTGGAATTATCTCCAAATCTTATTTGCAGTTAGGAGTGTTTTTGTCTAAGGACATCTTTCTTTTTCCTTTTTGTCTTTCTTTTCTTTCTTTCTTCTCACACCTATTTCTTCACTTGCATCACCTCCTTTTTTACAACTGCATCAGACTCCTTACTAGCGATCTTGCAGAGGTGTAGAACAATTTGAACAATTTAGGAAAAGAAGAAAATGAAAAGATATTCAAGAAGTTATGTAGTTTTGCAAAACTGCAAATTTGTGCTTCTTTTGCAGCCTCTACATCAGCAAACTTTAAAGTGCGTGCTTTGAATTCTGCAATTTGGCATACTCACGTAGGCAATCATCAATTTCGATAGAAGTCGGATTGAAGTTATTTGCCACTGGTCGCCTTATCTGACGATGGATTCTTCAAGACTGAAAGAAAGTTGAGTGAAGAAAGGATATTGTGGAAAGTGTATCGTGTATTCCTTTTTCACTGATTAATGATGTACACTCATAATCCTATTTATAATACATAGGACAAAAGTAACTAAGGAAAAATTATACAAAATAAAAGAAAATGATTTTCTAATACACAATATTCTATTTTTCCATCAATAGATTAATTAGCATCAAATAGAATCAGCATGGGTATCAATTTAGAGCTACAAGATCAATTAGTTTAGGGCAACGGTATCTTCAACACTCCCCCTCAAGTTGATAGTTTATATACATCAAGGATGCCTAGCTTGCTTAAAAGATACACATGTTGCCTCTGATATAAAGGCTTAGTGAAGATATCCGCGGACTACTCCGTTGTTCTTATCCCTCTTGTCTTGATTATTCCATTCTGAATCTTGTCTCCGATGAAATAACAATCAACAACCTCTATATGTTTTGTCCTCTCACGAAAAACTGGAGTCACTGCAAGTTTAAGTGCATCATCATTATCACATATTAGGTTTGTTGGTTCTTTTATCCATACCTCGAGATCATAGAGTAATCCTCTTATCCAGACTATTTCACAACTGGTTTTTGCCATTGCTTGATATTCCACTTCAATGGATGATAATGAAACAATCGACTATTTCTTTGTTTTCTAAGAGAGTAATGAGTCACCCTATTTGATTCAGAATCCTATGATAGACTTTCTACTCATGGGACACGTAGCATAGTTTGTATCACCTATATGCTGTCATCTTCATGTTGTTATCGCGAGACAATGATATTTCCAAGCCCGGACATCCTTTTAGTTATTTCACAACCTTTAGTGCGGCATTCATATGAGACTACTTTGGGTTATGCATGAACTGGCTAAGAATCTGCACTGCATAACATATATCTGGTTTGGTCATGGTCAAGTATATGAGTTTCTTGACAAGTCTCTAATAAATAAAGAGATCTCGAAGTAATGGATCCTTGTTCAAGGGTGATAATCCCCTGTCATACTTGGCTATTGTCAACTTGATATTCTATTTAATTGGGATAACAGTTGGTTTGGATCTTGACAGTCTGGCTTCTAATATGATCTCTAGGACAAATTTGCGTTGACTGAGACAAATTCCCTTATTTGATCGTGCAATCTCTATCCCGAGGAAGTGCTTGGGAGGTCCCAAATCTTTAATGTGGAAGGTAGAATGTAAATACCCCTTAAACTTCTTAATGACATTTTCATCATTCGCCATAATAATGATATTATTAACATATATAAGGAAGTAGATTGATGATGTACCTTGACTCCATGTGAACAAGGCATAGTCGTGTCTAGATTGTTGGAATTTGGCAGCTTTAAGTGCACCGGTAAATTTGGCATTGTTGACATCTAAATTTTAACGATATGATCATTTATTTATTGCATAGAAAATTAAGAATTAATTTTTAACCTCTGAATAAAAATATTAAAATTAAATTGTATAGCATATAGCTTTAGGAACATATATTTTTATTATTGCATTTGCAGTGGACCGGTGATGAATGAGTTTGAATTGATGGTTTTGAGCTTTAATTTGACGAGTTGGACTATGCCCACGAAGAAAGGGAATTGGCTCAAGTCCATTATTCTTTGATGACTTAAAATTGATTTATGAGGAATGGTGATATTCGAAAAAATTAGTATTATTCTTCCAATATTTAGTAAATTTTTCATATATTCATGCAATATGTACACTGTGGGATATAGTTCACAATAGAAAGGAAGATTTCGGATGAAATAGCGAAAATAAGATAAGGAAAAGGATTAAGCTGAACTGGTAAATGCAATCGTGCGGACAAAGCAAGTGGAAAATGGTGAAAGAAGATTTTGACATTTTTCACAGATGAGATTTCTTTCCTCGAACAATTCATCCACCGCTTGAGAAAGATTTTTTTTTGCTGATATAAAAGGAAAGTGGGCAAAGACAGAGATAAAACACAATCAAATAATATATTTGCATGGCATTGGAAAGGAGATTGTGTGCAATATGTGATTGAAAAGAGGAAGCAAAATTTGTTTCTTTCTGACACACAAGCTGAACGCGAAAGAAAAGACAAAAGTCAAGGGAGAAGAGAGAGAGAGAGAGAGAGAGAGAGAGAGAGAGAGAGAGGAGTGGGTCATCTTCTTCCCTAGAGGACCGCGACTGAGCTTCTCTAGCTCCACAGCTCGACGTTGTTTTCTTGCTGTGAGCTTCGCGCCGATGCCGCTGAGTCATGTTGTCGATACACTACTTGTGCCGCCATCGCAAGCCCAAATCACTGTTGTTCCTGATCCACCGCCCGAGTTGAAGACGATCGAGGTTGGTGCTTCGCCGAGCTGCCACTCTGATCGTCATCTCAAGCTTTGTCCGTGACGAGTTATTGCTTGCTAATCCTCATCAAGCTTCTGTCCGTGGCTGACTCGAGCAAGACTGTTGCTTTCAATCCGTGTCTCTATGTCCTGTAACGTCTTGGTCCGCTATTATACACATATTGTCTATTTCAAACACTAAGTTCTCATGTTTTTGTTCTTCTTAGGGCAGCTTATACTATCCCAAGAAAACGCATTTATACAGTTAAAGAACTAGAACTTTGTAAGCTAGCCCAGGACTCCCTCTTAAGTAATGTGGGACAGGATACATGCACTTGGCCTTGCCCATGCATTGCCAAGGCGCAACCTCCCCTACCATCCAGGTGGTATCGGAATTGACTCCAGTAGCGCGTGGGGTCACAGCAAGGGCATTGTGCCATAAAAGGTGGAGAATGTGACGACCTAGACCTGAGTAGTATGGAGGGATGGCAAGGGCAGATGCACCTCGGCAATACACAGGCGAGGCTAAGCACGTATCTCTTGTTCTACATCGCTTAGGGAGGAGTCTTGGGCTGGCTTATAAGGTTCTAGGTTCTCTAACTGTATATACGCATTTTCTTGGGGTAGTATGGGTTGCCACTAAGAAGAACAAAACCATGAAGACTTAATATCCGAAGCAAACAATATGTGTATAGTGACAGGCCCGTGATGTTATAGTGTGACGACTCAGACCCAGGGCAGTACAGAGGGACGGACTAAGATCACCTACATGGGCAAGGTTGAGCACGTCTCCGGTCCCACATCGCTTAGGGGGAGTCCTAAGTTGGCTTATAAGGCTTGGGTTCTCTACTTTGTATAAGGCGTTTTAAAACTGTGAGAGCCGAAAGTCCAAAACGAACAATATTACATAGTGGTGGCCCTCAGGTCCTTATAGGTGGTATCAGAGCCGACTCCCGCAGTGTGTGGGGCCACAATGAGGGTGTTGTGCCATGAGGGGTGGAGAATGTGATGACCCAGACCTGGGATAGTATGAAGGGACATATTAAGATTGACTAAGATTGACTCGGTAGTACGCAGGTGAGGCCAAACGCATGTCTCCAGTCCCACATCGCTTAGGAGGGAGTTCTAGGCTGGCTTATATTGCTTGGATTCTCTACTCTGTGTAACGCATTTTAAAGTCATGAGAGCTGAAGGCCCAAAGTGGACAATATTATATAATGATAGCCCTCGAGTCCTTACACTTCCAGTATCAACGTGGACGACGTTGCTGCTGTCTCTTACTTGTTGCATCCCTACTACTTATGTTGATCCGAGAAGACCCGCATCATGACGACAAAGCTGTTTGCGATCTTGCGCTGAAGAACCTGTAGTTGCTCCATCCTGTGATTGACGCCATTGAGGGCCTTGCGTCACACCAAGTGTCTCCTTGTGCGGTCCGTGATAAATTGTTCTTGTGCCTCTGCACGTTAGAAAAAATTCCAAACGGTGGTCAAAGGGGCCTTGGTGGAAGTTTGATTAAAGAACAATAATTGGAGATGATCTAAGGCGGGGGGAAAGTATAGTAAAGAAAAACAAGAGTTCTACTCGGAGAGACGCGGCAATCTTTCAAAGCCTCATCTCAAGTCCTACCGATTCATTGTGGTGTCAAACAATACTACGTAGCCTCGTGGCCGATCCTTTAGCAAATTCTCACTAAGGCCAGAGTTGTTGGATTTTCGCTCTTGCAGGTTTCCGTCCTTGCTAGCCATACACGCGAGCATCAAGCCAAGACCCGATTCATGCTTGAGCCGTTTTCCATTGCCGCTTGCCTGTACGAGCACCCCCACCGCGGCCATCCTTTACCGAGGAGCACCACTGTGTCGAGCCTCACCCACAAGCCATTATTGGTCATCCGTCGAGTCGATTCCTTTGAGTTCAAATTTGGCAATATTACTTGTAAAATTAAGTAATTATCTTATCTAAATTTGATTTGATTATTTTTGCCTAATATATATTTGTCAATATCTATCGTGCATATTTGATTGATAGGCAATACTTATCAGGATTTGTTTCCTAATCCGCAACCGCACAACAATTTTTTATTCTATCTATAAGGTTTTAGATGGAATAATTAATCGCATGGGAATAAAATTGATATTTTTATCTTTAAGGCTTAAGATCAATTTATCTATTTTATCTACGAAATTCAAGTCGATCAGGTATTCTTTCCTTGATTGAATTGATTGGATGATATCTTTAAGGTGCTTGAATGATTTGGTGATTATCTTTCTTTGATTGCTTTCATCTTAAAAGTACAAAAATATTATATGCATGTCATATAGAATTAGGTTCATGAAATGCATGTCATTTAGTAATTGTTGCTGGGTTCATGGGGAGGAAATACTTACCTTGATGCACGCAAGCGTATGTAGGGTTAGTTAGAAAACCACATTTATTGTTGCAATTCCACTCAAATCTCTTTTTGGGTTCATTTAATTAACTAAATGGCCTAATTGTTCATCATTAGAATTAGGCCATTTAGTTAAATTGCATGATATATAGCTTAGTTTTCATTTATATAAGAAAAAACCAAAAAGAGATTTGAGTGGAATTGCGCTTTAATTAGAAATCATATTTAGGTTGATAAATTGTTTTCTAACTAACCCTACATACGCTTGCGTGCATCAAGGTAAGTATTTCCTCCCCATGTTTGCAATTTATTTGTTGTCTTGTTTCATTGAGTGTTCAATAATGGCTGCACACTCGCATGATCACCTTGTTTGTTAGAAAATAGGTTAAAATCAACCCAAGTCACCTGCAAAAATTAATTTTTGAAAATAAAAGAAAAAAGATACCAAAAGAATGTTAGAGTGATATAACGTAATCAAGTCCCCGAAATCATTTAATCTCTGGTTCGTAGAAGTGAACTAATTCTCTTGTTACTTTACTTGGATTTCGAATCGACCCATCAAAAATAGATTAGTAGTGACCCCTAAATGAAAAATTATTTGTGTGTTATGAACTTCAACTTAAGTTGCAAATTGATATGGGCTTGGGAGAGCCCGAGTTAAGTTTAGGCTTAATAATTTATTAGCTGAAAACCTAGGTGGTTCACCCAAGATTAGGTCACGACAAGCATACCAATGATGAGAAGCTTGCTTGAGTCTGTATAGGGATTTATAGAGATGACATACTTTATTCTCCCCCTGTAAGCGTAAACTCGACAGAAGATCCATGTAAATTTCCTTTTCGAGATCACCATGAAGAAATGCATTATGAACATCCATCTGATGAAGGGGCCAATCATGAATGGCGGTAGTAGAAAGGAAAGAGCGAATTGTGACTCCCTTCGCTACTGGAGAAAATGTTTCAGTGTAATCAAAACATTCCCTTGAGTAAACCATTTGATCGCCAGTCTTACTTTATAGCGTTCAATGAAGCCATCTACCTTGTATTTGATCTTGTATACCCACTTGCAACCAATAGATTTTTGATGAGTAGGTCTAAGAAAAATGTTTGAAGTCTTATTTTCTATTAAAGCTTGTAATTCATTTGCCATTACTTGCTGCCAATGAGGATCTTGTACAGCTTCTTCATATGAAGATGGTTCCTGTTCTTCATATATTTTGCTAATACATCACATATGCTCTAGGGAAAGATGAGCAAAGCTAACGTATGATGAGATGGGATAGTGTGTACTAGAAGACTTAATTGTAGAACAAATGTAATCTATTGTCCATGTAGGTGGTCTTGTATATGATTTGAACGTCAAGGAGCAGCTGGTACAGTGGATGGAACAATCCCATGCGGTTTAGGAGAAGTGTCGTTTGAAAATGTCGATGACGGGGGAGCTATAGGAGATGTTGATGTCACCTCCTGTGAAACACTCGGTGCTATATTGTGTGTCTAATGGTAAGATTCCACCATATTCAAGAACTAAAGATGCCATGAGAGGTGATATATAGGGAAACACCATTTGTGGAGGAGTCAAAATATCTTCATCAGTAAAAAATGGGTGATGTTCAGTAGTTGTGTTATTCCGTTGAGAAGATAACTCCTCTAGGAAAGGGAAAACTTCTTCATGGAAGACAACATCTCTACTAATGAAGAAACGCCTAGTGGAAGAATCATATACTGAATATCCCTTTCGAAGAGTAGGGTATCCCATGAATACACATTTGAGAGCACGAGTTCCTAATTTGTCTTGAGGGCCCATGGTGGATGCATAACACAAACAACCAAATACACGAAGATGGTGAGTATCTGGACTTTTACCAAAAAGCAATTCGAATGGAGTTTTTCCATTAATAATTTGGGATGGTATCCGATTTATCAAGTATGCGGCCATGACCACACAATCTCCCTAGAACATTTCAAGAATATAATCTTATTTTTTAAGAGCACATGCAACTTCTAGAAGGTGACAATGTTTTCTTTCGACGACATTGTGTGGCTGAGGAGTATATGTGCAGGAACTTTCGTGAAAGATGCCATATGTAGTGAATAATGTAGAACATTCATGATTGAAAAATTCTCGAGCATTACTGGTGTAGATTGGCTACACAGATTTATGAAACTAGTTTTGAATAATGGTGAAAAAATCTCTCGGATATGAAAGGACTTGAGCCTTGGATTGCATCAAGAAAACCCAAGTTGCTCTTGTATGATTGTCTACAACTGTGAGAAAGAAACGAGCTCCATCATGGTGTGGAGTGTGGTATGGTCCCTAAATATCCATATGTGAAAGAGAGAAAGCTATGTTGGCAAGAGAAACACTTTGTAGAAAGGGTAATTGTGATTGTTTAGCTAAACGGTAGATATGACATTTTGAATGAGGAAAGGAGGCGCTATGGCCTAAATGCTGATGATATAAAATATTTTTATTAATGTTGGCATTACATAGAGTGCCCTTATTCAAGGGAAAATGCAAAACATCAAGGTTTTGGGGAAGATTGGCCCAAAAAAAAAAAATGTCCCTCGTGATTATTATCCAAGCCCATCAGTTTTCCAGTCAAAAAGGCTTGAAAGAAATAGATTTCAACATAAAAAAGAACGTGACAGGAGTTGTCTTTGCAAAGTTTAGACATAGAGATGAGATTAAATTGGAATTAGGGAATTAGTAAGACATTCTTGCGAGTGATGGAGGGGTTAAGTTGAATTTCCCCGATTTTTGTGACAGAAGTATCCTCTCCATTTGGAAGCCGCACAGAGATGGGGGGATGCTTTATGGGTTTTGGAAAAGAAATGTTTATTGCAGACTATGTGATCACTAGCACCTGAATTAATAACCCATGCTTTACTTGAAATGGAGCTTAAGTAGTGAGAAATACCTGTATAACTATTTACTTTTTCTTCTACTCCTAGCTAGCTCAAAGCTCTCATGATTTGCTGTAATTGATCCTTATTGACAGGCTGATGAACTTTGGCATGTGCTACAATAGAAATATCTCACTCTTTCTTTTCCTTGTCTCTTGGTTTTCCATGCAATTTCCAACAATTTTTTCGAGTAGGGTAAAGACGTTTGCAATAATCATAAAATTTACTTTTCCCTTTGTTAGAATTTTGGGCATGTGATTTGTTAGAAGATGAGGAAAAATTTTGTCCATTGGATCCTTTGCCGGTTGGGCCTAATGTGGCTCGTTATGAGTCATCCGATCTTGGAGTTGCAAGAGTGAAACTTGGGCCGATCGATCGTGTGGGGTAATTTGTGCCGTCCGATCTCGTGATGAAATCTGGATTGTTCGCGCTGAATAATGACCGCATGCGTCTTGAGCTGTCGGATGACCAAAGCCCATCTCATCCGTTCGTTTGCAAAGAAGACAAGGGTTCGTCTTCTTCATTCCAGAACCCTAAGTCTCGCGAGCTCTCCTACCCGGAGCTTCTCGAACCTACATGGTTGGACCTCATCGCGAGCAGGCATTGGTCCGACATTGCCTTGGCTGCAAGGACCACCCAGTCTCTGACTTTGAGATACTTCCGATGAGGCTAGCTGTTGCAACTCCTCTTGTACCGCTAGATGGCATGTACGACCAAGTGACGGAATCGGCTCCATGACAATGAATTAGATAGATTCCCTTGCTTTAGTTCTGATTGAGATTGGGTTATTGAGAAAATTGTTGCCTTGTTAATGTTTCCATGCATTTCCCGTATGTTTTCCCAGAATTGTTGGGCATCTTCGGTCAGAGGAAGCTTGGTGGTGACTTCTGGCGTAGGGTAGTTTCTGATCCAGGTTCGGACCAATTGGAGTGCAAATGGTAACATTTATGTTGCGGAGAACAAATTTTTTTAAGAAATAGTTCTTTTTTATTTTTACTCCCTGGAACAATTTCTGAGTAAAATAATGTGTTTGGTAACTATATAAAATTTCTATTCCGAGAATAGAAAAAAAAATAGGAATGCGTTTGGTATGATCTATAATTTTTTGTATTTTTTTTTCTGTTTTTTCTTCTTGTTCGTCGACCGCCGAACGCCAATTGCCAATTGTCGTGGGAGGCGGACGGCAACGGACGGCCGGGCCGGTGGAGGGGGTGGCGGCCGATGAAGGTGGTCGGCCGACAATTGGTTGGTGATAGTTGGTGGAGGTGGCTAGCGGTCACCGGCGATGGCGAAGGACAGCGGTCGGGCGAGGATAGTCGGGCGGTTGGCGCCAGCCGCCGATGGTGGGCGGGGCAGCGGCGGTTCGAAGGTGGCCGCGGGCAACGGCAGATCCAAAGGTGATGGCTACAACAATGAAGAAGAAAAGAAGAAAAGTAGAAAAAACAAATGGTTTATTTCTAGAAATTATTCCGGAAATAAAAAGCAACTTTTTTTTTTTTTTTTTTTTTTTTCTTTTCCAAATCTATTCCGGGGAGTAGAAAAATTAGTTGACGTTATCAAACGGATTTATGTTATTTTTTTTGTTATGGGAAACAAAAGAATAGAAATAGGGAGAAATAGAAATGTTACCACGCAGACCTTTGATTGCACTTCCTCCAGTGCTGGCGAGGCGTTCGTTGGCCGAGATATGTGGTGATCCATCGGAGTTCTCAGGACCAAACAAAGTAATTTTCCAGCCCTTTGAGTTGTTGCGAGATCAGGGGGGAGTTCGGGACCATCGGTGGCAGTTGTGTACAGGGGTTCACATGGTTTTAGTCGGCTGTCGGGGATACCTGCAAGAGGTAAAATACCGGGTCCAAATCCCGGGTAGGGAAAACCCATTGGACCCGAACCAAAATGGTTCGGGTATGATTGACTAAATCCAGATCCGGATTATGGGTTGTGTCCAATGGCAATTGTTGGACCTCCTCCTAGCCTGATATGCTCTCCATGGGCTCCTTCATATAGCCCACAGCACTCTGGTTGGTTTGAACTTGAACGGGGATCCATTGTACATATTATCCTGAAAAAATTGCCCTGGATTGGGCTGAACCGAGTCCTGAAGTCCATTGTTGCGTGTTTAGCTCCCTTCTTTATTTTGGTTTTCATCCACCAGATTTGATCTCGGATCCAAAGGTAAGTTTTCCGTTCCTTGACTGTTGGAAAAAGTTTCTGAATCATCGTGTGATCCAGACCTTGAAGTTTGGTTTTTGGTCATGGACTCCCTTACTTTGTGCGGGTGGTAAAAGCAAAATTTTCTTCACAGGTTTTGAATGAAGAATGGTGAGGAAAGAGTAACCTCTGATGCTGGGCAAAAAATGCACGGAAGCTAGGTCAAAAAAGGAGGCTGCTCTGATACCATAAAAGAAAGTTGAGTGGAAAGTGTACCGTGTATTCATTTTTCACTGATTAATGATGTACACTCATAATCCTATCTATAATACAGAGGACAAAACTAACTAAGGAAAAAGTATACAGAATAAAAGAAAATGATTTTCTAATACACAATGTTCTATTTTTCCATCAATAGACTAATTAGCATAAAATAGAATCAACATGAGGATCAATTTAGAACTGCAAGATCAATTAGTCGTGGACAACGGTATCTTCAACAAGGACGCATAGGAAATCTCGGTCAAACAGCCTCTTGAGCTGCCACTTGAAGATTGGCTTTCTAGTATTGGCACAAAGAGACCGGCGATGATGATGAACTTGATAATCTATAAATATCGATAAATGGGTTTTGTTTTATTCTTTTTGCTTGTAAGAACTTATTCTGGTGATTAAATTAACAGTTTCATGTGCTCCGTGCTAATGAAATTGGCTATGCTGGTTATCTCCAAAGGTTGCTAAATCATCTTGACTTGTGTGTTGGAAGATATGCAGAAAGATCGAAAGATATGCAAGGATCAAATCATGAGGATTTTATTGAATCAATCAAGATCGGATCCAATCTATAGATTATTTTATTTCCTTTCTTTTACATATACCTTGTAATATAATGTAATTCTGTACATTGAGTAAATACAGAGAAATATAGAGAATTTCCCCTGCTTCTTCTTCTCGTGTTTCTCCTCCCCTTCGACTTCTTTCATGGTATCAGAGCAGCCAAAGATTTTGACATAGCTTCCGCTCCTCTTTTTTTCTTGATTGCCTAGAGGAACTTTAACCTGCAAAAGAGTTACCGAAGGAATCACTATTCTTTGAAGGGGATTTTTTTCAGTATGAATAAACCAGAAATTCTCACCTCAAACCCAGACGAGCAACCAGCAAGAGACACGACACCACAGGCTTCGAACAACCCAGATTCATCCATCGTTACTTTTATGGCTGAACAGCAGCTTAGTCAAAGCCAGATCCAAACCCAACACATACATTGGCAGAATTTTTCGGCTCAGTTTAATCTAGGGCAGCCATTCTCGGCCTATCCTTACCAGTGGATGCCATATCCATGGATCCATGGGACAAACCCAGTTACATCACAGCCGGGCTACTAGAGTAGCATGCAGACCGATGGATGCCTACCAACCAACAGTGGGGCAGGCTCAACCATCAGCCCGGAGCAGACGGGCAGATCAAGTGATTCAAGTGTGGGATTTCTGGGTCAAGCTGCAAATCCATACCCGAGAATTCCACCCGGTTTTTTGCCTTTTCCATTCGCGGCCGCCATGGGTCGCCCAGAACCCGGCGACGCGCTCTACGTTTCCACTGCCGACGGACAGGAGTTGCGGCTCATCAGCCACCCTCTCACAGGACCAGAAAATTATTCAAGTTGGGCGCGGGAGTTTCGGCGAGTCCTAATCACGAAAGGACAAAGAGGGTTTTATCGACGGGACCGTCCAATCCCGACCAACGAAAAAATGGGATGTCAGTGGAAAAAGTGCAACCAATTGGTTGGAACATGGATAGGGAACTGCATCAGCCCAGAAATCGCCGTCGGTCTACCACCCACAGAGGATTAAAAAATTATTTGGGATAGCATCCGAGAAATGTACGGAAAATTGGATCGGGCGAGAATTTTCTCGCTACATCAAGCACTCAGCGAACTGAAGCAGGGAAACATGTCCGTGACGACATGCTTCAACAAGCTTTCAGCCCTCTGGAATGAACTGGAAGCTGCCGAAGAAAAGCTGGAAGGGCCCGAGACGACCCTTCAGCAATTCAAAGCGATGAAAGACAGAGAGAAGACGACTTGGTTCCTGCTTATTCTCAACGATACTTACCTCACATTCAGGTCGCAGATACTGGCCATGGAACCGGCACTAACTCTCGGCCGAATCTTCCATCTTGTGGAGCAAGAGGAGAACTAGCGGCTTGCCTTGTCGAACAACAAGACCATCGAAGCCCTAGCGTTGGCGGCAAGGATCGAGAGAGAAAAAACCCTAGAAAAGAAGAGGGGCTACGATCCGTCGCTAGGGTTCGCGGATCAGCGAGCTAATAAAGGAGCTGGAACGGACGGCCATGATCGAACGTAGCGATCTGATGGTCCAAAGGGCACGCGAGTTTCGTCTGATCTGGATGGTGGAGATGGATCCAAATCGAAGGCATCCAATGGTGCTCAATTTTCCAAAGGATATGGGCAGAATTTTAAAAATAGAGGGAAATTATTTTGTGATTTTTGCAAGCGGCCCCACCACACAATTGAAAATTGTTGGAAATTACATGGCAAACCTGGAGAAAAAGAAAAAAAAAAAAGGGAAAGGAGATATCTGCAGTAGCCTATCAACTTACAGGATCAGCAAATTCGGCAAGTCAGCCTATCACACATAGGGAATATTAGCAACTAATGCAGGCTTTACAAAAATTGGATGTCCAAAAAAAGGGGAGCAGCTTTACAGGTATTTCTTATTGCCTAACAAATACTATTTCTCGCAATACCTGGACTATTGATTCGGGAGCTAGTGACCATATAGCATGTGATAAAGGATTATTCTCTGTTGTTCATGAAGAATTAGATGATCCTGTTACTATCCAATTGCCCAATGGAAATATTGCTTATGTCACTACAACAGGGACAGTCACCCTTAGCTCTCATATTATTCTCACCAATGTCCTTTATATTCCGGACTTCTAATTTAATCTTATTTCAGTGTCTAGAGCCTGTAAGGAAAATTTATGTCGAGTTTTTATTTTTTTATTTTTTATTTTTTATTATTATGCTGATACCTGTCTATTTCAGGCCCTTTCAACTGGGAAATTGATGGGCTGGGGTAGTCTCTCTGAAGGATTATTTTTTTGGAAAAGCTTGCCCAAAAATCTTGATCATTTTTCTTGTAATAAGAAATCATTGTGTAATTTGACTTCCAATGATAGAAATTTCCTTTTGCACTCTAGATTGGGCCATAGCTCTTTTTTTCCTTATCCTCAATGTCAAATTTGCCCGCTTGCAAAACAATCGTGCAGTCCCTTTCCTTTGAGCCAAAGTCGTTCAAAATATATTTTTTCCTTGCTGCATATCGATGTCTTGGGACCTTATCATACAGTAAACCATGATGGGTCTCGATTCTTTCTTACCATTGTGGATGATCACTCTAGAGCCACGTGGATTTTTCTCATGCAGTCTAAGGGTCAAGTTGTGTCCAATTTAAGGACATTTCTTTCTTTGTCAAAAACCTAGTTTGGGAATACTGTCCAAAGAATAAGGACATATAATGGGAAAGAATTTTTCAATCATGAATGTACTGCCATTCTTTCTTCACAAGGGATATTTCATGAAAGCTCATGTACTTATACACCACAACAAAATGGAGTGGTGGAGCGGAAATACCGTCACCTGTTGGAAGTTGTAAGGGCTTTAAAGTTTCAAGCCTCTATTCTAGACAATTTTTGGGGGGATTGTGTATTGACCGCATCTTATTTAATAAATCGTACGCCGACCAAGATTCTTGATGGACAATCTCCTATCGAGATACTTTTTGGGAAGAAGCCAGACCTAGACCACCTGAAAGTCTTCGGTTGTCTATGCTATGCTGCAATCATAGGACCTAAGGATATGATGGGTCCCCGTGCTCGCCATTGCATTTTTATGGGATATCCCACTTTACAAAAGGGATATCGGGTTTTTGATCCATCTAGGGGAATTTTCTGTCAGTAGGGATGTTATATTCCAGGAAACTGTTTTTCCATTTTCCACTCAAGACAAAGGCAGCACTAAGACAGGACATTCTCCTACCTCTTCTATAGAGGACAAGATTGAAGATTCTGGATATATATTTCTTCCTTCATTGCCAAATACAAGGGACTTTTCCACATCCACTAACAACATGACGCCTTTAGTGGAAGTTCAAGATCAAGGGTAGGATAATGAGGTACTTTAAGCTTCGCCTCCTTCAGATTCGCCTCCTGTGGAAATTCCAGATAATCATTTATCTTTAGAGAATGATCCTCCTAAACGTTCCGGTCGCACCACACGGCCACCTACCTGCACTAAGGACTACATATGTGGAGTTAGGAATTCACTAGGTATTCTTTTCCCGATTTCTTCTTATGTTTCGTCCGATCAATTATCCCCGAAGCATAGATGTTGCATCACTCGCATTTTTGAAGAGCGAGAACCATCCAGCTTCAATGACACAAGCACTGATCCACGATGGTAGAAAGCCATGGAGGTAGAATTGAAGGCATTAATGGATAATCAAACATGGGATCTTGTTACCCTACCCCCACATCGCAAGGCAATCAGATGCAAATGGGTATACAAGATCAAATATCGGGTAGATGGATCGATTGAAAGATACAAAGCACGGTTAGTGGCTTAAGGTTTCACACAGAAAGAGGGTTTCGACTATCATGAAACTTTCTCCCCGGTCGCCAAAGACGTCACAGTTCGCTCATTTCTTTCGGTCGCGGCTTTTCAAGACTGGTCATTACATCATATGGATGTTCACAATGCTTTCCTTCATGGAGATTTAGACGAGGAGATCTATATGGAAGTACCACAAAGTTTACGGAGATAGGGGGAGAATAAAGTATGTCGTCTCCGCAAATCCTTATACGGACTAAAGCAAGCATCCAGACAGTGGTATGCCAAATTTGCTGAGTCACTGATAGCTGCCGGTTTTCAACAGTCCAGATTTGATTATGCTGTTTTTACATGGACCCAAGGTATGTCATCTATATACTTGATGATATATGTAGATGACATACTCATTATGGGCAATGATGAAATAGCTATCAAAGGTCTTAAGGAATACTTGCATTCTACTTTCCACATTAAAGATCTAGGCTCACCTAAGTATTTCCTTGGAATCGAAATTGCTCGATTAGACCAAGGAATCTCTCTCAACCAGAGGAAATTCGCATTGGAAATTATTTTAGAAGCGGGATTGTTGGGATGTAAGCCAGCTGTGATACCAATTGAGCAAAATATCAAACTAACTACAGCCGATTATGATGCTGGACTATCTCAGGAGGCTAATCCCATACTCAGAGATCCTTTGGGCTATCAGAAACTTGTTGGGAAGCTCATATATTTAACTATGACCAGGCCAGACATAAGTTATGCTGTGTAGGCACTCAGTCAGTTTATGCACAAGCCAAAGCAGTCTCATATGAATGCCGAACTAAAAGTTGTGAAGTACTTGAAGAAATGTCCGGAGTTGGAATTCTCCTTTCTAGGAAATGTGACATGAAGATGACCGCATATTGTGATGCAGACTATGCAACCTGTCCAATGAGAAGAAGATCCATAACCGGTTTTTGTATTAAGTTGGGGGATTCTTTACTTTCGTGGAAAAAAATGACGAAATAGCCAATTGTTTCATTATCTTCAGCAGAGGCAGAATATCGAGCCATGGCCAAAACCACATGTGAAATAGTGTGGTTGAGAGGGTTACTTCGGGATCTTGGAGTGTAGGTTAGAGGACCAACAAAGTTATTTAGCGACAATGATGCAGCCCTCAAACTTGCATCTAACCCTATTGTGCATGAAAGAACGAAGCATATAGAAGGAGACTATCATTTCACCGAGATAAAATCCAGGAAGGGATAATCGAGATGCAAGGGATTGGAACAGAAGAACAACCAGCAGATGTCTTCACCAAACCTTTATGTCAAAGACAACATGCGTATCTCTTGAGCAAGCTTGGCGTCTTGGACATCTACAAACCACCAGCTTGAAGGGGAGTGTTGGAAGATACGCAGAAATATCGAAAGATATGCAAGGATCAAATCATGAGGATTTTATTGAATTAATCAAGATCGGATCCAATCTGTAGATTATTTCATTTCCTTTTCTTTTACATATACCTTGTAATATAATGTAATTCTATATATTGAGTAAATACAGAGAAATACAGAGAATTTCCCCTGCTTCTTCTTCTCGTGTTTCTCCTCCCCTTCGACTTCTTTCATTGTGATTGAAGATATTCATTGCTAGTACTGATTCAAATCAAAATAGCAAGAGCATTCAATCTCAGAAATGGATCACTTTGGTTCTACGCATGTGCAAATGAAATTGCCTATGTAACTCTGACATATTATTTGCACATATTCGAGAGAGAATAACAAGACAAAAAAGAAATGTAAAATCGGTTAGAAATCCCCAAAACCACCCATTGCACTGGGCGAATTGGTGCTTATGAATATCACAGTGATTTTGCAAAAACCTCTAATAAATTTGGTGTAGGGATTTCAATCCAGCTTTTCCTCATTGAGACTAATCATAGCCTGCCTGAGGACGAATCTGAGTTTGAACATCGACGATGACGAGGACAATGAGCTAACGGCTTACACCTCATCGTGCTCTACTACCATCATGCTCTACCACTATCACGATCATGAGCACGAGATGTGGGGGTCAAATCAAGTAGAGCGTCACATCTTGGCCTTTTCATGCTCGACGAGGGCTTTGGTTTGACCTCCATCTTTTGGTGAAGGTACTAGAATTGTTGTTGAGGGCGGTGGCGGATGAAGTTTAGGGCGTCGATGGCAAGGTCGGGAGATGGAGATGGCTCTAGAGAAGGCGATTCACAAAGTGAAGAAGACGGAGGCATGAGGATGATGAAGAAGAGAGAGAAAGGAAGAAAAAGAGAAAAGAAATAAAGAAAGAAAGAGAAAGTAAAAAAAAAAAGTCTTCACCATTTTATTTTCTCTCTAAAATGTTCACAAAACTTTCAAAACAATGAAAAACGATTTCAAAACGAAAAAAATAAAAAATAATTGTCCATATTATCCTATTTATAGGATATATTCATGAATCCTAACACAATGCAATCGTTTTTTTTTTTTTTGCTACATAAAATCAAGGAATAAATCATAGAATCCTTTATTTGATATCCATCTTCCAACACTTTTTTATTTGAATTCGTGAATCACAAAATTTTGATTTCCTTCTTTTTGTCCTCTTCTCCTTATTTTCTCCATATCTCATTATTCTATATCAACAAGGAAAATTTAGGTAAATAGAAGAAAATACAAATATTTTCTAATGAATATTGCATTATAAAGTACCATATTTGTTGCCTAAAATATGTAAAATAACTCTATTATCATAGAGTTATCAGTTTCTCAAACTCTCACCTCTATCAATTGAAATGTTGCTTTGCTTGTCACTTATCGCTAGAATGACTCTGGAGGATGGGATGAGGCTAGAACCGAAGCTAAAGGGGTTGGTGGTGTATCTTCTCGGCCAATAGTAGCCGTTATTTATATAGCCTACTCGTTGAGAGGGAACATTGATTAAACTAGAAAAGTGTTAAAAAACAAAAAGGGAAAAAGCCACAAAAAATCCCAAACTTTGCCCAAAATGACAAATTTACCCCAAACTTTTTTTTGTGACATGAAAAACTCCGAAGTTTGCTAAGCGTGACACATTTACCCCATTAAGGGCATTTTCGTTCTTTTTTTTCTATTTTTTCTTTTTTTTTTTTTTTTTTTTTTCTTCTTCTTCTTCCCTCCACCGGCCATGGTGGAGCCGGCATCCGGCGAGGGGCTCGCCCTCATCGGGTGGCCCTCGACGGGGCGAGCGGTGGCCCGACACCGGCGAGGGTGCCCTCACTAGATTTGGTGAGGAAGCCCTCGAGGGCCGGGCGAGGGTGCCCTCGCCCCGAGGGTGCCCTCGGCGGACGGGGCGAGGAGGCCCTCGCCCGACGCCGGCGAGGGCTTGGAGAGGGTGCCCTCGCCGGCGCGGGAGGGTGCCCTCGCTGGTGAGGGCCGCGGATGCCGGCAAGGGTCGCCCTCGCCGGACGCCGGCTTCCTCCGTCGGCCATGGCGGAGGGAAGAAAGAAGAAAAAGAAAAAAAGGAAAAAAAAAAAAATTTTTTTTTAAAAGTAAAAAGATAAAAATGCCTCTATAATTTAGGGTAAATGTGTCACACAAATGAAAGTTTAAGGTTTTTTGTGTCACAAATAAAAGTTTGGGGTAAATGTGTCACGCTTAGCAAACTTCGAGGTTTTTCATGTTACAAAAAAAGTTTGGGGTAAATTTGTCACTTTGGGCAAAGTTTGGGGTTTTTGGTGGCATTTTCCCAATTAAAAAAAAGTCTCAAACCTTTCGCATTGGTGTCAATTTAGCTCTAAATCTTATATTGGTGTCAATTTTGTCATAAACCTTTTGATTTAGTGTCAATTTAGTCATTTCGGTTAATTTTCATTGGATTTTCGACGTTGACACCGGTTGTTGAAGATGACGTGACAACTTTTAATAAAAATTTTAATATTTTATCAAATTTTTATTTTTTTCCTTTTATTTTTCTTTTTCCTTCTTTTCCCCTTTACTCCAGCCGGTCACTCCCCGACGATCGTCGCTAAAGGCCGCGAGGTTGCACTTGCAAGGGCTCGAGCTCTCACCCATGGCTGGGCAAGGCTTAACCTTGCCAGATCTAGCGAGGTTGGGCCTCGCCCATGCCGGCGAGGGCAAGCTATGGCATCCTCGATCTAAGCTTGATTTTCAGCACGGAATTAAAACAACAACCAATCTTCGAACGAGATTTCAATGGGGATCGTCAGACTACGAAAAAATCAAGAAGGCCATTCTAGGGTAACAACTTGAATTTTCATCAACGGAACGCGGAAATTCAGAAAGTCGGGAATGGGCCACGAATGAAGACTCGGGTGAGCCCAAGCCCATGTTGGATGGCCCAATGGGTCCAAGCCCATGGAGGAAGGCTCAAATGGGCCCACGCCCACATTGGGCGGCCTAAGGGCCACATGCCTATGAGGTGGGCAGCCCAAGGGAGGGCCATGGGCTCTACTAGGCTTTTAGGACCATCATTACAAGATCTTGGCATTTAAAGTACATGAATAATGTGTGAATAGTGTGCAATCTTGGTAAAATGACCAAATTGTCCCCTCAACCAACTAAAGACAAAAGGGCAAAGGTGGAATTGGCGAAGGTTGGGCGCCCATGTGCAGTTGAAGAAGAGGAATGACATTATTCCTACAAGCCTAACATATTCCCCTATTAGCCTTGTGCAAATCCCTTCATTAATTGCCTTGGATTTGCCCCCTTCAAGAAGTTATTCCCATATCAAGTGAATCCTAGATTTAGTGGATTTGAGGGATTTGAAGTCCAAAGCATTAATTGGCAAAGATTTCTTTCTTTCTCTCTCTCCTTTTCCCCTAGAACTGTTGGCCTTTCTCTTTCTCTCTCTCCTGCTCACTCTCATTTTTTTCTCACCTTTTGCTCTTAATCTCACTTATCACCATGCCATATGTACACATCCATGCGCATGATTCAATTCTCGATCTTTATATTTCAAATAGATCACATCATTTCCTTCCCAGGGACCAATGTTTGCATCCCACAATTCATCGTTTGCATCCCACCTGGCACCGCCAGGAACCTCTGGCACACACACTTCGGGCATCTCGTACCCCAACTAGCATCACGAGGTATCTCCCCGGCACACACCTCCGAGGCTTCCGGCACACACCTTCTGTGACATCCTGAAATTCGACCCCGTTTCGATAAAGTGAAATGGGCATTTCGTCAACGTGCCTATAGTCCTTTTTCTTTGAGCTGATCACTCACGAGTTAACTAACCTATTGAGTGAAGCCGTTAAGGGATGTATCCGCGGTAAAATCCCTAAAAGCTACTTAATTGGTTGGGTTAGACTAAAATCGCGTCTGATCGATTCTAACCACGAAATTGAACTCGATTTCGGGAATCGAATTTTGAGCGTGTCATAATTCATTTTTAGGACCTTGTCTCATCGTTCGTCAAATTATTGACGAGTCCGAAATTTCAGGAAAGAAATTATCGGAGGAAAAATTGAAGACCGGGAGAAATTAATAAGAGAAAGGGGAAATAATAGCAGTAATTTGAATAGTAGGATTTTTTTTACTATTTCATTACTTTTTTTATTTTCTTTTTCTCTCCCTTTCTTTTTTTTTCTCTCTCTCTCTCCTCTCCCCTCCCCCTCGTGCGCCCCTCCCCACCTGCCCCCCGCTGTCTTCCTCTTTCTTTTTTATTCTTTAACTAGTCAAACCCCTTCTCTCCTCTCTCCTTCTCTCTCTCGACGCCCTCTCTCTCTCCTTCTCCCCCTCCGCGCATTCGAGCGAGCAAGACCCGAAGTGGAAGAAGTCGAGCAGCAGCAGCTCGCCGAAGCCGTCGCCGCCGCCCGCACCGCCGCCCGCACGCCCACCGCTCGCCGCCGTTCCGCCGTCCGCGCGTCCCCGCGTCCGCCGTTGGCTGTCGTCCCTCCCCCGTGCGTCTCCCGCCCCTGCTCCGCCTTTGCCCAGCTCGCCCAGCCACCTCCGGCCACCGCCCAGCTCCATCCGGCCACCGTTCGGACCCGCCGGAGCTCCCCTCGCCCTCCACCGGCCTCGTCTCGCCGTTTTGGCCATCGGACTAGCTCCGGCCAGCCAAGGACATAAACCCACGAGTGGGTTTGCAGCCCCTTTGGGCCCACTTTTGGGCCGTTTCCGGGCCCCGAACCCGAGCCATGCTTTGGGAAGTATTGTTCTCGCGTCGCCCCGTCGGATTGATCCGATTTGCGCGCGATTCGTAAGTAATCTCACTAATCCTTGCTTAGTGGACTAATTACACTTATTGGTTGTTTAGTTTTATTTAATTAGGTTTAGGTTGTTAGATTAGTAATTATTAGTCAATTGTGATGCAAATTTGACAAATTGAATGTGTATTTAGCAAGTAGACGTGGTCTACTATTTATTGAGGGTAGCCCGGATTTTTCCCGACCTAATCGGGCTTCAATTTGATAATTCGAGCCTAAGTGGAATTTTTGGCATTTAAATATTATTTTTCGGAATTAATTAATTAATTAATTATTTTCCGAAAATTCAACCGGGATGGCCGGTGATCGGAATATTATGCTGATGACCATGGTGAAGTCCTTTTATTTAATCGGGCTTTATTTTGAGCTAAATTGAATTTTTAATATTAATTATTTAATTTTCCAAATTAATTAATTATTTATTTATTTATCGGAAATTAAGGCTGAGATAGCCGCGACCGAAATTTCGTGTTGATTGTCATGGTGTAGTCCATTTATTTAATTGAGCTTGATTTTGTGCTAAATTGATTTATGAATGATTTTAGGATTTATTCCTAAATGAAATAACTTTGCAAAATCAATTGACAAATAATCGGGATAATGCCAAAATGTTTTGCGGACTATAGAGAATGGTGGAAATTATGAAAAAGGAAATTATAGTATTTTGGCTAAGGCCGACCGTGTACGTACACACGGTTATTTTTATCGGGTATGATAAAAATAATAGAAATGTTAGATGATGGAGATGGTATACTATATCGGCCTACGGGCGATATGTCAGCTTTGGGTGAGCAGTATACCGGTATACTATATTGACCTATGGGCGATATGTCAGCTTTGGGTGAGCAGTGTACCTTATTATTAGCTTTAGGCGAGCAATTTATTATCAGCTTTGGGTGAGCATATATAGTATACTAAATTGGCTCCTGGGGCCCTACTCTATCGGCTTTGGGCGAGCATATGCATAGTATACTATATTATCAGCTTTAGGCGAGCTATACTATCTATTTGTCAGCTTTGGGTGAGCAGTCCTGATTTGATAGGACTTTAAGATAGTAGTGAATGTGCCGACCAAGCATGAGTCGTGATGACATGTAATCGACTAAGTCGATTGATCATTGCTTTGATTTGTAATGTGGTTGCTTGGGTGCCTATTTGATCTCGTGCTAATGTGCGGTGGAAGCGAGGCCAAGGTGAGTCCTCGACTCGTGCTTTGTGCTTAGGCAACCGAGTAGTGTATTGGTTCCCTAATTGAGTCTTAGTGGGGTAGAACTCGGCCGAGACGTAGTCTCATCCGGTTGTGGGACAATATTTCAGGAACCCGATGATGAGCTGAGGAGGAGGAATCTGAGAAGGAGAACTCTGAAGTGAAACCCGAGGAGAAGGATTTTTGGAAGAAGAAGATAATATCGAGAGAGATCTTGAGTACGACCTGAATGGACTAAGATCCTATCCCCTTTTGGGAATTCTGTTTTGTTGTGAATAGAGTGAAAGTAGAAAGTCGTGAATAGGTTGTGAAATACTTTGAGTTATGCTATGTATAAAAGTATAGTTGTGAATTTCAATATGAAAAATATGGCCTTACTTTTCTATCCCATCGTTTTATTGTCTGGGGATTTTCTATATACTTCCGCATGCGCATATTAAATGAACAGGGTCGGCGATGTGTCCTGGAACGTTGCTATTAATCGACCAGGTGAGGGATGGGCATGCGTTCGAGGATCGGGCGTGACACCTTCGAGCATCCCGACACTCCCCGGGCATTCGGCACACACACTCCGGGCATCCCGACACTCCCGGGGTATCGTCGGCTCATACCTCCGATGGTCTCGTTATTTTCTCAATTTATATTCACACATGTATCTCAATTTCAACATGGCATTTGATGCAATAATATCAAGGGTCTCAAGCAAATTTTCATGCCATATAACATGCCATATGTCATCACATATGCAGCAAAATCAACCACTCAAAGTATTACATCACATGGATAAATTCATTTATTTTCCCAAAACACATCGATTTTTCTGATAAATCAGAATGCATTCCTCTAGTTAAAATTCCAGAAAAATTAGTAAACGGTATTAATAAATTCTGAAAACTTGACACATTATAAACGAAACTTAAAGGCAGATATCTCATGAATAACTCCATACCAAAAGAACCTCACACAAAACAGCACGGTCCATGCATCACAGTTTTCAAAACTTCAATATCTCAGCTTGCACAGTTTCGGAAGTAATTTAAATTAAATACCCAAATGAACTTAAAAAATTCTGAAATTTTGCAACGTTATAGAAAAGTCCTAAAGGTAAATATATCATGAAGAAATAGAAACCCAAATCGTTCTATATTAATAGATATAGACGATTAATTCCTCCTGTTCGCGGTGTTGTCTTTTCCCAGATTATCATCTTTCAAAAGAAACTCGTTTCACCGACCTACATATGTTCGCTTCTTCTAAAATTTCAGTATGTTATTCCTCAGAATATTACCTACAACTTTAATTAAGGACACACGATCGAATTTTAACTGTATGATTTTATAAAAATCACGAAATCGTACTAGGTTGAGGTAGCGTTTTTCCCAGATCCAGTTTCTTCAAATAACAACGGTTTCACCGACCTATTTTTGTTCATTTCCTCTAAATTTTTTATATGTTCTACCTCAAGAAATACACTACAACTTTCATCGATAGATCGAAGTGAGATTTTTACAAGAAAGCAACCTTACGGACCACGAAATCACTGAAGGTCAGCACAACAATTTCCAGATCTAATCTCTCCAAAGAAAAATTATTTCACTAGCCTATACTTGTTTGTTTTGCCTCAAAATTTAGTATGTTGTTCCTCAAGATGTTCTCTACAACTTTCATGAAGAGATCGAAACAAGATTCCAACTAAAAAGTCGCATGCAGCACCCAAACTCATGGATGGTCGGACTGGTTTTTCCAGAAACAGCATGCTAGGCCAACGAATTTCTCCCTACAACTTCGACTTTTCATCACATCTACCGCAACCAACGTTCACCATCTTCTACACACACATCACAGCAATGCAAAGGGTAGGTTTTAGGACTCTACTTGCCTCAAACTTAAGCACAAACAGCAACAAAGATGGCGGGCAAAGCGGCGAACGAACGGCGGCGAGCTAGGCGGACGATCGGCGGACGGTCCTCCTCCTTCCTCTCGCACGCACGGCCTCTCCTTTCTCTCTTCCTTTCTTCCTTTCCTTTCCTTTCTCTCTTTCTCTCCTCTCACTCTCGGACGACACTCTCTCTTTCTCTCCCTTTCCTCACCTAATCCGCCCCCCCCCTCACTCTCTAATTTCTTCCCCCTCATGATTAACAATCATGATCTTGCATGCCGGCGTCACTTGGCAATTGCCATGCAAGGGTTGATGGGCTTCAATGTTGGGCCGGTCTTGGGCCTTCATGGGCCGGTCGAATAGGGGGCTGCGTGGGCTAGTTGGACGGTCTTTGGGCCTAAAAGTCAGCCCACCCTCTCCTATTCCTATTCCATTTAGTCATCATTTAAATAAACACCTAATTTCAACTTATAAGCCCACAAAACTTTGTAATTTAAATCAATAAAATTCTACTTATAAAGTGCACCACCAAGAATAAGATTTCTATATCAATTTTCACCTTAATAAAATCCTTGGGTCACTTGTAGACACATCTCCATCCAAACTTTCACTCTCTCTTGAGGATAGCCAAAACCCCCACCTCCATTTTCATCTTCATCTCAAGTTTTTTTCCCTCACTTTCCTCTTGTTTCCTTCATCGGCAACGGTCCGTCACACCACTGTCGTTGAAACGCCCTTTGCATTGTCGTTCCCGTCGTTGAGTTGGAATTTTGGAGACAAGGAGGCTGCTCTCCAGCCCTCACAACAGCCCCCTTTCTTCTTCTTTGTTGGCAATTTGGACACCACCGGCCTTGGAGAGGCCATCCACCATCGAGTCGCCATCTAGCGGCTGCCATGCCGCAGCCCGAGACGCCATCCAACCTATCCATGTGAGCTGTTGGGGAGTGACCAACAGACCCAGCCACTGTTCGATCTTGCCGCTCTCCCCTGACGCTTTTTAAAGCTTGAACTTGGTTGTGAGTGGCTTTATAGCCCTTGAATAGGATTGTTATTGCACTTAGAGATTAGTGTAGGTTAGATTAAGGTTAAATGATACTTTGATGGTGTGATAAATGGGTTTTAAATGATAAGATATCGTAGGGCATTGATAGGTTATTGGGCTAGATTATCGCGTTTTATCGATAGGTTATCGCAATAGGTTATCAAGTTTGGACGATAAATTATCATGTTTTATCAATACGTTATCATGATAGGTTATTGAGTTTTGTTGATAAGTTATCATGTTTTGTCGATAGACTATCACAATAGGTTATCGATTTTTGCCGATAAGTTACCATGTTTTATTGACAGGTTATCGCGATAAGTTATCGAGTTTTGCTAATAAGTTATCATGTTTTATCAATAGGTTATCGCGATATGTTATCAAGTTTTGCCGATAAGTTGTCAATATGTGATAAGTAGTTATATAATAAGTTGTTAAGATATGATAAGTGAAGTGTGGTTTATGTTAAAGTGATGTGCTATATAAGAGTGATAAACCATTATGTGGTAATATATGTTATATGACATGATGTTGTGATTGGGTACATAAATGAAATAAGTGATGGTTATAAGATATGTTATATTAATGAAAGATGAGTTATTGGATAGATTATAATGGCATGTGATAGATGATTTTAATGACTCATGTTCAATTGCCACGACTTATCTTACTTTGATGAGTGATTCATGTGCCATGGCTTTGTAAATTAGTTGGTGCGTTTGTATGATATGATATGAGATATGAGTGTTGCATGATGGCATGTGGCTAAGGTTATTGCATATTGCATGGGCGTCATACTTGATTAATGAGAAAGAAAGAAAATGAAAATCTCGTGGTGTTATTAGATGTGTTGGTCCTAGGTAATGTTGTTTAATATCAATGACAATGTATTATAGGTGTTCATTGGAAGTAGTCACTATACATGTGTTATGTTCCTTGTTTATGGTCGATGCATGAGAACACCCCGAGCCTCCGAGATGAGATATACGATGGTTCTTGGACAAACAAGGAAGCACGTCGGTTCAAGTCTTTTTCTATTTTTGAGACGTATCGTTTCCGAGTCAAGTTCGGTACTAGATTAGTGATCATGTCACGATGGGTCAATCTTTTCTTAGTCTTGGTTCGATACCGAGACGTATCATTCCCAAGCTAAGTCTGGTATTAGGTCAATGATCATGTCATGACGGGTTGATTCTTTCTTGGTCTCGGAGCGATACTGAAACGTATCGTTCTCGAGTTAAGTTTGGTACTAGGTTGGTGATCATGTCACGACGGATTGGTCATTCCTTGGTCTCGGTGCGATATTGAGGCTATTGTTTATGATCCGAGTTGGACTTAGGCCAGTGCTCAACTCAACAGGACAAAGCATGGATTCTTGTTTCGTGCTCGGCATATTTTATTGATGTACTTCCAATAGGTCATGAGACACACTCCACTTGGCACACCATTAAGGCATTCATACTGGACTAATGAGAAAGATAACAACGGACTTGAGTGATGATGTGCTTGTGTGATCACATAATGACCCCGATGCATTTATGTAGGGTAATGTTTCCATCCTAATGCGTTTACGTGGGATGATCCCGATTAAGTTCGGATACCCTTAAGTCAACGGGATGCGGGTCGCGGATGGATTTCGGAATGAAGCTCCTTACAAGAATGCCATATTGATGCGTTTACGCGGGATGATACCGTGCTCGATAGAGCGAGACAATACTCGGTTACGCCGGATGACTATTGACCTTTGGGTTGGCCTTGGGCCCTAAGCGGTCGTAATGAAATGAAATCATGGTCTTGAGAATAGCGTGGTAGTATGAGATGCCATGCGATTCTCAAGACGCCATGTGTGCAAAGTGCATGAGTACTAATGCATGCTTTGAGAATTATGATATGACTTACACTTGTGTGGCATGAAGATATATGAGTTGCATGAGAATGATATTTGATTATGTTTGAATTATTAAATGGCATTAATGCCTTATATGAGGCATTATGAGGCATTTCTCGTTCTTATTTTTGCCTTATAAGTAAATCATAGTGAGATTTGTCTATGTACTTATGTTATGATGGCTTGAAAAGGGTGAGATAATTGTTCCTGCTTATAGTTATGACAAAGCAGGAGTTGCTTTGCTATTGATCTACCATTGATAGATAAGTTGCGTGTTTAGGCGACTTCAAAGTAAAAGACTCCCTTGCACGAGGTCTAGGAAGTTCACTTGCTGAGTTTTATCTCACTGTGGAGATTCAAATGTTTTACAGGCCCTAAGCATGTCTAAGTCATACCGTCACGTTCATTTTGGGGTGCCTATGGATCAAGATACCGAGGTGACCCTCTATCCGGCTAAGGGCACAGATGCTAGATACAAGAAGCATGTGACTATCATTTGGGTGGATGAGGGGTTGCTTAACCTACTACCCCATAGGTTCAAAGCCTAGTATGTTTGGTTCAGAGGGGAGCGTTGGGGCACTCTCTAGGGATTTGATGGACTGTCAGGTCAAGGATCCAAGGGTGCTAGTCGAAACCCCATGGATAGGGATACCTTTGATGACGATGTCATTAACCCTGAGGTAGATCCAGATCTGGAGGTGGATATTGGGCCCAAGCCAGGGCTTTATAACCTAGATGCATAGGAGATACCACTCTTTTGAAGTCGTCTCGTAGATAGAGGTGCTAGGCGAATCCCCAAATCCTTTTGGAAGCGCGTGTATGGCTAAACTTCGTGGGGGTGTAATTAAAGTTAATTTATATTGGCTAATGGATGTGTTTATGAAAGACTTTGTTGATGTGTTCCTATCTATCCCTATATGTTGGTTGGTTGAATTGTTTTTGCTTCCACTTGCGTATATATAATCAATAATATGAATGGGTCGGCGACGCCTCTCAGGATGTCGCAATCAAATGACCTAAGTGAAAGAGTAAGCGAGGGTTGTCGCGCATTCGGAGTGGGTTGAGGTGTGACACAAGCCTTGCTAGCCTTGTGTGAGGCGGCCCTCGCGGCCTGGGTGGCCTCAAGCCAGCCTCGCTAGAGGCTAGGCAAAGCTCGACCTCGTGGCCTCTAGCAAGGCTCAAGCCTCCCCAGTGGCTAGTGAGGCTCATTAGAGCCGGTCACCAGACCTTGCAGTAAGGGGGAGGAGAAGCAAAAAAGTCAAAAAAAAAAAAAAATAGAAAAGGAAAAAGAAAAGGAAAAGGAAAAGGAGAAAGAAAGTAAAATAAAAATTTGAAAAATATTAAAATATTATAAAAAAAATTGTCTATCTCAGTGCCAGTCGTGCCACATCAGTCGACCGGTGTCAACGTTAGCAAAATCAGACCAAAATTAGCTAGAATGATTGGATTAATACCAAATTAAGAAATTTAGGATTAAATTGGCATAATATTAAAATGTTTATGACTAAATTGGTATCAATAAAATGCTTAGGACTAAATTGGCACAATACAAAAAGTTTAGGACTTTTTTGACATTATCTAGTACGAAAGCATATAAAAGATTTAGGATCTTTTTGACATTATCTAGTACGAAAGTATGTCATCATGTTATCCTAGAAGAAGATGATCATTACATAGAAAATTGTATCGGCTGATAGGATAGCTTTATTAAATAGTTTCGCTTGATGTGACAGCATCCAAAGTCAACCGATCTTAAGATTCGGGACAAAAATAATTAAATCTTGCCAACAAATGTCATTTTACGGCACTGAGAAGTTTTCGGTACCTGAAAATAATAGAAGAGAAGTCCTCAGGAAATCAAAATATGAAGTAGGCATTGCAAGAAAAAGCATAATCGTCAGAGGATGATCCATGCAAAATGCGCGCGGTCCATGCGCTGAAACTAAAATACATGTATTACACTCGCAAGATTATCTATGTCATCTAAAAGAAGAGCTTAGATCTTCAAAGCATGTTTTTCAGGGAAATTAACCAGCGCCTTGCGAACGATAATTGACAAGATAAGAAGGAAAAGTTGCAGGTAACTTCTTTATTTTTAATTTATCTTAAGAAACAGATAAAAAGGGCATGATGCGCCAACATGGTATCGCCGCATAATTAACGCTTATGTCCCGATCAGCCAAGAAAAAAATTGCACATACCCCAGAAAATAATAACCACAGAATTGATGTGGCGTTTAGGATATGTACGAGAAGTTTGCCAGGTTTGCGGGACGGCCGCGGGTCAAGGGATACAGGAGCTGACTTCGACGGCCGTGATAAGCGTCACCAGCACATACGGCTTAATTTTTAATTCGCTTGATGAGGCATGGATCACGGCGCTAAAATTTTCTCCTCTTTTTACTCAATTATTTTTTTTTTTTGGTTTGGCTATCGCTGTTACATTTGCATTCTGTATTCTACAGTTCGCATTATATGGACTATTTCTGGTTAGTCCACGTCACCTTTACCGTAGAAATTAGATGATTGAGCGACTTACTTGATCGTTGTTTTGAGTCCAACTTTGAAAATTGCCAGCGCACGCCTCGTTCGTTCCACTCGTAATGATTCAATTGGTTTGCATGGAATCTAGGGTCGATCGAACTATTTGTGAACTCCGACGCCATGAATTTTATCGACGTTGAATAAAAACGAGAGGACTGATCCTTTCCGCTCCAATTAGCCCTTTTCCAACACTGCAACCGTATCTTCAGGTAATTACTGGAAACAAAGCATAAAACTGTCCATTTGTTCTCTCCTAAAATAAAAGAAGAGCTATTATCGTACTCTTAGTGTCTTAACTGCATTTCTTATGTTTTTTTTTTTACCCTCTTTCAAACATATACACATTGTGCATTATCCAACACACTCTGGGACGCTTGGGGCGCTTTGGAGGTTCACGAGCGAGTAGTACGCTCCAGTCGGACCCTTAGCCAACAAGGAAGAGTGGCTCCCCTTCTCCACCACCTTCCCTTTGTCTAGCACGGCGATCACGTCACACCCTTGTATGGTACTCAATCTATGGGCCACCACCAACGTGGTTCGTCCAACCATTAAGCGCTCCAGCGCGTTCTGCACCACCTTCTCCGACTGGCTGTCAAGTGCACTAGTCGCCTCATCGAGCAACAACAACGCCGGGTTTCGCAGTATGGCTCTCGCTATGGCTACTCTCTGCTTTTGCCCGCCGGAAAGCTGGATTCCTCTGTCCCCGCACCACGTGTCATATCCGTCCTTTAAAGCCACAATGAAGTCGTGAGCATTTGCGGCCCGTGTAGCCTCGATGATTTCCGTTTCACTCATCTCGTGCGATATTCCATAGACAATGTTCTCTCTTATTGTGCCGGCGAATAGAGCTGGTTCCTGACTAACCAATGCTATGTGCTTCCGTAAGGCCCTGAGGTGGTATGACCTCAGATCTCGTCCATCGATTTTTATCGTGCCTCTGATTGGATCATAGAATCTTTCGATCAAGCCAATGAGGGTCGATTTTCCAGATCCACTCTGTCCAACTAATGCGGTCGATTTCCCCGCTTCAATTTTGAATGAGAAGTCCTTTAAGATGATGACATCCAGCCTTTCTGGGTATGCAAAATCTACCCCGCAAAACTCTACATGGCCTGTAATTTTTTTTGGTTGGTAACCTTCCATGCCTTCGGGTTCTATTCTAGTCTGCCGGTCCAATATGGCGAACACGGACCCAACTGTGTCTGAGCCCTTGGCAATGTCTGTGGTCATGCTTCCGGCGTCCGCAATCACTTTGCCTGTGGTGATCAAAATCATGAACGTCTCGAAGAGCGCATTTGATGTGATTTGCCCTTGAGATATCAACTTGCCTCCGTACCAGAAATCTAAAGCCCAAACGCACTTTGTAAAGAATTGCGAGGCAGCTAGTCCAATGCCAGCATACCGCGACTGCCGGATGCTCTCTCGTTCCGGGGCTTCCTGGGCTTTCTCAAGCATTTTGAGGATGCGCTCTTGGGAAGAGAACGAAGTGATGGTTCGGTGGTTGGAGACTGCGTCTGCCGCAAGCTTGCTACTTTCCTCTTGAGCCTTGATGGCCTTCTGAGACATGGTCTTTAGTAGCACTCGTCTCATGTAGAAGGAGACTATAATAAGGGGTTGCGCAGCTATCACTACGAGGGCAAGTCTCCAGGCGATGATCAGACCCATGGTGAACGCAATTATTATAGCCGAGCATGTCTGCACGATAAGAGCCATTCGGTCACCCACCAAAGATCTCACCTGCACAGAAATGTCGAAGCAGGATTAGCCATTAATACGAGGCCATTCCCCTAGATGTAATTGTCAATGCAGTGTGTTGGAGATAGAGGACTAGAATGAGCGAAGTGCGGTGAGGAACAGTACTTACCACATTGGCATCATTAGCGAGTCTAGAGCAAACCGAACCGCTGGTGTTCTGATCTTGATCAAACCATCCGACTTCGAAAGTCAGGATTTTAGAGAGCATCTTCTCTCGGACCCTCTTAGTCAAGTACTCCCCCATGAAAGCGAAATTGTAGTGCTGGATCACATTGACTGCGAGCGAGAACACAGCCAAACCCAGAAAGCAGGATGCATAAATCCTTATCTTTGCTTTAATCTCCTCGTGGTCATTCAAAAAATAAACTGAGATCATCGAGCCCATGGCAAAAGAATACACCGGTTGGACTGCGCCGAACAAGATGGCGCTGATGCACCCCAGGATGGCTTGTTTCCACTCCGGCGTGTTCAAAGCTATCAATCTTCGTAAAGATGGAATGGGGATCTTCTGATCATCCGGACCAACCGCCGCCATCGACCTCGCTGACCTGGAGCGACTCACCTTAGATGGGCTATGGCGGCCACTGGTACTATATCCGTCCGTGCTTAAAATGGAAGACGTGATTTGGTTCTCGGGTTTTTCAACTTGATCTGTCGGTTTCTGTTTCTCTGATTTCTGAAGATTGACCAACGAGGTGTAGAGGCCGTCTTCATTCTGGATGAGCTCTTCATGATTGCCAGTCTCTATCACTTGCCCATTCTGAATGACAGCGATATTGTTGGCATGTCGTACAGTAGATAGCCGGTGAGCAATGATGATCGTTGTACGACCAATAGAAGCTCGATTGAGTGCGTCTTGGACGACTTTTTCCGATCCAGAATCTAATGCGCTTGTGGCTTCATCTAAGAGGAGGATTCTGAGTGCTTTAATAATTGCTCGCGCGATCGCTATTCTCTGCTTCTGCCCTCCTGACAGTTGGATGCCTCTTTCCCCTACCTGCGGTGACAAATGGAAGCTCATGTACTTTCACATGGTTTATGTAACACAATAATAGATAGATGCAAGATTCTCCCTATCAAAAACCTTTGGTACGTCGTTGGTATGGAACTGGAGTGAGCAGGCACTTAATGCATTGAAAATATATACAATTTGAGAAAAGAGAAGGATCGGACCTGCGTATCGTACCCCTGAGGCAACTGACTGATGAAGTTATGAGCATTGGAAGCCTTGGCAGCTTCGATCACCTGCTTCATCTCGGCATTCTCCTTTCCAAAGAGTATGTTCTCCTTTATGCTAGTCGCAAAGAGTGTCGGCTCTTGGCTCACTAGTCCCATTTGCGATCTAAGCCATTTAATTTGCAGCTTATTAATGGCAATCCCATCAAGGAGTATTTGTCCGCTAAGTGGGTCATAGAACCTCTGCAGGAGCGATATCACTGTGGATTTTCCGGAGCCACTGCCACCAACCAAAGCTAGAGTCTTTCCTGATGGGATCGCGAGAGAGAAGTCTCCGAAGATGATGTTTTCGGGTCTCGACGGATATGCAAACTCGATGTGTTTAAATTCGATATTTCCTTCCAAATTCGGTATGGTCTCTCCCTCCATATTCTCTGGATCAATCAGGGGCACTCTCTTTATCACTTCCTCTATACGCTCGCCTGCTGAACACGCTTCTGAGAAGTACTTGAGGTTGGATAAAGCAGCACCCAATGCCCTAATATCACATAAGATAATACCAAACAAGTAAGGGTCAATTGCTTCTAGGACAAGGCGATTTCCTGAATCTTAAAGCAGCTTAGGCACAGGACTACTTTTCAGGTTTCTTGAATGTATTATCAGCAAAAGTGCAAGTTAAAATCAAAACTTTAAAAGAAAGCTGGACGCCACTTACACTCCGCCAAAAGTAATGGCCATGCCAACAACATAAACCGTTCCACCTTTATAACCATGGTACATGACCATCCTACTTCCGTAATATGCCATGAAAGACCAAATGGCAAACACGATACTGTTGCTTCCCATCGCCAAGCCTTTTGCCAAGCCCTGCCTCAGCCCCAACTTCACGGAGCCTTCAAGAGCTTTAGAAAACTCGGAAAGTGTTTTGCTCTCACCGGCAAAGGCATATACTGTTCTGATGGAAGAAAGCGCCTGTTCTGCAATTGTGCCAGCCTTATTGTACTCTTCCCTTATCTTTCTCGAAATTATTATAAGAGTCCTCCCATATATCATGCCCGGAATGATGAGAAGCGCAGCAAAGGGGAAACCAACTATCGCCAGTCTCCACAACATGATGAATGCCGCTATGTAGCTCCCAACAAACAGCGATACGTTGACAAGAAAATTGGGAACCTATAGTTTCAATTTAGTAAGACTTAGCTAATATGCCAGGAATCAGAAATCACAAATGAAACATAAAATAACCGAGAGATTAAGATTCTGGATTAAGGACCTTCTCGCTTAGGACGTCCTGAATCACGAGACTATCGCTGGATACACTGGTGATGATATCGGACGTGCTCGTCACGTGCATATCAAAATAGGTCACGTCCTGCCTCAGCACAGCTCTCAAGTATCTGGCTCTCATTTTTGCCGCTTGCCTCTCACTGGTCCTGGTCCAACAATACCCTTCTGAAAATGATCATCATCACCGGCATGGTCAGAAAATATTAGGCGAGTCCTACAAGCTTTTCCACCCTAGAACAATCACAAGAGTTTCTACATGTATGAAAGCCACCTCCTCCAACATGGTGGGTGCGTAATAAATGCCTGAAAGGATGTACTAGTACTCACAAAATCTCAACTTTAATCCAATTTTCAACTCTTGCCAAGATAAACAAAAGAACCCAGAAGGGAACAAGAGAAACGGCGTGACCCACCTAGAAAACAAGCAACCACCAATCCACAGGCGATGTACAAGAGATTCAGTGCATTCTGCGGAAACACTACCCAGAGTGAGGGAAACAGATATTCACTATTGCCTAGTTACGAGCTCAGATAGAGATGGTTGTGCGTACCTTGTTGATGCTGTGACGAAACGAAGCGGGATCCATAGAAGTTGCAGAGCCGATGTCGTTCATGAGCTGACTACTGACAAAGAGCACGAGGGGAGTGGAGAAGCCATCGGCGATGGTTCCGAAGAAGCCGAGACCCATCAAGCACTTGTCCACTCCATCTGCGTGCATGAATATGGAGCCTATTGACGACCAGCCCTTCTTCTTCTTCTTCTCCTTCTCCTTCTCCTCCGCCACATTGCTCTGTCTCTCATTTCCCATTTCTGTTTTCCCAAGTTCCCTTTCAGGAACAGCAACGTAAAGCTTCTCAACTCTTACATCCGTTGATCGAAATGTTGCTTTGCTTGTCACGTTTTAGAATGACAATGAAGGATGAGATCAGAACCGAAGCTAAAGGGGCTGGTGTTGTCTCCTATTGGCCAAGAGCAACCATTATTTATATAGCCTACTCGTGGAGAGGCAAGATTGACTAAACTGTATCGGTTGATATCATGACAGCATCAAAAGTCAGCTGATCTTAAGATTCGGGACAAAAGACGCCAACAAATGTCATTTTACGGCAGTAAGTAGTTTTAGGTACTTAAAAATAGTAAAAGAGAATTACTCAGAAAATCAAAATGAGAAGTAAGCATTGCAAGAAAAAGCATAATTATCAAATGATCTATGCTCAATCCGCACGGTCCATACACAAAATGTATTTGGACCATCAAATAATACATGTATTACACACGCAAGGTTATCCATCGCATCTAATAGAAGTTAGATCTTCAAAGCACGTTTTTAAGGGAAATTGACGAGAGCCCTAAGGGCGATAGTTGGCAAGATTAGAAGGAACAATCACGGGCAACTTCTTTATTCTTAGTTTTATCGTAAGAAACGGATAAAAATGGCGTGATGCGCCAACATGGTGTCACTGATTAATTGCAACTTTTATCCGGATCGGGCAATAAAAAATTGTACGTACCCAGAATATAAAAACCACAGAATTGATGTAGTTTATTAGCATATCATGGTAGGAGAAGTTGCAAGGCATGCGGGACAACCGCAGGTCGAGGGATGCGAGAGTTGACTTCACCGTCGGTGCTTAGGCGTCACCAGTGACGCTTAATCGAGGCCCTTCCTTTTTCTATTTCTCCAGCGCATACGGCTTAATTTTTAATTCGCCGGTTACGCACGGATCACTACTCTAAAATATTTTGTTTCTACCCAATTGCAGTAAGTTTTGAAAGTCTTAGTATTAAATTGTGATAAGTTTCGAAACTTTCAATGAATTTATCTCTCTCTATTTTTTTTATTTTTATTTTTGTTCTTATCGTTATTATATTTGCATTCTGTATTTACAGTTCGCTTGTTGTAGAACTGTTTTTGGTAGCCCATATCAGCTTGCCCTAGAATCTAGATGGAACGGGGAGGTTCTTGAAAGTTAGTTAAATTCCAACTTTGAAAATTGCAGGACAGTCAAGAAATTTTTCACTATATGATTTGAGATCAAAGTATGCGTGGGTTGATGTATAATCTGTCATGAGTAAAACACCGGGGTGATCTCTTCCGGAATCAGAATAGATGCTTACGGTCCATGGCATATTATTTTTATTATTATTATTACGGAACACGTTAGTGGTTAGGCTAAGAAACAAAAGAATAAGTTAGTGCTAACACAGTCGAAGGGAACGAGTATGCACTCGTTATTTTAAATTAGATCTTGTTTGGCCAAAGCTTAGAGGGGTTCAGCCCATGGAATACTTTTGAATTGACCCCATTCTGAACCCCACTATGGAATTAGCGTCTGATGGTTTTATGTGATGGGCCTAAGTTGGCCCGTCCGCCCATGTTGGGCCTGAAAGCCCGGCCCACAAGATTAGGGCCCATGGATGGAGGGATACGATGAAGGGGTACGTTTCTATTTTTGAGGGAACGTATATAAGGGAGGAAAGAGAAAGACAAATAAACCTTTTGGCATTTTGTACGTACGTTCCTCTCCCTATCTCCCTCCAAAAGAAAAAGTGCCAAAAGCGACGCCATCTTCCCTCCAAGGCCAATTGACGTCATCGGATCGAACGGGATCGGTTTTCTCTTCCTCTTATCGGCGTTGGTGTTTAATCTGTGGCTAACAAGGTATGCTCGAATCCGTGGTGTGCTTTAGGATCGGTGATACGTGATTTTCCGGGCTTGTCTTCCGCATTCGTTTTAGGGTTCGATTTAGTGTCGAATCAGGTTTTGGGGATCCGACATTCCCAACATTGGTATCGAGCCCTAGTTCATGTTTTCCCGACCCCTTTCATGTTTTTTGATTGATTTTTCGCAAAAATAATCGGCTGACAAGGATCGGGGCAAAAAATCCCGACACCTGAGCACTGTTCATCCATTTTTTCGAGTTTCCGTAAGTCAAAATAAATTTTTGATGGCATAGCGTGAAAGAGATCGTCGAGACGAGTCCGTCAACGGGTCGACCGCCGCCGCCGGAGAGACGCCGCACGCGCCCACACGCGCGGCCCGAAGCCGCGGCTGCGCGTGGGCGCCACGCGCTGAAGCGGTGGCTCGGCCGGCGCGTGCGACACACGCGCCGGTCGGCGAACCGGCACGTGCGCGCCGCCGCCGCCCGGCCGGCACGCGTCGGTCCGCGAACCGACGCGTGCGACATCACCGTGACGTCACGGTAACCGCCGGGATTACGTCATCGATGACGTCTTCGCCGACGACCGTTGGACGGCCGGTCACCGGCCGGCGACCCGACCCGACCCGACCCGCATGGAAGCCAGGCGCATGCCGCGCACGTGCCGGATGACGTCTGCGTGACATTAGCCCACGCACGCGCGCGGCACGTGCCGGTCGGTTCGTCCGACCCGGCCCGACCGGCCCGACCGGTTCGACCGACCCGACCCGACCGGTCCGACCGACCGCCCGTTGCCCGTTGACCCCGCGCCGACGATCGTTGACCGTTGACCTCCGTTGACCGTTAACGACCGTTGACCGTTGACCCAAAAAAAAAAAAAAGGATAAGAGAGAGAGAGAGAGAGAGAGAGAGAGAGAGAGGAAAAGAATGTGTTTCTTTTTCTAATTAAGTCTATGTGGATTATCTGTGATCCCTTATTTGTTCTGCATTTGTTGCAGGAACAATGCCTCCCCTTAGGTTGCGCACACCTATTCGCGCAATTACCGATGAACAAAAGGAAAGGCTTTCTAAGTTGATAGCTGAGCTGACTGATCATCGATGGGAGAGTGGTGACTTAATTGATCACGTCCTTGAAGTCAACGGGAAAATTCAACAGGTCATATGGAATGGTCGTCCTATGCCACAGTCAGAGATGGTGCGATTTTTCATGAACACCCTTCCACCAGAATGGCAAAGAGTGTTGAATCGCATATGGGATGCGAACAAAGCTGCTTCATATAGGAAAATAGTGATGGATTTTGTAGATGATTATTACACGATTGTTACAAGGGAAAAGATCAAGAAATTGAACAAAAGAGGATCTTTCCCGGTTCGTGTCTTGACTTGGTGTTAGATGCATTGGCTGATCTTTGTTAAGTGTGCTTTGTGGACATCTTATGTAATGTTTACTACCGATTGTTGTTGATGTAGCAACCGATATGTTAGTTGTATTATGTGAAAGCAATATTATTCTATTGGATGTCAAATATTATTTGTTTTTTGTTATTCTTTGGTTCTTTGTGGGTAGTTCATAGAAGTTTTTGTAGCTTCATAGAATTTATTTTGCATAAGACAATTATATTAATAATAGTTTTAAGTTAGGACTTTTGGAGGATGATTGGAAACATAGTGACCTTTTGATTCTGAAACCTTACTTGAAATTATTCATTAATATGATGGGTGCAGTGCAAAAGGGATGCATAAATGATAGGCATTAATAATTCGTGTATATATGTACGATGTGTTAGATCAATGGCTTCAGCCACAAAGAGCATAGTTGCCGAGCTGAACAAAGGTGAAAAGCTCAATGGTGACAACTATGAAATATGGCACATAAAAATCCAATATGTCTTTGGAAGAGCAAGAGGCACTAGAAGCTCTTAACGACCATGGTAGAACCGAAGAAGGAAACACTGCATAGCACAAAAGAGATAAGGAAGCTTTTGCTGCATGGAAAAGAAAGAACTCTTTTGCTCGCATCACGTTCTTTGAGCAGCATGGAAAATGACGTCATGCGAGAGTTTAGGCGTTTTGACAATGCCAAGGAAATGTGGGAAGCATTGGCAGCGAGATTTGGTCATACTTCGGTGACTAGGCGAGGCAGCTCACTATTAGGTTTGACTCTTATAAGAAGCCTCATGGTCGGACCATGAAGCAACATCTTAGAAAGATGTCAAACATGATAAATGAGCTGAAAGATGCTGGCCATGTCCTCAGCGATGAGCAGCAAGTGCAAGCGGTGATTCGTTCCTTGCCTCGAGTTGGGAGCATATGAAGGTGCACCGACCCATAATGAAAATATCAAAACCTTTGAGGATGCAGTGCGTCATCTTGAGCTGGAAGAGGACCGCCTCTTGGCGGCTAAGCCGGAAGCTGAACTCTATCATGCTGGTTCTAGCTCACATGGAGCTTCGAGCTCCAAGCGCAAACGTCCTAACTGGTTTGGTAAAGGGAAAGGCAAGGAAGCAGGTCCTTCAGGGAAGAAACCCAAGTTTAACCAACATGAAAGAGGAAAGCGTCCTCGCATGAAGAAGCTTACAAGGGTGAAATGCTACAACTGTGACAAGAAGGGTCACTATGCTCGCGACTGTCGTGAGCCAAAGAAGGTAAACACCCCTTGTATTTTTCATAACTTTGCTTTTGTGTCGAGTTCTGTATTCTTAACTGAATCTAATCCTTTGTGGATTGTAGATTCAGGAGCGACAGACCATGTAGCGAAGGATAGAGGATCCTTCGTGGAATTCCGACAGTACCAACTGGAACTAAGTGGATCTATGTGGGAAACAACTCCAGAGCTGAAGTGAAAGGAATTGGCACCTGCCAACTGAACATGCGTGGTGGACGCACTCTGTTCCTACATGATGTATTGTTTGCTCCGGAGATTCGTCGGAATTTAGTGTCTGTTTTAGTGTTGGTTAAGCTAGGTTTCAATATGAACTTCCATAATAGAGGTGTGGATTTGTTTTTAGAAACAAATTACTATGGTTGTGGTTATTTTCTGGATGGTTTCATTGTATTAGATATTGATTATGTTAATGCAAATGTTTGTTATTCCCTTCTCACGTCTCCTAATTCGTATAATAATGATGTGAATGTGTGGCATGCTAGACTTGGTCATATTGGCCAACATCGTATGAATAGACTAGCCAAAGAGGGCTTGTTGGGCAATATTGAAAAAGTCGATTTGCCCATATGTAAGCATTGCCTAGAAGGGAAAACGACAAGGAAACCGTTTGGAAAAGGTAAAAGAGCTGAATTTCCTCTGCATTTAATCCATTCTGATGTCTGTGGTCCAATGAATGTGAGAGGAAGGCATGGGGCTGTTTATTTCATCACTTTTATAGATGATTATACTCGATTCGGATATGTCTATTTGATTTCTCATAAATCTGAAGCATTGAGTTGTTTCAAAAGGTATATGAACTTGGTAGAAAATCAATTAGACAAGAAAATAAAAGCATTGAGATCCGATCGAGGTCGAGAATATTTATCGATGAGTTCAGAAAATTATGTGATGAAAAAGGAATAAAAGACAGTTGTCTATTCCATATACTCCTCAACAAAATGGTGTTGCGGAGAGAAGAAACAAAACCCTACTTTGGAAATGGTTAGGTCCATGATGGCGCATGCTAACTTACCTATTACTTTTTGGAGTGATGCGTTGTTAAGCTGCTGCCTATATACTTAACCGGGTGCCTTCCAAATCAGTTACTTCCACTCCATATGAGTTATGGACAGGTAGAAAACCGGACTTAAGTTTTCTTAAGCCATGGGTTGTGCTGCCTATACTCATGAGTCCTCTCACAAGTTTGGGAAATTGGGTCCCGGAGGAAAGAAAAGTATTTTCATAAGATACTCCGAACACTCGAAAGGGTATGTGTTCATAGGTGAGCGGGAAAGTGGGAGTATAACTGAATTTGAATCACGAGATGTCACATTCTTAGAGGATGAATTTCCTAAGAAGGGCGAAGTAGGGGAAGATTACTCCCTATTTGAGACCTTGGATCAAGATAATGATATTAGTGGAGTTCGTCAAGTGGGAGTAATATGAGAAGTGATGAATTGAATTCAACTCATTCTCAATTACAACCACATGATAAGACGACATCATCATTATCTAATCCAAGTGGGAGCATAATGGGGAATGATGTGCAAAGTGTACAATCTCCCATACGGCGAACAAGTCGCCAAAGTATTCCCCGTCGACGTTTTGACATTGAAGGGGAAACTTTTATGATTGCTCCGCAAGATGAGGATGAGCCAAGAAATATTAATGAGGCTCTGAATTGCCCTAGTAAGGAAAAATGGATTCATGCAATGGAAGAGGAAATGGAGTCAATGAAATCAAACCAAGTCTGGGAACTGGTTGATCTTCCAAAAGGACGCTTGAGCTATTGGGAACAAGTGGGTTCTCAAAATAAAGCGAAAGGCTGATGGCTCGATAGAAAGACATAAGGCTCGCCTTGTCGCGAAAGGGTATAATCAACAGGAAGGAATTGATTATGAAGATACATTTTCTCCTGTAGTGAGATTTACCTCGATTCGCATTATTATGGCAATAGTGGCTAGTATGGATCTTGAGTTACATTAGATGGATGTAAAAACTGCTTTCCTCAATGGAGAATTAGAGGAAGAAATATATATGGAACAACCTGCTGGTTTCATAGTGAAAGGCCAAGAAGAAAAGGTATGTCGACTTTTGAGATCGATATATGGCCTCAAGCGAGTCATCGAGACAATGGTATATACGTTTTCATAATGCCGTAATGGCATATGATTTTACAATGATTGATGAGGATCATTGTGTATATATCAAAAGATCCAAGGATCAATTTGTGATCATATCATTATATGTTGATGATATGCGATTGCCGGAAGCAATATGGAGTTTGTTAATCTTGTCAAGAGTTGGTTGTCTTCCAACTTTGAGATGAAAGATATGGGTGAGGCTGCATACATTCTTGGAGTTAAGATTTCAAGAGATCGTTCGAAGAGATCGTTGTCTCTTTCGCAAGAAACATATATAAATAAGGTTCTTGGACGATTTCGTATGCAAGATTGTAAACCCATAGACACTCCTATTGCAAAAGGTGAAGGATTGAGCCATAGGCGTGTCCGGGGACTCCACAAGAGAAGGAACAAATGAAACATGTTCCTTATGCTAGTGTTGTTGGGAGCTTGATGTATGATATGATGTGTACAAGACCCGACATATGTTTTGCAGTTGGAATGGTAAGTAGATACCAATCCAATCCAGGTCCTAGCACATTGGAAAGCCGTTAAGAGAATATGCGAGGTATCGAAGGGAACTGCTGATTACAAGTTGAATTACCAAGGAAAGGATCTGCGACTTGAAGGCTATTCGATGCTGATTGGGGAGGAGATTTAGATGAAAGAAAATCTACCTCTGGATTTGTTTTATTACTGAATAATGGAGCCATATCATGGAGTAGTAAGAAACAAACGTGTATAGCCTTGTCCACGATGGAAGCTGAGTTCTTGGCATTATTAGCAGCAGTACAAGAAGGAGTTTGGTTTAAGAGATTTTTGGATCATTTAGGTGTTATTAGGAATGCTGCAAATCCATTATTGGTTAACTGTGATAGCCAAGTAGCCATAGCGTACACCAAAGATCTAAAATATCATGTCAAGACCAAATATATAGATACCAAGTATAATTATGTCAAAGATATGGTTGCACGAAAGGATGTGAACTTACGGTACATATCTACGCATAGAATGGTAGCAGATCCTATGACAAAGCCAATACCTAGAGATGTGTTTTGTGGTCATGTAAAATCTCTAGGATTGCGTAGACTCGATGTCTTGGATATTGTAATTTCCCTGAGTTGTTCACATTTAAGAACTTGTGTTTTTTTTTTTCATTATTAATGCCTATGAATCTTTGTTTGATCTTTATGCATCTTAATGCTCAGTGCATTACTTTAAGTTGAGAAAGTATGTCGGACAGATAAAAGATTAGCCCACTCACACGGGTAATCGCCTCTATTTACTGTGTGATAAATAGAGATGAGACTGTTTTAAGCTTATTATCTAAGTGATAATCGAGAGCTTGAGCTTAAAATACGTGTGTCGCCTTAACTGAGTGTTAAGATGAGGACATAATACTTACTATGTCCGAAAGTAAAATACCCCACATATTTTACTTTATCTGTCTAAGATGCCGAGATGTGAGTTCGATGAATTTTGTGAATGAGTAGATACGTGAACTCAAGTTAGACATTGAGTATGTCTGAACTATCATCTGTACGGTATTGAAAGGTGTAGACATACGCTCCATGGGAAATGAGTTAATACCGTAATACGTATTTCATACTACGTATGCATAAGACGACCAATAAGAGTGGCAAAAGTTTGATCTCAATTTTTATGCCGTGTGAGACTCTTGAGAAAAAAAAGTTCCTCAATTTTAGTGCCCTCAGGACTCTTACTTATTCTCAAGATTTCTATTTAGTGTTTGCTATCTTAGGATGTTGCCAATGGTCATGAGTTGATTCGATCTAATGGGGCATTACTAGAAAAGCAAGCTGAACTGAAATTGAGAGTTTGAAGGGAAGAGGAAGATCGAATTTGAAGAATCACATTGTAGTTTTGTGTTCACTGGTCGACCAATTATGACTGTCTTTGGGATAATCATAATTGTGAATACAATATATATATATATATATATATATATATATATATATATCATTGTTTAAAAGAGATCAAGAGATATATAAATGTGATCGATCGATCTAAGTACTGCATACTAAATCTACTCGAGTGTGATGCCCATTATGAGCTGCTATATATTCCTAACGAGATGTATAGCAATGAGCTCTCAAAGTATGCTGGTCGCACGGATTATTCACCGGTATGAATGTTGAAGAGAGGTAAAGAGAATCCTGTCCGGCCCACCATGTGCGAGTGGGAGATGATGGTTTTATATGATGGGCCTAAGTTGGCCCGTCCGCCCATGTTGGGCCTGAAAGCCCGGCCCACAGGATTAGGGCCCATGGATGGAGGGATACAATGAAGGGGTACGTTTCTATTTTTGAGGGAACGTATATAAGGGAGGAAAGAGAAAGACAAATAAACCTTTTGGCATTTTGTACGTATGTTCGTCTCTCCTATCTCCCTCCAAAAGAAAAACCAAAAACGGCGACGCCATCTTCCCTCCAAGGCCAATTGACGTCATCGGATCGAACGGGATCGGTTTTCTCTTCCTCTTATCGGCGTTGGTGTTTAATCTGTGGCTAACAAGGTATGCTCGAATCCGTGGTGTGCTTTAGGATCGGTGATACGTGATTTTCCCGGGCTTGTCTTCTGCATTCGTTTTAGGGTTCGATTTAGTGTCGAATCAGGTTTTTTGGGGATCCGACATTCCCAACAGCGTCGCATGATTTTGAAGAATACAGGAAGTTAAAAAACCTTAAATTCGTGAATTCCCCAACAGAATTAGTAATGAAACTGAAAGTCCGAGTGAACATGGGGATTGATTCTTCCAAAAGTGCACGCCTTGTTCGTTCCGCTCGTAACATTATAATTAGTTCGCATGGAATCCAGAGTCGATCAAACTAATTGTGAATTCTGACGCGACGAATTTTGACTTGGAAGAAAGACGGGACGACTGATCCTTTCTCCTCCAATTTGCCCTTCTCCAAAATTGCAATCGCATCTTCAGGTAATTACAGGAAACAAACCATAAACCTGTCCTTCTATTCTCTCACTTGAAAAATAAAGGGAGCTATCATGGTAGTGCCTCAACTACAGTTCCCGTGTTTTTTTTTTTTTTTACCCTCTTTTTGAACAGTGTTGGAAGATATGATTTAGCAGATTTGTATCAATTGTAAATTGATAGAGAATCATGTTTATTTTAGGATTAGAAAGATTAGAAAATATTTTCGTTCCTTTTATTGATTCCTCACTTGTAATTAAATACAACATTGTACACAGATTACAAATCAATATAGAGATATTCAACTTTTTCTCTATAGACCTTCAGCCTACGATTCCAAATTCTTATTTTCTTCATCTCCTTTTGTGACATGGTATCAGAGCAGCCCACGGTTCTAACCTGATTTTTTTGCTTCCGCTTTGATTGCCTCACAAGGAACTCTCACCTGCAAAGAAGAGTTGTCGAAGGAATCAATTCTTTTTAGAAAATATTTTTAAACCATGACTAAGCCACAAGATCTTACCTCACCTTCAGACAACCAACCTGCCGGAGAAACAAGGCCACAAACTTTGGGCAATGAAGAGTCCTCTATCGTTATCCCTATACCTAACCAGCAGTAGAGCCAAGTCCAGGCCCAAGCCCAACACATGTAGTGGCAGCAACTTCAGGCTCAATTTAATCTGGGGTAGCCCTACATGGGCCATCCTTACTAGTGGATACCTTATCCATGGTATCATGGGCCAAGCCCAAATACATCATTGCCGGGCTACGAGCAACACACAAGCCGATGGAGGCCCACCAACCAACGAGGCAGGCCCAACCATCGGCCCGGAGTAGACGGGCGGGTCAGCTGGACCGAGCACGGGAACGAATCCCTACCCGGGAATTCACAATGCGGGTCACGGAATTGGGTCAAGCGATTCGGGTCTGAGCACAAATCCCTACCCGAATCTTGCGCTCCGTTTCTTCCCGTACCAAATCCTCGCTGCCAGCGGTCGGCCGGAACCCGGCGAGCCCCTTTACACAACAAACAGCGATGGACTAGAACTGAAAATCATTAGCCAACAGTTAACCGGTGCCAACAACTACTCAAGCTAGTCGCGAGAATTCCGGCGAGCACTGGTAACGAAGGATAAGGAGGTATTCATTGACATAACGTTCTCGATTCCGTCCGACGAACGAAGGGCACGGCTTTGGAAGAGATGCAACAATTAGTCTGAACATGGATCGGGAATTGCATCGCACCCGAAGTCGTGGCCGAACTTCCTTCGACGGAGGATTCGAAAAAAATGTGAGAAAACGTTAAAGAGATGTATGGAAAACTGGATCAGGTTAAAAAATTTTCCCTAACACAACAGATCTCATATCTAAAACAAGGGAACATGACTGTTGCAGCCGTATACAACAAACTTTCGGCTCTATGGAATGAGTTAGAAGCAGCCGAAGAAAAGTTCGATTGGCCCGACGACATTCAGCAACAATACAAGCACATGAGGGAGAGGGAGACGGCGACAAGGTTTCTCCTCATCCTGAATGAAACTTACTAGTCGTTCCGCTCCCAGATCTTGACCATGGAGCCCATGCCGAGCCTCGGCCGCATCTATTAACTCGCTACTCGGGAGGAGAGTTAGCAGAGGACGACGAACCATGGCAAGGGAGGAGACAGAATGGTGCTGGAGGCAAAAGTCACCCTCGCTCTTCATAGAGGAACCGAGTAGAGGAAGAGAGGCGGATCTAGGGTTCCTCGATGAAGACTCTAGAAACTTCAAGAGAATGGCCGACGGTCACGATTTCATTCAACGATTGAACGGCTCGTGTTTGCTTCTGGGAGTGGCTAGATCCGACGGCTCATGGAGCATCAATCTCGCTGGATCGGACGGTCCACGAGGAGTGAAATATCATGGGCCAAGTGATGCGGGCGGGAATTTCTTTGATGGGTTAGACAACCCATATGGCCCAACTCTAGCCCAAGTTTTCCAGCCCAGGCCTTCTTCAGCTACAAAAAATAATGGTCCTAAAGGGAAAGGTAAATTATATTGTGATTATTGTAAGCGCCCACATCATACAATAGAAAACTGTTGGACATTGCATGAAAAACCAGGAGAAAAAAAAAAAAAGGAAATTTTCAACAGTTTTTTAGGTATCGGGCCAACCAATGGGAAAATCAATTACCCATGAACAATATCACGAGCTGAAGGAAGCATTAAGGAAATTGGATGCTTCTGACAAGACTGGAAGCTTCACAAGTACATCCTACTGTTTGATGAACTCAATTTCAAAGAATGCATGGATTATTTGTGACAGGCTGAATTTTCAGATTTGATTTTCGATTAAATAAATCGGCTTTTCGTCGATGTGACTATAGTGTTATTCTCTGAGTTGGCCACTCATGAGATAACTAGACTATCTAGGGAAGTAATTAAGGAATCTAAATGCAATGGACTTGAGAATTCGACCAAGGATCGACTGCTCAACCGTGTCGATCTGTGAGGGTCATTACGGCATTGTCAGAAATCGATCAAAGACCGAGATAGGTCGATTTGACTGAGATATGTGATCAGAGTGTGGATGATTCTACCTGATTGCAAAATACTCATCGATCGGCACTAGACCTATTTTTCTATCATTTTGGTACCCGGTGCCCGTATTTGAAACCTTGAGATTTTCACGACAACCGAGAGTCACCAATGTATCGAAGATACCTTATGTGACTCGAGGTAAATCGATCATGGGTCAATTGCACTAAAAGTTCCTAAAAACTACCCGGTAGACTAGGTCACACTAAAATCGCATCGGATTGAAATTAACCATGAATTTGAATCCGATTTTACAAATCGAAAGTTCTGTGGTGTCACGAGCTATATTAGGAATGTCGACTCATCCTCCAAATTTTTTTTGGAGATTGTGAGGTTTTTACGGAAAATCGTTTCGGACATCGTGGAAAAATAGCGGAAATTCGGATGGGCCAAATTGAAGGAAATTTGGACTTCCAAGCCGAGCCTTTGGATATTGAGGATTTACAGAAAATTGTTTGGGATTTTTCTTCAGCGAAATCGGACCTCAATTTGGGAAATTGAGTAAGGAAAATGAATTTAATATAGTGAAATTCGAAATTGGACATAAGGCTGAATAATTGGGACTTTAATTGGAATTATTTGTGGGAAATTTGGTTGGAAAGTATTGGGGGACAAGCCATTAATGAAGTGGCTAAGGGTTGTTGACTCTTTCCTTTCTTTTTGCACAAATCTTCTCGAGCAAGCTGGCGTTGGCGACTCCACCTCCATCTCCGTGCACTTCTCTCTCTCTCTCTCTCTCTCTCTCTCTCTCATCTCTCTCTTTGCTTCAACCTCACCGAAACTGCAGCATCAAAACCCCACAGAATCAACCCTCCATTTTCCCTTTGGCTGCCGCGCGTCCATCTCCTTACTGCGTCTGTCCCCACCGAAGCCACGAACCCAGCTCCACCTCCTCTTCAGTCCATGTTGCCAGCTCACCACAGCTTCTCCACTGCTTCATATCATCATCATCAACTCCTTCTGCCGTTGATGTCCATTAGTGAAGCCAGCGCCTCCATCAAATTCCACTGAGGCCATCTCCACGCGGCGTTGAAGCTTGTTGGAAATTGTGATCCATTTTCTAAAACTATCTAGAAACTACTAACTTAATCATGAAGGCTAGAACCTTCTAGCAACATCCACATTGAAGATTGTCTAGAATTGTTGAGAATGGAGGATGCTAGCTAAATCTAGAAGATTCACATGGGAATGCAGCAAGACTACGTGGACAACATTCAAGAGAAGTCCAGAAAAATCCAGCATTGAAGAAAAGTCTATAATGTACTTAGTTGGTGGAAATGCCTATAAAAAAGGCCATAACCCATTGAGGTAAGAGAGTGAGAGGAGCATGAGAATATACTCCATATCATGTAGCTCCCTCACCAACACTTCCTTCAACTATTGTAAAATTATTTTATCCAACTAATGAAACTATTTTCGATATCCTTCAATTATCCTAGTTTATCCCTTGTCCATCCTCTACAAACTATATCATACACTTGCACACATTACTAATAAAAAACTATCATCAATACCAAAACCATGTTTCCGCACGTGCACATCCATAAATTTCTGACAAAGCTGCAGCCAGGCGTCCCAAGCGAAGTCTTCTTCTCGGTCGGATTGTTGACCGAGTTTTCCACGAGTTTGCCGTCCACCGAACTCTTCATGCCAGCTGCCTCGGATCCACCTGCTTCTTGGTCAGTCCACGCTCGAGCAAGCAGCCCACGCCGGCGAGACCAATGTTGACTCCATTCCTTTCATTCACGGCCACATCTTGCTTCACAATCGAAGCAACCCAGCGAAGCTCGCGTGAGTCGACTGCTTCTTCGTGGGCTATCTTCACCGTTCGGCCCAAATTTCTAGCAATAGTAGCCCAGCGAAGCCATCTCCACAGCAATTGTTCAGCCCAGCTTCTCCAACGCAAGTCCAACAGCCCACGTGAAATTCAGCAGCCCATCTTCAGCAAATCCCAAGCCCAGCAGCTGTCTAGTCCAGTCCATTTGGAGCCCAGCGAAATCAAGGGCTTGCGGTTCAGCCCACCAGCTCCTTCGAAGCATTTTGGCCTAGTCTTGAAGTCAACCCATCGGCCCACGAAGCAAGCCTAAGCCCGCAAGATCAGGCCCAGTTTTGAAACCCAGATCAAGCCTAGTCCAAGTCAGCAACAAATATCAGTTTGGGCTGAGATTTGTTGGGCCCGTTTTAGGCCCGTTCCAAGTTTCTTTGACGCCGCCGCAATTTAAGTTTCGGCGCCGTCGCGCGTCGTCGTCGCGGAAAACCGGTTTCCGCAATTAACCGGTGAGTTTATACTCTAAACTCTTCTTAGTAGGCTAATGATGCTAAGGGTGTTTAGATTTATTTAATTAGGAATTAGGTGGTTAGTTAGATTAAATTAGCGATTTAATTATTTAATTGTATTATTTATCTAGAAGGGTTCGGGAATTTTCCGGGTCCGTATTGGTATTTAATTTAATAATTTTGGCCTAGGTTAGTATTTTTAATAATTAAATTGAGTTAATTAATTAATTTTCTAAATTATTATTTATTAATTATTTTTCCTAAAATTAGGCCGGGATAGCCGGTGACCGGAATTTCGTGCCGATTGCAATGGTGTGGTTAATTTCTGCAATTTAGAGTTAAATTATGCAAATTGAGTGATGATTGGATTTTTGATATTTAATTCCAAAAATCGTGAATTTCCAACATTTATTCAGAAAATCCAGGGTGTCGGATTTTGACACCAAAAATAGTTTTTAGTACTATATAAAATAGTGGGATTTTAAAAAGAAAGAATGTCAATTTTTCTGGGTTGAGTTGACCGTGTACCCACACACGACTATTTTCATGCGTATTTCTAATACGAAAAAAAAGGCCAAGTTCACCATTTTAATTGAAACATTTGAGCGCAATGTACGGTGCCCTGGGCCATATTTGAGTGATCGTGTGATGATTAAGAGAAATCATCCCGGGCTTTGAGCTGAACGTTATCCCTATTTGGGATACCCCCTGGACAACGGGAAGTCGGTCGCAGTAGATTTTGGATCATATGCTCCTTCGGGAAGCCGTCTAATAAAGAGACGTGCCGTGCTCAATGGGGTGAGACGAAACCTGGCAATGCCAGAAGACCGCCGAACTGAGAGTAAGCCGTGCTATATGCCGAGATCAAAACTAGGAACGCATGATGAATTGAGTTGTATGTGTCAGATTATGAAACAAAATTGTGTGACACGGTATGGGACATGTCATAACGATTTGGCTCTATAATCAGGACCCCTGTATTGATTTAAGAATTGAGTGTTGCGTTCCCACTTAATTGACTTGAGTACTGCTCTGGTTGGTGATATGAACCGTGCTAACCTGCAGAGTGGAACTAAGGTGAGGTAAGTCCTCTATGCTAAATGCATGATTGTGTGGTTAGGTCGCTTCTTAGCGTATTTCCCTCCTAGTCGAAGTTTAGAGCATGGACTCTTACTTCCGTTGATCAAAACGTTGCGTTGCTTGTCACGTTTTAGAATGACAATGAAGGATAAGATCAGAACCGAAGCTAAAGGGGCTGGTGGTGTCTCCTCTGGCCAAGAGCAACCTTTATACAGCCTACTCGTGGAGAGGGAAGATTGATTAAACTGTATCGGTTGCTATCCTAACAGCTTAAAAAGTCAGCTGATCTTAAGATTCGGGACAAAAGATGCCAGCGATTGTCATTTTACGGCGCTAAGTAGTTCTAGGTATTAATAAAAATAAAGGAAAAGTACTCAGAAAATCAATATAAGAAGTAAGCATTGCAAGAAAAAGCATAATCATCAAATAATCCATGCTCAATCAGCGCGGTCCATACGCTAAAACTTAAAATGTATTTGGACCATCAAATAATACATGTATTACACTGGCAAGATCATCTATCGCATTTAATAGAAGAAGTCAAGATCTTCAAAGCACGTTTTTAAGGGAAATTGACGAGCACCCTAAGAGTGATAATCGGCCAGATTAGAAGGAAAAATCACAGGTAACTTCTTTATTCTTAGTTTTATCGTAAGAAACAGATAAAAACAGTGTGAGCGCCAATATGATATCACCGGTTTATTACTACTGGTGTCCCAATCGGGCAATAAAAAATTGCGCGTACTCAGAAAATGAAAGCCACAGAATTGATGGGGTTGATTAATATAATATATCATGGCAAGAGAAGTTGCGAGGTATTCGGGACACCGCAGGTCAAGGGATGTAAGAGGTTTTTTTTTTTTTTTTTTTCATCAGTTGAAAGGGGATGTAAGAGTTTTTTTTTAGTCGAAAGGCGTCACCAGTGACGCTTAATCGAGGCCCTTCCTTTTTTTTTTCCTCCAGCGTAAACGGCTTAATTTTTAATTCGCTTGATCACGCATGGAGCACGACTAAAATATTCTCCTCTTTTTACCTAATTTTTTTAAGGGATAAGTGTACTCGAAATTTTAAAATCTATCACAAAAGTACAATTAAATTCTAAAATTTTCAACAAATGCAATCGAGTCCTAAAAACTTATTAAGTTAGTGCGATCAAATTTTACATTAATTCCGTCTAACTTAATAAATGGAAAATGCTAAAGAGTTTTAGGACTCATGTGTATTAACTTGACAAATTTTAACACTTGACCATACTTTTTAGAAGTTTTAGGGTGTGTTTGTTTCGTTAAAAACTCAATAATAAAAGAAATACTTTCCAAGAAAGTATTTTCTAAGAATACATTTTGTTTTCTTTTGGTGATGTATAATTGAAAATGTTTTTGGCTGTTTGGATCCCATTAAAAAAATGATTTCATGCTCTATCGTGACAAAAAAAAAATGAATTTTTAATTATTCTTGTTTTTTTATTTACTTTTATTTTCTGTTTTTTATTTTCTTTCTTTTTATTTTTTTTTCTTTTTTGTTTTCCCCTTTCCTTCTTCTCCTCCTTCGCTCCTCTAATGTGCCATCCCTTCTACTTCCTCTAGTGATTCGTCCTCGGTTGGCTTATGAGCTTGAGCCTCGCCGCTCGAGGCTACGGGCTCGCCAACTCGCCGCCAGAGGCTAGGAACTCGCTTAATCTGGCGAGACTCGAGCCTTGCCCCCGAAGGCCACGAGCTCACCCACTTTGGCGAGGCTTGAGGCTCATCAGCCTCGAGCAAGCTCGAGCCTCGTTGTCGAAGGTCGTGAGCTCACCCGACGATCGGCAATAGGTGGTAAAGAAGCAAAAAGAAAAAGGAAGAAAAGAAAAAGAAGAAAAAAAAAAAAAAAAAAAAAAAATTGATTTTTTTAGAAAATAAAAAATTAAAATTCGAATTTTTAAAAATATATATTTTTATAAGAATAATTGTTTGTAAACCAAGCACCAAATCTAAATTTTGGTAGATTCGAAAAATGTTTTCCAGTTCTTTCAAAGGAGAAATCATTTTCCTGAATTTAAACTTTTCTAGGAAAATTTTTTTTTGTTGATTAGGAAAACATTTTCCATTTACTCATTTTCCTGAGCAAATCAAACGCCGAAAAATGACGAAAATGTTTTCCTTAAAAATGTATTTCGCGAAACAAACACACCCTTAGTACTAAATTGCACTTTTATGATAACTTTTAGGATTTAATTATACTTTTTGAAAGTCTTAGTATCCAATTGCGATAAGTTTTAAAATATTTATCGCTCTCTCTTTTTTTTTTTTTCTTATTGTTATTATATTTGCATTTTGTATTTACAGTTCGCTTGTGTAGGACTGTTTCTGGTAGCCCATGTCACCTTACCCTAGAATCTAGATGAATGAGGGAGGTTTTTGAAAGTTAGTTTAATTCCAACTTTGAAAACTGCAGGACCGTCAAGAAATTTTTCACTATATGATTTGAGATCAAACTATGCGTGGGTATATATATAATCTATCATGACTAAAACACCGGGGTGGTCTCTTTCGGAATCAGAAAAGATGCGTACGGTCCAAGGCATAATAATAATAATATTATTTTTATTATTATTGTTATGGAACACGATGATAGTTAGGCTTGGAAACAAAAGAATAAGTTAGTGCTATCACAATCGAAGGCTATGAGTATGCACTCGTTATTATAAAGGGAAAAAACTATAATAAAAAAACCTCAAATTTTATCTAGAGTGACAAATTTACTCTATCTTAAATTTTCCTGGTTATGACACATTTACCCAAAACTTTTTTTCGTGACACAAAAAATTCTAAGTTTATATATGTGTGTCGCATTTACCCCAAATTATGGGACATTTTCGAAGAAGAGATAACATCAGTTAACTAGGAAAGCCGAAACCAACCTACGAAAGTTACATGAGCCAACGCACTCTATCAATTAATCAAAAAAGGATATCAAAATTCGAGTAATATAGTACTCTAACGAATGACTTGAATAAACTAGGCTTATTTATCGATAAAATGGCTTCTATGTGCTAACAAAGAAATTCAATTATAACGAACATTCATCTCTGCCCGTTATGCGTTTTGTCTATTACGTGTAACTGCACGCAAAACTTTAGCAATTTGTTCCGATTAAACTATACTTCAGATTTTGTCAAAAAAAAAAAAAAACTATACTTCAGAATTAATTTTTGTCAAATTTTAAAACTCCACGGCACCCTAAACAATCATTTTCCTATAAATCAGGAGCTTGACAACTCTTCAACTGAACCTCATGGTTCAAAATTTTGACATAACTTCAAATTTATATTAATTTTGAAAATTAAGAACGGGCTTAAATACTTATCAAGCATTGTAATTCGGATTCCTCTTTCGAGGACGAGCCGTTATATATTCTTTTCTTTTGCAGCCGCTGTCTTCTTTCCTATTACGCTCACTTGCACTATCTATTGAGAAGAAAGGAAAAATGGGTTGGGCTTGGGCTTGGGCTTTGTAATGGGTTGTGATTATTGGCCGAATATTACAGAGCAGGTGAAAAACATTGTACCATAATGAAGCATTCTCTTCATGGAATTACAGTAACAAGAATAAACCTGTACTTCTGTTCTCTCCTTTGAAGAGTTACAAAGAGCTATTATCTTACTCCTCGTGCCTTAACTACATTTCCCATTCCCCAGTTTTAAACACATTCACATCGCGCATTACTCGATGCATTCTGATATGCTCGACGCTCTCTGGAGGTTCACGAGCGAGTAGTAAGCTCCAGAAGGACCCTTAGCCAACAAGGAAGAATGGCTCCCCTTCTCCACCACCTTCCCTCTGTCTAGCACAGCAATCATGTCGCATCCTTGTATGGTACTCAACCTATGCGCAATCATTAGCGTGGTTCGTCCAACCATTAAGCGCTCCAGAGCATCCTGCACCACCTCCTCCGACTGGCTGTCAAGCGCACCAGTCGCCTCATCGAGAAACAGTAGTGTTGGGTTTCGAAGTATAGCTCTCGCTATGGCGACTCTCTGCTTTTGCCCTCCGGAGAGCTGGAGTCCTTTGTCCCCGCACCACGTGTGGTATCCGTCTTTAAATGCCATTATGAAGTCGTGAGCGTTCGCAGCCCGGGCAGCCTCAACGACTTCCGTTTCACTCATCTCGAGTGATATTCCGTAGACAATATTCTCTCTAATCGTGCCGGCGAATAAGAACCTGACTGACCAATGCAATGTGCTTCCTTAAGGCCCTGAGGTGATATGACCTCACGTCTCGTCCATCAATTTTTACCACGCCTCTGATTGGATCGTAGAATCTTTCGATCAAGCTAATGAGGGTCGATTTTCCAGATCCACTTTGTCCGACTAATGCGGCCGATTTCCCTGCTTCGATTTTGAATGAGAAGTCCTTTAAGATGATGACATCCGGCCTTTCCGGGTATGCGAAATCTACCCTGCAAAACTCTACATGGCCTGTTATTTGTCTCGGTTGGTAACTTTCCATGTCTTCAGGTTCAATTCTGGTCTGCCGGTCCAATATGGCGAACACGGACCTGATCGTGTCTGAGCCCTTGGCAAGGTCTATTGTTATGCTTCCGGCATCTGCAATCACTCGTCCTATGCCGATCAAGACCAAGAAAGTCTCGAAGAGCTCTTTTGCTGTGATTTGCCCTTGCGAAATCAACTTGCCTCCGTACCAGAAATCTAAAGCCCAAGCGCACTTTGTAAAGAATTGCGAGGCGGCTAGTGCAATACCAGCTTACCACGATTGCCGGATGCTCTCTCGTTCCGGGGCTTCCTGGGCTTTCTTGAGCATATTGAGGATGCGCTCTTGGGAGGAAAAGGAAGTGATAGTTCGGTGGTTAGAGACTGCGTCTGCTGCGAGCTTGCTGCTATCGTCTTGAGCCTTCCCAGCCTTCTCAGACATGGCCTTTAGTAGCATTCGTCTCGTGAAGAAGCAGACTATAGTAAGGGGTTGCGAAGCTATTACTACGAGGGCGAGTCTCCACGCTATGATCAGACCCATGGTGAAGGCAATTATTATAGCTGAGCATGTCTGCACGATAAGAGCCATTTGGTCACCCACCAAAGATCTCACCTGCACAGAAGTGTCGAAGCAGCATTAGCAAGCACTACGAGGCCATCCCGCTAGATGTACCTGTTAATATACCGCATTCGAGCTATCGAGGACTAGAATGAGCAAAGTGTGATAAAGAATTGTATTTACCACGTTGGCATCGTTAGCAAATCTAGAGCAAACTGAACCACTGGAGTTTTGATCTTGGTCGAACCATCCAACTTCGAAAGTTAGGATGTTAGAGAGCATTTTCTCTCGGATCCTCCTAGTCAAGTACTCCCCCATGAAAGCGAAATTGTAATGTTGGCTCACATTAACTGATAGCGAGAACATGGCCAAACCCAGAAAGCAGAATGCATAAATCCTTATCTTTGCTTTAATCTCCTCGTGGTCTTGCAAAAAATAAACCCAGACCATTGAGCCCATGGTGAAAGAACACGCTGGTTGAACTGTGCCGGATAAGATCGCGCTGATGCACCCTGTGATCACTTGTTTCCACTCCGGCATATTCAATGCTATCAATCTTCGGAAAGATGGAACCGGGATCTTTTGATCATCCAAAACGACCGCTGCCATGGACCTCGCTGAGCTGGAACGACTTACCTTGGATAGGCTGGGGTGGCTACTAGTACTATTTCCATCCATGCTTAATATGGAAGATGTGATTTGAATCTCGGGTTTCTTAACTTGATCTGTCGGTTTCTGTTTCTCTGATTTCTGAAGATTGACCAACGAGGTATAGAGGCAGTCTTCACTCTGGATTAGCTGTTCGTGATTGCCGGTCTCTATCACTTGCCCATTCCAAATGACGGCAATATGATAGGCATGTCGTATAGTAGATAGCCAGTGAGCAATGATGATCGTTGTGAGATCAATGGAAGCTCGATCGAGTGCTTCTTGGACGATCTTCTCTGATTCCGAGTCTAATGCACTCGTTGCTTCATCTAGGAGGAGGATCCTGGGCGCTTTAATGATTGCTCGCGCTATAGCTATTCTCTGCTTCTGCCCTCCTGACAATTGGATGTCCCTATCCCCTACCTGCTCAGACAATGCAACAAAATAGGTAGATGCAAGATCATTCCTATGGAAAACTTTTAGTTCGTCATCGGTACCAGACTCAAGTCAGCAGGCACTTAAGGCATATAAACTACATACATCTAGGGAGAGGGAGAGAAGAGGGAAGGACCTGTGTATCGTACCCCCGAGGCAACTGGCTGATGAAGTTATGAGCATTCGAAGCCTTAGCTGCTTCAATTACCTCCTCCATCTTGGCATCCTCCTTGCCGAAGAGTATATTTTCCTTTATGCTAGTTGCAAAGAGTGTTGGCTCTTGGCTCACTAGTCCCATCTGCGATCTAAGCCATTTAATTTGCAGCTTACTAATGGCAATCCCATCGAGGAGTATCTCTCCACAGAGAGGGTTGTAGAACCTCTGCAGGAGCCATATCACTGTGGATTTTCCCGAGCCACTGCCACCAACCAGAGCTAGAGTCTTTCCCGATGGGATCGTGAGAGAGAAGTCTCTGAATATGATGTTTTCAGGTCTTGACGGATATGCAAACTCAACGTGTCTAAATTCAATGTTTCCTTCCAAATTCTGTCTGGTGTTCCCCTCCATGTTCTCTGGATCAATCACGGGCACTCTCTTCATCACCTCTGATATACGCTTACCTGCCGAAGATGCTTCTGAGAAGTACTTGAGGTTGGATAAAGCAGAACCCAATGCCCTTAAATCATACAAGATAAGACCAAACAAGTCAGTATCGATTGCTTCTAAAACACGGCAAGAATGCGAGTAAAATTCGGAAGTGTAAAAGAAAGCCGCACACCACTTACATTCCGCCAAAAGTAATGGAAGTGCCAACAGCATAAACCGTTCCGCCTTTATAACCATGGTACATGACCATCCTACTACCATAATATGCCAGGAAAGACCAAATGGCAAACACAATACTTTTGCTTCCAATCGCCAATCCTTTCGCCAGGCCCTGCCTCAGCCCCAGCTTCACGGATCCTTCAAGAGCTTTAGAAAACTCGGAAAGCGTTTTGCTCTCACCGACAAAGGCATAAACCGTTCTGATGGAAGAAACCGCTTGTTCTGCTATCGTACCAGCCTTATTATACTCTTCCCTTTTCTTTCTTGCAATTATTATTAGAGTCCTCCCACATATCATGCCCGGGATTATGAGGAGCAGAGCAAAGGGGAACCCAACTATTGCCAGTCTCCACAACATCAGGAGTGCCACTATGTAGCTCCCCACGAACAGCGACGCGTTGACAAGGAAATTAGGGGCCTACAATTTCAGTTTAGAAACATGGCTATTATATATAAAACATGACATAACACAGATTCAGATTCTGAATTAGGGACCTTCTCACTTAGGACGTCCTGAATCACGAGACTATCACTGGATACACTGGTGACGACCTCGGATGTGCTCATCACATGCATGTCGAAGTAGGTCACGTCTTGCCTGAGCACAGCTCTCAAGTATCTGGCTCTCATTCTTTGGGCTTGCCTCTCACCAGTCCTGGTCCAACGATACCCTTCTGAATACAATCATTATCACCATCATAGTTAGAACAAGTCCGACAAAATCTCAACTTTTCTTCAATTTTCAATTCCTTGCGTAGATAAAACAAAAAATACCCAAAAAGGGAACGCGAGAAACGGTTTGACGCACCTAGAAAACAAGCAAATAACAATCCACAGGCCATGCACAAGAGAACTAGTGCATTCTGCAGAAACGCAATCCAGAGTGAGGGAAAGAGATCCATATTTCCTTGTTAGGAGCTCAGATAGAGATGGTTGTGTGTATCTTGTTGATCTTGTGACGAAACATTTCAGGATCCAGAGAAGAAGCAGAGCCAATGTCGTTCATGAGCCGGCTGGTGACAGAGAGCAAGAGGGGCGTAGAGAAGCCATCAGCGACCGCTCCAAAGACGCCAAGACCCATCAAGCACTTGTCCACTCCATCTGCGTGCATGAATATGGAGCCTATGGACGCCCACCCCTTCTTCTTCTCCTCCTCCTCCTCCTCCTCAGCCACATTGCTCTGTCTCTCATTTCCAATTTTGTTTCCCAAGTTTCTTCCAGGAACAACCAACGTAAAGCTTCTCAACTCCTGTTGATTAATTGAATGACTTTAAATGTTGCTTTGCCTGTTGCTTCTTCCTAGAATGACGGTGAACGATGAGATCAGAACCGAAGCTAAAGGGGTTGGCGGTGTCTGTTCTTGGCCAAAAGCAACCAGTATTTATGATCTGCTCGTGGAGATGGAAGATTGATTGACTGTATCAATGCATGTCCGCTAAGATTCATAATTCAACTGGTCTAATGGCCCATGCCGGTAGTTGGAATGATCGCCAAATTTGAGGCTTGGAACAAAAGAATTAGATTTCTCATTATCTTGAAGAAAAAAAAAATCGGATCTACGCTCCAGAGAGGAGTCCACTCCAGACCTTACCAAGAAATGGGATCACATTATCTTGAAGAAAAAAATTAAATAAACTTAAATTGATGAATCACCGGACAGAATTGGCGACAAAACTGAAAATCCAGTGTGAACATGGATTTACTTTTGTGGCATCTAAAGTAGATCCACCTAACTTGGTTCAGTAAAATGAATTCCGATAGATAACTAATTTTACTGATAATGAAGACAAACAGGAGGACTAATCCTCTTTACCAAAAAAAAAAAAACAGGAGGACTAATCCTGCTACAGGTCGCAGACGATGCGTTACATTTAGTAAACAAAAAGATGCAAGTATCAAGCTCTATACTTCAGATGATTACTATGAAAAATTGGCTTATTAAACCCAACTCTTTTCTCTTTTAAGCCCAAGCCCAAACCCAACCATTTGCCTATCTCCTTTGTTAGCTAGAGCAAGTGGCTGTAAGAGAGAGAGAGAGAGAGAGAGACAGGGGACTCGGTGACAGAAACAGAGGGAAAAAGCGTCCGTGAAGAAGGAAAAGAAGAAAGGAAGAAGAGAGTACACGCATCCACGATCCGGACTCCACAACAAGCCGAATAAATTGTGAATTTCAACGCCGGGTAAGTATTCAAGCTGATTTTTCATTTATTCAAAGTAATTTTGGAAGTTGAGACACAAATTTGGAATTATGTATATCTTAAACTATGAAGTTTGAATGAGGAGTTTTTGAGCTGCGATTTTTTTGGAAATGGTAGTCAAGGCATTATGGTGCTTTGGGGTTTGATGAAATTTGATTCTGAAGTACAGTTTGGTCGGAACAAATTTAAGAAGTTTCGCATTTGAGTTATGCATAGCGGACAATTTGCATAGCACAGAAAGATGGACGTTTGCCATAAATGAGTTTCTTTGATAGCACATAAGTATTGTTTTATCTACAAATAAGCATAGTTTAGTTGAATCGTTGGTTAGAGTAGCATATTACTTATCATTTTCCATTAACTGATAGGAATACAAGTACTTTAACTCGAGTAACCACCGTAGGTTAATATTCGACTTTCCCAAGTGAGTAATGTTATCTCATCTAAAAATTTTTTATCTCATGGTTTAAAATGATAAGATTTCATATATATTATGAGTCATGAATACGTATTTTTGTTGCATAAAATTTGGATCAAGCATTTACCACAATTTAGTATGTGTATATAGTATGAGAACTATTTGATGAAAATATATATTTTGTTATATCGTGTTCAAGGAACAAAGTTGAGAAAAATGATATATATTGGGTTTGCAAAACCGTTTGATGAAAACCTCGACTTTGAGTATGGTTTTGAGTATGGTTTATAGAATATATGTAGATGTATATATATATGTATATGTATATATATATATATATATATATATATATGTATGTGTTTGATTTGATTTAGTTTGTAAAACCGGTTTATAAGATGAGTTTGAAATGATTTGAGAAACGTTTTACGAAAAGTATTTCTAGCGGATGAGTTGAGTTATGAAAGGTTATGTGATTGATTTGTGAAATGTATTTTAATATATGCAATTGTTTATGAATTGGATTTCTAGTATTGGAGGATGATGATTGAGTGCTCAATATCACTGTGAACCTGTTTAATGATTTGTGGGCATGCGCATATTAATCTAGGATATCATTGTGAACCAAGTCACCCACTAATAATAAGTGGAAACCTAACCAAATGAGAAATCTTGATCACCTTGTTACGAGTGTTATGAGTGATCATAGCTAAATATTTGAGTAAGCGGACCATTAACATGTAATTTGAGATTAGTTGATTGAATGAACAATCGACATGCGGTTAAATAAGATTAATCAATGAAATAAATTATTGATAGTTGATTTGTTATCGTGAACTGAAAATATTATTAGTCTATACACTATTTTTGATATTTTGCGTATATATTTATCTACCTTTGGGATTGATAAATGGTGATATCTTATTTGTACATGTGCATAGTGAATGTTTGATCTACTTAGAAGAGATGCATTACTTACTGAGCTGTGGTTACCCACTTTTATAATTTCTAATCTTTTTCAGGTTCTTTAGCTGGCGATGAGTAGTATAAAAACAATATCAACGAGGCGTACTTTTTGCAGTTGGATTTTGATAATTTGAGGCTGCGCTCTTCGGATAGAAGAACAGCCATGTCATTCTTCATTCTTGATGGTTTTAGGGTGTGACAGTTATAGCAAATTCTTGTATTAAAAAGAAGATATAGTCAACATTGTCGAATGATACTCAAGTAGTCACATGCGAGCTGGCTAGAGAGTAGTAAGCTCCCCCAGGACCCTTAGCCAACAAAGAAGAGTGAGTCCCTTTCTCCACCAATTTGCCCTTCTTCAACACTGCAATCACATCACAGTTGTGGATGGTGCTCAACCTATGGGCCACCACCACACTAGTCCTGCCCACCATCAGGCCCTCCAATGCATCTTGCACCATCCTTTCTGCTTGCCCATCGAGCGCGCTCGTTGCCTCGTCCAGCAGCAACACACTCGGGTTCTTCAGTATGGCCCGGGCTATGGCGACGCGTTGCTTCTGGCCACCGGAGAGTTGCACGCCCTTGTCGCCACACCAAGTGTCGTACCCGTCCTTCAATCCTGAGATGAAGCCGTGGGCGTTTGCCACTCTAGCGGCTTCGAGGATCTCCATCTCGTCGACTGCAGGAGAAACTCCGAAGATGATGTTCTCCTTCACGGTGCCAGAGAATAGTGTAGGCTCTTGGCTGACCAGGGCGATATGCTGTCTCAGAGATTGGAGATGGTATGATCTTATTTCTCGACCGTCGATCTTGATCGTCCCTCGGAGTGGATCATAGAATCTCTCGATCAGGCTAATGATGGTTGATTTTCCAGACCCGCTCTGACCTACCAAGGCTGTTGACTTCCCCGCCTCAATATCGATGGAGAAGCCCTTTAGGATCATCGCATCGGGCCTAGCTGGATAAGCAAAGTCCACATCACGAACTTCCACATGGCCCGATATCTTTTCAGGTTTGAAGCCTTGTGGGTCGGCAGGCTCGATGTTCGTTTCGCGGTCCAAGACAGCAAAGACAGACTTCATGGCTCCCGAGCCCCTGGCGATGTCAGTGGTCATGCTTCCCGCATCGGCAATGACCTTTCCAGTGGAGAGCAAAATCATGAAAGTCTCGAAAACCTCCTTGTATGTGATGTAACCCTGCGTAACCAACTTCCCACCGTACCAAAAGTCGAAAGCCAATGTACACTTGTTAAGGCTCTGGGATGCACCAAGCCCGACCCCAGCAAACCATGACTGCCTCTTGCTCTCTCTCCGGGGGCCTTCTTGGGCCTTTTTCAGCATCTTCAGGATTTTTTCTTGGGAAGAGAAGGCTGTGATCATTCTGTGACTGGACACTGCTTCAGCAGCTAATTTGCTGCACTCATTTTGTGCTTCAATGGCTTTCTGCGACATTCCCTTGAGCAGGGTTTTTCTTCCATAATAGCAGAGAATGATGAGTGGCTCGATGGCTATCATGACAATGGCAAGCCTCCATGCGATCACAAGTCCCATCATGCAGGCTATGGTTACTGCTGAGATGGCTTGTACAAGGAGAGACATTTGGTCACCTACCAATGATCTCACCTGCAAAACATATCGAGAACCAGTCTCGTTACAACAATCATCTTGCTTGACAATAAACAGAGCATATTTAAATGGTAACAATTCTCATTCAGCTTTCCACGAAATGAAAACAGCTCAGATTATGTGATGTACCACATTGGTGTCTTTGGCAAGTCTAGAGCAAACAGCACCACTCGAGTTCTTGTCTTGATCGAACCAACCGACCTCAAAAGTGAGAATCTTCGCCAACATCATCTCACGGATCCTCTTGGTCAAATACTCCCCAACATAGGCGAAATTGTAGTGTTGAGACGTGTTGATCAGCAATGAGATCATGAAGAACCCTGCGAAACACAATGTATACGTCCTTGTCTTCTCCTTAATCTCATCATGATCTGTTAAGAAGAAGACCGATATCATCGACCCCATCATGAATGCAAACACCGGTTGAATGGCACCACCCAAGACAGCGCTAACACATGCCATCGCTACTTGTTTCCATTCTGGGCGACTGAAAGATAATAATCTCCAAAGCAATGAAGTTTGAAATCTTAGGCCTTCTCTTGTGTTCCTTCTCTCTGTTAACATTTGAGCTGATTCCGCATTATTGGCTGAGCCGAAGATGGAGGCTGTAGGATCCCTTGTAGAATCGATCTTATGGGAGGACGGTGACCTTGTGGATATGACCTGAGCTTCGTCTTGAGTTTTCTTGCTTTCCATTTGTTGAAGATGTACAAGGGAAGAGTATATACCTCCTTCGAATCGGATCAACTCTTGATGCGAGCCACTTTCCATCACCTGGCCATTTTGGACGACGGCAATGACATCAGCGTTTTGGATGGTGGATAGCCGATGAGCGACGATGATGGTGGTTCGCCCAACCGCGACCTCTTCAAGGGCCTCTTGAACGATTCTCTCCGATTCCAAGTCCAAAGCACTAGTTGCCTCATCAAGGAGGAGAATTCGAGGGGATTTGATTATAGCTCTTGCAATGGCAATTCTCTGCTTCTGTCCTCCAGACATTTGAATGCCTCTTTCACCAACCTATCAACATATATTTTACGCATATGATCATAACTCAAATATAAAGAAACATAGGTGTAATTAAATACGTTGCAATGAACTCAGAAAAAACCGACAGAAAACCCGAATAAAAATGCACCTGCGTATCATATCCCTGAGGCATTTGAGAGATGAAATTATGTGCATTGGAAGCTTTGGCTGCTTCAACTACCTCTTCCATGGTGGCATCTTCCTTACCAAAGAGGATGTTCTCTTTTATGGTGGTGGCAAATAATGTTGGCTCTTGGCTCACCAAGCCCATCTGTGACCTTAACCACTTGAGCTGCAACTTATCAATGGGAACTCCATCCAGAAGGATTTCTCCATTGAGCGGATCATAAAACCTTTGCAATAAGGAGATGACCGTAGATTTCCCAGACCCGCTGCCGCCCACAAGAGCAATTGACTTTCCCGCCGGTATCGTCAGGCAAAAGTCTTTGAAGATGATGTTGGGCCGCGATGGGTACGCAAACTCCACGTGCTTGAATTCGATTTCCCCGGAAACTTTTTCCACAATCCTCCCTTCCAAGTTGTTGGTATCAATCTTGGGGACTCGATCGATCACCTCTGTGATACGTTCCACTGCGGAGATTGCTTCGGCAATGTACTTCAAATTCGATAAACCGGTGCCAAATGCTCTGTTTATTAAAGGGCACCAGTAAGTTATTCATGACTAGAAAGTGCATCTATTATAGGCTCCACACGCACCTATCATACCATCCTTAGTATAATGCGAACATAGAAAACGAAGGACAGTTTCTCATCAGTCCAAAATGTAATTTGGAAAAACAGAAAGGTGGGAATACTCGATACTCACAATCCTCCGACGGCTATGCCAGCTCCAACGGCATAAACAGTACCGCCTTCAGCGCCGTGGTACATGACCATTCTGCTACCGTAGTAAGCCATGAAGGCCCAAATCCCATACACAACCCCGTTGCTCCCAATGGTCAGGCCTTTGGCCAAGCCCTGCTTCAACCCCAATCTGACCGACCCTTCAAGCGCTCCGGAGAAATCTCTCATGGTCTTGCTCTCACCAACGAAGGCATAAACCGTTCTGATGGAGGATATGACTTGTTCTGCAATCGTGCCTGCCTTGTTGTACTCTTCCCTAACTCTCCTTGCTAGCCCCATTAGAGTCCTCCCATAGATTAAGCCCGGGATCACGAGGAGCACCACGAAGGGAAAGCTCACTAGGGCCAGTCTCCACTGGAGCAGCAACGCTGCTATGTAGCTCCCAACGAATGTGGATGTGTTCACCACAAAGCTTGGCACCTGAAAATATCCACACACACACACACACACAAAAAAATTGCTAGAGTAATGTCATGGTTATATCTAAATGAAATTTTATCAATTGATCATGCCTTTTCCTTTTCTTAGGACACTGGTAATGGACCGGAAGGGCCTCCTGACCCCTAGGTGCCTAGTGCCAAATTTTGGTTACACACGTGATGTCACGTGCATGATATCATGCATTTCACCCCTCTTGTGTATAGGTCCATGCGTCCGCCACTAGGGCAACTTCTTTGCTCTCCAAATATCGGATTGCGCTCTTGTTTTAAACATTACTTTTATGGCGTGGCTGAAAATTAGGTTGCTTATTACCTTAACACTGAGAGCATCCTGAATCACAAGCGAGTCGTTGAAGACACTCATAATGACCTCGGATGTGCTCGTGACATTCAAGTCGAAATAGCCCACATCTTGCCTCAGCACCGCTCTCAGGTACATGGATCTCATCCTCGAGGCTTGCCTCTCTCCCGTCCTCGTCCAACAATACCCCTCTGATACACAGACATTGAAGTAAGATCTTATCGAGATGAGATGAGATGATGGGTTCGCACGTATTTACCATGTGAGTACAATTAAGCAACCGAATACTTTTGTATCTTACTCTTCCCGTCTGATAAAAAATAATAGTGGATGACCAGCATTCGAAAATAAGCACTTTCTAATCTTAAGTGCCCTACTAGAGAGAGTAATTGCTTTTGTTTCGAGACCAATGGGATTGCGAATAGTCGCCACAAATGAAAAGCTTACCTAGAAAAGCAGCGAGAAATAGTCCACAAGCCATGTAGACCAGGGATAGTGCGTCCTGCCCACCCACAAACATTGCCAATAGAAAGATCCACGTTATTTCGCAATAATGACATTTGACAGTGCGTTTGGAAGGGCAATTTCCACGTTCATCGTATCGCGGGTCCCCTATTCCGAGAGAAAAAAACTTTACCTCGTCGATGACTCGAGGGAACTGGCCTTCGCCCAGAGACATTGCGTTGCCTATGTTGTTCATGAGGCGGCTCGACAGGAGCAGCACGAACGGCGTGGAGATGCCGTCGCCGACCGCCCCGATCAGCCCTAGAGCCATCAGCCACCTGTCGGCGGCATCTGCATGCTTGAAAATGGAGCTTACTGGTCCAGCAATCCTCCTCATCTTCTTCGTTTTGATCACTCCGCCCGTGTCTCTCTCGCGCCCCATGTCTTCCCTCACCTTCCGATGATGCTTGCTAAGTGACGAGGATGAGTGTCTCTGTTGCATGTATATTTATAGTGGAAGAGAGAAGCCCGTCACTTTGGGAGATTTTTTTTTTGGTCAGAACTTTCGGAGAATTTACTGGGTTGAAAGATGACATTGGTGGTCTTTTTTTAACGTCAAAGCTTGTGCAAGAAGTCATCGCACCAGTCCAATTTTGTTGCAGTGCGTCACTAGTGACGCTGAGGGACAATAAACCCCATTTAACGATTAAGTGTTTCAAAGAAGGAGCATAATATTTTTCGGAGCCAAGCGTGTACTTAAAAGACTTGGGTATTCCCTTCATGATGGGGAAGGAAAATATTTGCTTGGGAACTTGAAGGCCACTGGGGGGAAAGGTAGACTCCCCTCACTTTTTCAAAAGTGAATACCGCCGGATAGGTGGGTATAGTAACCTTTCACACCTAGGGTGAAGTGATAAAACACTTCAGTGTGCCTATTAGGGTGACCTGACTCGATGACTGCAAAAAATGTGTTTTTTACTGACCAATTATAATTTCTGCAATGATCTAATAGGTGACTTGATTTCAATAAACAACATTGTATTGCCCAACTCAAAAGGTTTATTATAAAGAATTCACAAACTCTGACCAAAGAATTCCCCTAAGAAAACTTAAACTAAAGAATTGTAGATTACAATGCTAAACTTTAGAAAGAGGTCATAAGTAATGTACTCTATGTAGAAATTTAAATTAGAATCTTTATCATTAAATTTACTAAAGTACTCGAATCTTGATGATTCTCATAGAAAAGCAAAGAACATGGAGACTTCTTCAATTTGAAGGAAAAAAGAAATAACAATTTAGGAAATGTTGATAAAGATATTGGATTGATTGATCTATATTATTGTATATTTTTATTCTTTAATCAATCCTACCATGAGTGAAGTCTCAGTAACGTCTATTTTGGATCATTAAAATTTTTAGGGATTTTCAAAAGGGTGGATGGACCTGGGCACAGCCATAGGAATCTCATGCTCAACCTCAATGGACTCAAGCTCGAATATCGGGGAGCTAGGCTCAAATACCAGGATCTCTAGCCCCGCTTCTGTGGGCCCAAGCCTAGGCGTTGAGGACCGAGCATGGGCACCAAGGTTCTTTGCCTAACCTCTATGGACCAGGGTCGTAGCATGAGTGTAGGTGTCCTGAGCCCAACCTTGTGAACTTGGGCTCAAGGGTGGGACACTGTTCATGGACATTGAGGTCTTGGGCCCAACTATTTAGACTTGAGCCTAGGCTCAATGAATTTGGGCTGGCTCCAATGGACTTAGCCCAGGCATCTAGACCCAGGCCCGCTATCAAAGAATTTGAGAATGGGCGTTGGGGTGTTCAATGATATTATTTTCATAAATTTAAGAATAGGCTTTTTGTTGACTAAGAGACAATTTTTCGTCGATTCATTTTTTCTAAACAATCTAAACACTAGAAAATGAGAAAATTTTTTCTAAAAATATTTTTCACAACAAACTAAGACTGAATTTAATTCCAATTGAATTGCAATGACCTTTTAAATTTTAATATACAATTTTAAATTAAGAACCTCTGCGTCATTTCTAAATAATATGTTCATTCGAAGAAAATACAGACCCGTCGAATAAGAATCCAACTAAAGCTTATTTTGACATGACATGTGTGGATTGTGAAAAGACCGTGTGATATTTAATACCACTTGACTGTGCAAATGAAGTTTAGAAACGAATATAGCCGCAAAACATGAGGGGACAAGAAAGCTGAAAATCCCATGGAATATATTCTGACTGACCCCACTCCAAACACTGCCACGAGATAAGGGCCACATTATCTTGATAAAATGAAATTAAATAAACTTAAATTCATGCCTCACCGGACAGAATTTATAACAAAATTGAATATCCGGAGTGAACATGAATTTTACTCTTATGGAACCTATAGTAGATCCAACTATTTATTATTATGATATTAACTTAATTCAGAAAAACGAAATTTGATAGATAATGAATTTTACTGACAATGAAGAAAAACGGGATGACTAATCCTGCTACAGGTCCCAAACCATGGGTTACATTAAGAGAACAAAAAAATACAAGTATCGAGCTCTGTACTTCAGATGATTATAGCAAGTTCTTGTATTGAAAAAAAAAAAAAAGATATAATCAACACTATGGACTGAAATTCAAGTAGTCACACAGCGATGTTAGGACATTTGCAAGCTAGCTAGAGAGTAGTAAGCTCCTCCAGGACCCTTAGCCAACAAAGAAGAGTGAGTCCCTTTCTCCACCAATTTGCCCTTCTCCAACACTGCAATCACATCACAATTGCGGATGGTGCTTAACCTATGAGCAACCACCACACTAGTCCTGCCCACCATCAAGCCCTCCAGTGCATCTTGCACTGCCCTCTCCGATTGCCCGTCGAGCGCGCTCGTCGCCTCGTCCAGCAATAACACGCTCGGGTCCTTCAGTATGGCCCGAGCAATGGCGATGCGCTGCTTTTGGCCGCCAGAGAGTTGCACGCCTCTGTCGCCGCACCAGGTGTTGTACCCTTTAACCCCGAGATGAAGCCATGTGCGTTTGCTGCTTTAGCGGCTTCGATGATCTCCGTCTCATCGATTGCACGGAAAACACCGTAGATGATGTTCTCCTTCACAGTGCTGGCAAATAGTGCTGGCTCCTGGCTGACCAAGGCTATGTGCTGTCTCAGAGATCGGAGATGGTATGATTTTATTTCTCGGCCGTCAACCTTGATCGTCCCTCGAAGTGGATCGTAGAATCTTTCGATCAGGCCAATGATGGTCGATTTCCCGGACCCGCTTTGACCTACCAACGCTGTCGACTTCCCCGCCTCGATATCGATGGAGAAGTCCTTCAGGATCATGGCATCGGGCCTAGCTGGATAAGCAAAGTCCACATCACGAACTTCCACATGGCCCGATATCTTTTCAGGTTTGAGGCCTCGTGGGTCGTCAGGCTCGATGTTCGTTTCACGGTCCAAGACTGCGAAGACAGACTTCATGGCATCCGAGCCCCTGGCGATGTCGGTGGTCATGCTTCCAGCATCGGCGATGACCTTCCCGGTGGTGATCAAAATCAGGAAAGTCTCAAAAACCTCTTTGAAGGTGATGTAGCCCTGCGATACCAACTTCCCACCGTACCAAAAGTCGAAAGCCCATGTGCACTTGATAAGGCACTGGGACGCACCAAGCCCGAACCCAGCAAACCATGACTGCCTCTTGTTCTCTCTCAACGGGCCTTCTTGGGCCTTGCTCAGCATCTTCAGGATTCTTTCTTGGGAAGAGAAGGCAGTGATTATTCTGTGGTTGGACACTGCTTCAGCAGCTAACTTGCTGCACTCATTCTGTGCTTCAATGGCCTTCTGCGACATGCCCTTGAGCAGGGATTTTCTTCCATAAAAGCAGACAATGATGAGCGGCTCGACAGCTATCATGACAATGGCAAGCCTCCACGCAATCACTAGTCCCATTATGCAGGCTATGGTTGCTGCTGAAATGGCTTGTACAAGGAGAGACATTTGGTCGCCTACTAAGGATCTCACCTGCAACAATTATGTTGTTTGATGATAAACAGAGCATATTCAAATGGCAACAATTCTCATGAAGCTTTCCATGAAATGAAAGCAGCTCAAATTATGCGACGTACCACATTGGCATCTTTGGCAAGTCTAGAGCAAACGGCGCCGCTCGAGTTCTCATCTTGATCGAACCAACCGACCTCAAAAGTCAGAATCTTCGCTAGCATCATCTGGCGGATCCGCTTAGTCAAATACTTCCCGACATAGGCGAAATTGTAGTGTTGAGCCGTGTTGATCAGCAAGGAGAGCACGAAGAACCCTGCGAAGCAAAGTGTGTACGTCCTTGTCTTCTCCTTAATTTCATTATGATCTGTCAGGAAGAAGACCGATATCATCGACCCCATCAAGAAAGCGAACACCGGTTGAATGGCACCACATATGACCGCACTAACACATGCCATTGCTACTTGTTTCCATTCTGGGCGACTGAAAGCTAATAATCTTCGAAGTAATGAAGTTTGGGATGTCTGGCCTTCTCTTGTGTTCCCTTCCTCTGTTGATTCTTGAGTTGATTCTGCAATGTCGGTTGAGCTGAAGATGGAAGCAGTAGGATCGCTTGTAAACTCGATTTTAGGAGAGTATGGTGACCTTGTGGTTGTGACCTGACCTTCGTCTTGAGTTTTCTTGCTCTCCGTTTGTTGAAGATGCACAAGGGAAGAATATATGCCTTCTTCACGTCGGATCAACTCTTGATGCGAGCCGGTTTCCATCACCTGCCCATTTTGGACCACGGCAATGACGTCGGTATTTTGGATGGTGGATAGCCGATGAGCAACGATGATGGTGGTTCGCCCGACCGCGACTTTTTCAAGGGCTTCTTGAACGATCCTTTCTGATTCCAAGTCCAAAGCGCTAGTTGCCTCATCAAGGAGAAGAATTCGTGGGGATTTGATTATGGCTCTTGCAATGGCAATTCTCTGCTTCTGTCCTCCAGACATTTGAATGCCTCTTTCACCAACCTATCAACATGTATTTTATGCATACGATCACTATTGAAATATCGCCATAAAGAGACATAGGTGTAATTGAATACTCCAGACGGACTTAGAAAAAACCGGCAGAAAACCCGAATTCAAAATGCACCTGCGTATCATATCCCTGAGGCAATTGAGAGATGAAATTATGTGCATTGGAAGCTTTGGCTGCTTCAACTACCTCTTCCATGGTGGCATCTTCCTTACCAAAGAGGATGTTCTCCTTTATGGTGGTGGCAAATAATGTTGGCTCTTGGCTCACCAAGCCCATCTGCGACCTTAGCCACTTGAGCTGCAACTTATCAACGGGAACTCCATCCAGAAGGATTTCTCCATTGAGAGGATCATAATACCTTTGCAGTAAAGAGATGACCGTAGATTTCCCCGACCCACTGCCACCCACAAGAGCAACCGACTTTCCCGCTGGTATCGTCACGCAGAAGTCTCTGAAGATGAAGTTTTTGGGCCTCGACGGGTATGCAAACTCCACGTGCTTGAATTCGATTTCACCGGAAACTTTCTCGATGATCTTCCCTTCCAAGTTGTCGGTATCAATCTTGGGGACTCGATCGATCAACTCCGTGATACGATCCACTGCAGAGACGGCTTCAGCAAAGTACTTCAAATTCGATAAACCGGCGCCAAATGCTCTATTGGTTAAAGGTCACTAATTAGTAAGTTATTAATGACTAGAAGTGCATCAATTATTGGCTCCATGCAGCAGACACACCATGCTTATTATAATGCGAAAGATTAAAAAGGAATGAAGGTTCCTCATCAATCAAAAAGTTCCTAGCAAAAAAAGAAAGAAAGTAGAGTGTCGATACTCACAATCCCCCGACGGTTAAGCCAGCTCCGACAGCATAAACAGTACCGCCCTTTGCGCCGTGGTACATGACCATTCTGCTACCATAGTAAGCCATGAAGGCCCAGATCCCAAACACAACCCCGTTGCTCCCAATGGCCAGGCCTTTGGCCAAGCCCTGCTTAAACCCCAATCTGACCGACCCTTCAAGCGCTCCAGAGAAATCGCTCATGGTCTTGCTCTCGCCCACGAAGGCATAAACTGTTCTGATGAAGGATATGCCCTGTTCTGCAACTGTGCCTGCCTTGTTGTACTCTTCCCCGACTCTTCTTGCTAGTCCCATTAGAGTCCTTCCGTAGATCAAGCCAGGGATTACGAGGAGCAACACGAAGGGAAAGCCCACAAGGGCAAGTCTCCACTGCAGGAGGAACGCTGCTACATAGCTCCCAATGAATGTGGACGTGTTCATCACAAAGTTTGGCACCTGAAAATATCCACACACATGTAAAATTACTATAGTAATGTCATGGTTATATCTATATGGAATTTTATCTCTTGATCACTCCTTTTCTTTTCTGAGGACATTGGCAATGAACTGAAGGGGCTCCTGAATTTTGATAATTTTCGACCATAATGAGGATGATTTCACGCAAATAACGTGTCAGGTCATTGTAATTTCACCATGTAATTATCATGCCATCAAAAAGAAGATGCAATGCTTTGAGATTAGGTGTATTTGGATTAACTTTTCTCCAAAGACGATATCATTAGCCGTCAAATGAACTTTGATCTGTTCTAACTTTACTTTTTGTTGGTGTAGTTAAAAATTGGATCGCTCGTTACCTTGTCGCTGAGAGCATCTTCGATCATGAGAGTATCATTGGAAACACTCGTGATGACCTCGGATGTGCTGGTGACATTCAAGTCGAAATAACCTACATCCTGCCTTAGCACTGCTTTCAGGTACGTGGATCTCATCCGTGAGGCTTGCCTCTCCCCCGTTCTCGTCCAACAGTACCCCTCTGATAATAAAAAAGACATTGAAAGATGGAAATCTTATGAAGATGAGATCACGAAGCGTGCATATGTATCTTGTGAATTTAATAATTACGTTGAGGTTGCCGCAGATGAAAAAGCTCACCTATAAAAGCAGCGACGAATAGTGCACAAGCCACGTAGACCAGGGACAACGAATTCTGCAACCACCCCACAAAAACTGTCAAAAGGGAAACTCCACGTCAACTTTTCTTTACCGTTTTTCCTCCAAAATAATAAATAAATAAACAAACACTAATTTGAAAGGCACTTATTGATCTTGTGTCCTTAGCTCAAAAGCAAATACGTTACCTTGTTGATGACATGCGTGAATTGGCCTTTGTCTAGGGATGGCGCGTCGCCTATATTGTTCATGAGGCGGCTCGACAGGAACAACACGAACGGGGTGGAGATGCCGTCGCCGACCGCCCCGAGAAACCCCAGGGCCATCAGCCACTTGTCCGCGGCATCTGCGTGCTTGAAAATGGACCTTACAGACCCAAAAATCTTCATCTTCTTCGCCTCCCAATGATGTTTTCAAGTGATGAGGATGAGCTCGTTTGAGAAATACATGGAATGTTACGATATACCATGCGTGTTTATATTGGGTTGAGGGAAAGCCCAGGACTTTCGGGGGAAAGTACAAGCACGAGTACGATTTTCTCACGCTAAATCAAAGTCCAAACCTAGCAGGTATTCCCCAGGGGGCGTCACTGGTGACGCTTAAGGACAATATTCCACCTTTCATCGTTCGGTGCTTGAAAGACGCCGCTCGATAAATGTGCGGGTCAAATCATAACTTCTGCCCTAACCCGATCTGCGACTTGGATTTTGATTAAAACAGTGTAACTGTCCGATTCAAAAATTTAAGTAAATATGTCAATGGAGATGAAATAATGTTAGGTCCATATTAATCCCTTAAAACGGTGAGCCGGACTAAGAACGGCAAGTGAAATTGATTCATGGAGAGCCTCACACACGAGATAAAATTCAGACCGAAATTAATAAGTAGAGGTTCTATATAAACTCGTGATGCGAGGTTCTTTAATGATGACGTACGATGAAAGTAGTCTTCCTAATATATTCCCCAGAGGTTGTAATAGTTCTGTATTTTCTTTACGAATATATAACCCAAATAGTTTATTAATAAATTGATGGTTTTATGTGAAAAAGAGCTGAATTTCCTCTGCATTTAATCCATTCGACGTACGTGGTTCAATGAATGTGAGAGGAAGGCATGGGGCTGTTTATTTCACCACTTTTATAGATGATAATACTCGATTCGGATATGTCTATTTGATTTCTCATAAATCGAAGCTTTGAGTTGTTTCAAAAGGTTTATGAACTTGGTAGAAAATCAATTAGACAAGAAAATAAAAGTATTAAATCCGATCGAGGTCGAGAATATTTATCGATGAGTTCAGAAAATTATGTGATGAAAAAGGAATAGAAAGACAATTGTCTATTCCATATACTCCTCAACAAAATGGTGTTGTGGAAAGAAGAAACGAGAACCCTACGGAAATGGTTAGGTCCATGATGGCGCATACTAACTTACCTATCACTTTTCGAAGTAATGCGTTGTTAACTCGCTGCCTATATACTTAACCGAGTGCCTTCCAAAGTTACTTCCACTCCATATGAGTTCTACTTAAGTTTTCTTAAGCCATGAGGTTGTGCTGCCTATACTCATGAGTCCTCTCACAAGTTTGGGAAATTGGATCCCAAAGGAAAGAAGAGTATTTTCATGAAATACTTCGAACACTTAAAAGGGTATGTGTTCATAGGTGAGCAGGAAAGTGGGAATATAACTGAATTTGAATCACGGGATGTCACATTCTTAGAGAATGAATTTCCTAAGAAGGGCGAAATAGGGGAAGATTACTCCCTATTTGAAACCTTGGATCAAGATAATGATATTAGTGGAGTTCGTCCAAGTGGGACTAATATGAGAAGTGATGAATTGAATTCAACTCATTCTCAATTGCAACCACATGATGAGATGACGTCATGATTATCTAATCCTAGTGGGAGCATAATGGGAAATGATGTGCTAAGTGTACAATCTTCCATACGGCGAACAAGTCGCCAAAGTATTCCCCGTCGACGTTTTGACATTGAAGGGGAAACTTTTATGATTGCTCCACAAGATGAGGATGAGCCAAGAAATATTAATGAGACTCTAAATTGCCCTAGTAAGGAAAAATGGATTCATGCAATGGAAGAGGAAATGGAGTCAATGAAGTCAAATCATGTTTGGGAACCTGGTTGATCTTCCAAAAGGACACAAAGCTATTGGGAACAAGTGGGTTCTCAAAATTGATGGCTCGATAGAAAGGCATAAGGCTCGCCTTGTGGCGAAGGGTATAATCAACGGGAAGGAATTGATTATGAAGAAACATTTTCTCCCGTAGTGAGATTTACCTCGATTCGCATTATTCGGCAATAGTGGCTAGTATGGATCTTGAGTTACGTCAAATGGATGTAAAGACTGCTTTCCTCAATGGAGAATTAGAGGAAGAAATATATATGGAACAACCGCTGGTTTCATAGTGAAAGGCCAAGAAGAAAAGGTATGTCGACTTTTGAGGTCGATATATGGCCTTAAGCGATCATCGAGACAATGGTATATACGTTTTCATAATACCATAATGGCATATGACTTTACATAGTTTATTAATAAATAAATAAAAAGAGGTCAAACTGCAGGCCCAGCAGTTCGGAATATACAAGAAGTTTGAGCCTCTCCCCGCCGAGCAAAGCAAATCAAATCAACAATCCATTTGAGCAAGTGTATTTGATTAGGAAAGATCGTCCATTATTCTTAAAAAACAAGATCGAGCATCCAAATACACAGGCTCCCGCTCACATCTTGAATGTAGCACTTTCTTTCGCCCTAAATTAAAGGTGTTGATATTTAAAGTTGACCATACTAACATGTGCCTATTGGAGGGTTGATAAAAGTCAAGCGAAATCACATGCTCATATCATTGGGATATTAACATATGATTAGCTATCAATGAGTCCAAAGGTTAGGGCTCTATGATCGACAACAAGATAGGAAGCATTGACGTGATCAATTATTGAAATATGGCGGCAGGTATTAGATCAACACTTAAATAAAGCTAGCGGCAAGTTTTGATGAAAATATTTAGAGTGTTCTAAGAAGCGCCAAGGGAATGCGCGGTTGGAAAGTAGTTAACGCTCAGGTGCCTAGTCATGGAATTGGTGTCGATAAATCACGAAACAATAAAGCACAATCAAGGCAATTATAAAGGAAATGGGTGAGTTAGTTACTGAGAAAAGGGGATGTGCTGAAACAATTACTAGAAGATAGACAACTACTTAATGATTATCAAATTTCTCTATATATATCCAGTTGTCCAATAGAGCAACTCTCAAACAACACATCAAATGTCATTACTTTATCTTTATATTATCATACTTTAGTTTCCTTAGTCATAACTTTTAAATTCCCATGGTTGATTAGATTTTGATGAGTATCTATATCTTGACGTACTAACATCAATTAAATTTCGGGATTGTATCTCATATCCAACATCATGGACCAAATTCCGATGACATGCCCTTTATTCAAATGCATTGTTGTTGATTGGATTCCAATAGTGCACTAGTATATGTTTTACCCGTATCGTTGATTAATTACAGCATAGTTCAAACTTGATCCAAGAATTTATTACTTAATCGTAAGAGTTTTACAGTTCTATTTGAAATTAAAAAATTTATAGTATTACATTTGATATTCTCCGTTTGAAATTGATACAAAATCTTAGTCTCCTTTCAATAAAAGTTGAGAATAGCTTTCGACGAAAGATATTTCGTTACGAGAACAAACCAAAGAATAAGGACGAAAGTCACCTCGGCACAACCTGTGAAATTAGAAAACCCACAAATATAAGGAAAACTGAAGAGTCGAACTTTGCATCAATTACACGACCATGTCCCGAAACAATCTTTTTTAGGCGATCGAGTCCATGCTCCGTTAACATTCAAGTCTTTGCATCGTGCGGTGGTAGATCCGGCACGAGAACACGAGATCACATCGGTAGAAGACCAGCATCGACACTGCAAATTCTCCCTTTTCTTTCTAGGCGACAATCCCGGTCGAGCAAAAGCAGAGTCGCATCGTACCAGAATCTCAGTAAAAGCTTTGCTCGGACACGACATTATGTGGTCCGTGAAATGACCATGTGATGATAATTGCTACCATTTAATTATGCATATAAAATAAGATAAAAATTAAATTAAACTATGTATTGCAGCAAATCATGAGGGAAAAAAAAAAAACAAAAAATTTGTGTTGACCATGCGTTGAAAATTCTTCTTCTTCTTCACAAGGCCAGCCCCAAAAATTTCACCTCCGCCTCGCGTCAGAAACCAAGTGCTGCCTGAACGTCGCGATGAAACTTTCGACTCTCTCGTTCAGCTCCTCGTCCGACAGCCCCTCGTAGGCTCCCGCTTGATCGTCCTCCCGTGCCGCATCTTGCTCCTCGGTCCCGCTCCGACCATCTTTTTCCTGGTAAACCGATTCCTCGCGCTCGCCACCTGCTCTTTCGACCGCCAAAGACCTGGAGCACCGCCGCGATTTTCTCTTCCTTCGCTGCTTCGTGGACGTCCGTTCCCCGTCATCCTCCGGTTCCGCTTCTTGATTCTTTCGGTGGTGGCCCGGCGTCGTCGAGCTCGAGCGCCTGGAAGTAAAGAGGACGACCAGGAGGATGACGTTGAGGAGCACGAAGACCCACCACACGTGCCAGCATTGCTTCCCCAGGAAAGCGAGGACGGCGCGCTTCAGGCCCAGTGCGGCGAGGGCGGTTCCGGCGGTGAAGAGCAGCGTCGGGACGGGGTCGTCGTCGAGCTCGCCGCCGCCGCCGTCGCCGCACTTCGTCGATCTCGCGGCGGAGCACATGAACAATCCCTTCTTGGCTTCTTCCATGGGTACTGCGTAATCCGCGCGCAGACTGTGTGAATTTCGAGAGTGAAATCTTGAGGCCGTGCAGAAGACGATGCGGTGGGTGGGCGTGATTATATACGGGAGAGCGAATGGTGCGTGCGCTTCGATCATTTGATTGTGTCGAGGTGAGTGAGGGACCAGCGTGGTTTAACCTTTGGAGGCGTGGCTGATGGTGTTGCCGCCGCAGGAGGAGACATCCCGACATGTCGCTACTTTTGCAGGCACAGGCTCTCTAAAGGAGGTGAAAAAAAATGGGTAGAAATTCCTGCTGCTTGTTGATGATTTGCCTTGGGAAAAAGATCTGATTTTTAGGTGAACGGTCCAAGGACTTGATTTGAATTCACTAGACCTCGTTATTCAAGCCACGGCGTACGCACGTAAATAGAATCATTTGGCATTCATTTCAAGAAACAAGTCAAATTGAAAGGTTCGGATATTCTTATATTATCATAATGAAATTAGCATAAATAATTCATATTAAAGTTTATGTATGTTAAATATGATATCGAGGTATGTGCAATTTAGTATCGTGTGACGCATGTTGTGTAGGTTTAGTAAAGAAAGTTCAAAAAATTTTATAATATAAGGTACACTAGTTACGAGAAAAGTTACAAACTTTGGTAATTTAAACTAATGTCTCATGTCACGTATTAAAACATTACAAGCAGAAGTACAAGGAAAGGACCACATAGCGAGAGTCATATTAAATGAATTGTTAATTAAAGCTTATCATCTTGGTAAGGACGTTCTATGTCCTAATCTCTTGTGTGTTTCCATATGGATTACATTGATTTATGTGTCATATATACAAATGTTTTCCATTGATCATCCAATATCCATGTTGCACTCAGATCCTCCCCCGTGTGCGTAGATTTATCTATTGCCTCAGGATTATTTTATTTTCCTTTCAATGATTTGGTTAGATCAATAATTAGTGCCACAAATCCTAACAAAATAAGATCGATGAGGTTAGATGCAACTTGTTCATGTTATGTTATGTTTCTGTGTGAAACCCCTCACGAGAAGTATGTATCGTGAGGAAAGTGTCCACGTGCTAGGAATTGGGTATACCATTGTCAATACAATGTCAAGAGCAAACCCCTACTACTCACCTAGCCCGATGGGTCCATACCGCGCCTCGTGACAATCAGTGAAATATGTGATGCTCAGGTTTTGCCCATCATCTACATGGCGTCGATGCGGGGGTGCCGGATCGGCGGATTGTCACATTATGTCCATCGGATGCCGACGGTGCTAGTGATGTCCAGGTCCCATGGACCTGATCGGAAAAGACATCGACCAGCATGCTTCGTCAGGGAAGTGGAAGTCATGAACAAAGCGCCCGTCCTTGTGCCGTCAACCAAAAGCGAAGTCAAATGATGACATCTCTGAGCAGAATGTTTGCCGAAGTGTGAAAAAGCAATGCGGTTAATTCAATTCCGCTGAAAACAAACATTTTGGAAGAAACCCAAGAGAAATGGCAACAGGATAAAGGCTCGACATAGCATCCCATGGCTGTAAATGACAGCCTGTCATGTCTGCTCTTAAGGAAATGGCAACAGGATGATCTATACGCAACCAATGCGAACAAAACTTACAGTGCCACAGATCCCACTCGTTTATTCACAGCTCCTAAAATAATCAATATAAATACACATTTAATAATATATAAAATTTCTTTTTTTTTTGAAATAAAAATTCATTTGATAAGCCTTTCTTAAATATATCTTTTGCGACAAGAGCCAGTAACGAGAAGTGTTTTTATTTATGTTTCTATTGTAGAAATAGAAAAGTAGAAGATTTTTGCTTCTCATTTTTATTTCAAATCTATTTTTGGACTAAAATGTTCCAAAAGAAAAATAAAATTACGTTACCAAATAAATTTTTATTTCAAACCTGTTCTCGAAAACAAAATAAATAAAAAATAGAGAAACTGAATAATTATAATTCATGCTTTAAAGATCCAAGATAATGAGATAATCGGTCGCCTTGCCTTGCCTTCCCTTGATCTTAACCAAACTTTTCTCCAAGAAGAAACCTCGCTAGCCCAAAAGAATAATGCTTTCATTTGGGTTCACTTTTGCATATTTCTACCGGACACAATGAGAGAGAGAGAGATGTGTATATATATGTATGTATGACCTCCGGGATAAAGTTAGAAGCTAAAACCATGGAATCTGACTTGGGACCACATGACTATCGCCACATCCAGACTCCTTATAGCATTTGACCGGATTGCATATGAATATGATGGCCTGTAGACTCGAGGCAAGAAAAGCAAACCCAGCAATTTTTTCTCATCCGAGTACTGTGGCTCGAGCAAAATAGAGATAAAAACTCCTCAGTACTGTGATACAGAGATTATGTAAATGCTAAGTCCTATCTATTCTGAAGAATCAGTTCAAGGCACATGGACTTGACCTTCCCTTCTCAGACTCACTTTGAAGCCAGCCAAGAATGCCATGACTCTTCCCTGCAACACATGAAACTAATATTTATGTCCCTAAATCTTCCTACATGACCATAACCGTAGATCAATTTACACTTGAGATGGATGAAAAAGCAGATTACTGTAAGCATCTGAAACGTGCCGTTGATGAAGCATGATGAGACTTAAGAGGAAGAGTAATAGGATATATGTCAGCAGTCATGGCATTCTGAACACTCTAGACGTCAACAGCAAACGGCTTAACAACATATTTTGCTGTAACGAAGTAGCACTGGATCACTTCCAGATATCAGCCAGAGTTAAGTTGACTTCCTCCTTTTTTGGGACCACTTAGGCCCATAAATTGCCAAATGCGTCCGGCCAAAGCGTCGATCGGTTATCTGCATATTCAGAATACCACTTCACAAACATAAGTTTTCATGAACTTCCATCTCAAACAGAGTGTAGTTGTCAACTTCATGCATATCATGAATTTTGCAACTGTGATGGCAACAAGCACGGGAATGAGAGCTTCCACTACCAACATCATGGATTTTGGAATGGTGAAAGCAGAAAGCCAGGAACAAGAACTTTCATTGCCTGTTGTGAGCAGTCAGAAAATTCACAGTACGTCACATTGAATGGTGACAACAACCAGGACAGGAATGAGGGAGGGGAAGATGGAGCAGTTAGATATGCGGCCTCTATATGCTACACTAATTTGTTCACTTTGAATAGCATAACCAGCATTACTCGGACAACAAGATTTGTCTAGCTTGTTAATGTAGATTGACATCAGATGTTCTTTAGCTTTCAAGATCTTGTTTAACATGGAATCATGGACTTGTGATTAATGACATTTTAAGGAACATTTGAACCATCTCAGAGTACAGCAAAATCTGTACATTGAAAAGATATTACAGGTAGCAGTTTACCAGATTAGATGAAAGCACAGTGAGTTGGTGACATACAGGGTTTGCAAAGTTCCAAAGTATCGCAAACATATGAACACACGGTTCCAAAATTCGCTATAGGGTTAAAAGAGTTTATTGAGATAGCAGAAGTGCTCTCAAGTACCACTTCAATCGTTAATTTATAAATCCTGATGAAGCACTCATGTCAAGTGCGAACAAGGATGAAATGACCTAGTGAAGTTGTTTTATGCTGTATCAATCACACAATGTTCCGTGGAGATATAAGTGTCTACTTTACCAGAGTTAAATACACCAAAAAGTAATCCCTCGCCACAAAAAAGACAAACTTATATATGAGTTCCATAAATAAATGTTTCAGTAAGTGTAAGGCGTGGCGAAATGGAAATAAGAACAAGAAACTAACATTCTTCCTAGGATACTATTTGCTTAGAGGCGAAGTACAAAGAGTTGGTTTCCAAAGGAAAGATCTCTATATTAGCAAAAACTGTCGGTGCTTGGCAAAATTTTTCATGGAACTCCATATTCAACGTAGCATTGGAACATTTTCGTCGTTTCCTTTGAGCACATGCAACGAAAGAGAATGAATAACAATAGAGATACAACATACCTTTACGAGGCATCCACAAGAATCTAGCATGTTTGTTCTTAGAGGATATTCCACCACCTAAAAAGGAAATTGGATAGATGAGATGAAATGAAAAAGTTGGTTATGCAAAGAATAAGGTTTATGCCTAAACTCAAGCAAAGTATGAGATAAGAAACTTACAACAAAAGAATCTTCTCCCACTAATGGTGATTTAGAGAGTTGGTCCATCAGTACTCCATAGTCAACTTGCATATAAGGGGGTGTAACGCTTATGTAGTCAAATGAACCATCTTTACCTGGAGAAAATGAGAATCTTCATATACTGGACATAAATGGACAATGGTGTGGTTGCAGTGAACTTCACTGCAATTATGGAGGAGATATATACAAAGATACACCCAGATAGACCCAACTGAAAGCCAAAGCACACAGCCAAAAGCCACCTCTAAGAGACATTAGTTGCCAAAACCTACAGGTTATAAACATCCTTAAACTCGTTCTCGTCAAAGGATCTATACATGGAACACCTATGTGCAAGCCAGAATTTATAACAGTAATAAAGTGAGAAAGCAATGTTGAAAAGCATAAATGAGACCTGCCACAGAGAGAGAGAGAGAGAGAGAGAGAGAGAGAGAGAGAGTACCAACAAATTGCTCTGCTCTTTCTAAAAAATCTTCCACACGGACCATGTGAATAACTGCAGCATCAAGAAACCCAGTCCATTCTAAATTTGGTTGTAAGACATCCGACACAACCCACGGATCCATCTCAACAAAGTGAACCTGAAATATCACCAGATCAGATAACTAAGATAATAATAATTAATATAATAACTGCAACAACAACAATAACAGTCTGTTGGTCATAAGTACAAATCTGCAGATTCAGAATCAAAATCAAACTTGATCTCCAACAAACTCAATCCCTACCATAACTTTGCATGTTGTATTACTAACAAAGCAACTATAGAACAATCTTCGTACCTGAGAACAACCTCGGCTGATGGCCTCAATTCCAACTGATCCTGTACCACTGTACAAATCCAACCAACGACCAGGCCTTAAATATGCAGGACTGCCACCGGCCGCCTAACAAAGTTTCAGAAGTTGGGATAATAGTTCAACATTAAACAATCAAACCAGAGAGAGAGAGGTACCTGTAATATAGAAAAAGTTGCAGCTTTGACCACTTCCATCATAGGGCGCACATCCATTCCCTTTGGCGAGAGCAACTTCTTTCTTCGAGCCGTCCCTCCAAGTACCTGTTGTTTAACAATCATGCATTTCCCTTTTATGCGGCAAGACTAGATTCGATGCAGAGCAATTAGGCCTAAAATTTAATCTAAGACCCCTCAAGATCATCTCTGAAAGGATTCGGTTAAGCCCAATTTCATCCAAGTCACCAGAAAGGAGTAAAATTCATGATAATTTGAAGGGAATGCTATGGCAAGCTTGTAAGAAAGAACCCAAAAATTCTTCAGTCTCATTCCTCAGATTATTCAGATGACATGGCCTCTCAAAGAATAGATCAATTATGTCAATTTGCCCCCTTCCCCCAATAAATTAAGAAATCCGAAACCTAGCTAAAACAAGCAAAATGGAGGAAACTAAACCTGAAGCAGCTTATGAGTGGTCCGTGGGGGTGCCGAATCCTCTTGCTGAGTTCTTTTGCCTCGTCCTGTGTCTTGCATATCTTTTCTCCTCCTTGCCTGAGCAACATACAACAATTAAAACATAAAAAAAAAAAAAAAAAAAACCATGCAAAGCCAAATCGATTCAAAGTCAGGTCTCGACATCGTCTCTCCCCAATGCAGGACGAAGGAATCACGCTGAGGCTTTCAGACATTTGCGGAAAACAAAATAAACAGCACATAACTACATATTACTATTGATTAATGGCACTGAATGAACATTTGACATTTCCACACACGCACACACAGACCTTGTTAGGAGAAGGGTCGGACAAGAATTCATCAGGGTCGAGACCATAGCGTTCGAGCAACTCTCTCTTGTCCTCACTCGCCAACCCACCGCCCGATCCTGACAGACAACATCAGGAAAGAAGAAGGGACGAAACCCAAAGATTGCCATGAGATTCTTGCTATGAAAATTACTCCAGAGACAACATACACACGAAATTACAGTAAAAGAGCGTACTGCGAGCGAGAGCGAGGAAGTCAGTTCGTCTAATTGTGAGCCCGGAAGTGAAGCCGAACCGGAGAAGCCGAGGCGGGGGGGAGCACAGGTCGAGGTTGCCGGTGTTAGCTTGAAGCGGGGAATAGATGGGAGACGATGAGACCGCCATTTTCTTCGCTTCGAGCGAAGAAGAAGCAAGACCCTCAAGACACGGCGCTCAGGACCGCATCGACCGTTGAATCTGCCGATTGCTGTTCTTGGGGAATGATGGGTCGATGCTTTCTTGATGGTTGCTGTTGAATCGCGAACGGTTGCTTGTCACCGGCGAGCGGCTCGACTCCGGCGGGAGCTGTCTCGGCGAGCTGAGGGTGGAACCTCGTCTCTCGCCTGCGGATAATCCGTTCTACATGTTCAAGAAAATATAAAAGAAATAGGAGATAATTCTTGTCGATATCAATTTTCACGTGCGAGATTAACTCAACCCGTGCAAAGATTCCTGGTCGAATTTCTTTCTCGCGATCTCTCCGAAGGAACAGCCCGATTGTTACAAGGAAAAAAAAAAAAAAATGGGTGTCGGAACTTCACTCATTTTTCGGCCAAAAATTTGCACTTTCTTTAAAAAATAATCATGAGAGTGTGTATGGTTTTTGTGCCAAGTTAATATTATTTTTTATTTGACGGAAGAAATTTATTTTGCAATTTAATCGCATAAACAAGGGGAGCTTATATAATGTCACGCTAAGATTTCATTTGTTATGAGCAAACTTAATTTTCTTTGGAAAGGAGACTTTGAATTTGGAGAGTTTACGTAAAAAGCACAATTTAGCAATTGAAATTTTTTAATTTTTTGATAAAAAAAATCATTTTTCATAATTTAAATATAGTCTTTTGTCGATCAAGAAAACATTTTTCAATGGTTCATTTTCATAACGGAACTAAACAAACCAAAAATAAGGAAAATGTTTTCAATGAACAATCAGAGTCCATTCTTCAATTTTGTAAAACAGCCAATCTCTTTGCGTTACAATAATAAATTAACAATCACCAGTAATCAGTAGGGGCCAATTTTGATCTTCTCAAGCGAACAATCAATTTCATGTCAAAGCACCACGGTGGACTGAGAGAGAATTGGCAGAGTACTTGTAACTCCATTGTGAATGCACAAGACACGCTACTCCCTCATGCATATGCTGTATAAATTACTCAAACCTTAATGGCTGTGTGTATGTACATCTCTGTAAAACTTCTACACTCAACTCTGCAAAAGCGCGACGAGAAAGAAACTCTAGGATGAGCAGGCCCCGCAGCTCTTCCTACAGGATCCGTACACGTCCTTGGAGCCCACCATGTAGAGAGGGTTCTTTTCGCACTCGCCAACCTTCGCCCATGAAGCGCAGTTCTCGTTTTCATCCCTGCATTCCCCGACAGTGACTGAATCCAGCCGCGTGTCGAAGGACCTGACGTGGATCCACTTGGTTGCAGACCACTTCTCGCCCTCGATGACAGGGCAGCTCGCGTGCAAGCTAGTATCGTCTGTGGTTGTGTCGGGATGGAGACTGAAGAACAGCAGAGCATCGCCCTTCTTCGGCTTCACTGCAGATAACACAGATAACCACAGTCATGGAAGTTTCTAATGAAATGGAGACAGGATCAGAACAGGAGTGATTTGGTATGAACGGCAAACAAAAGTAACAAAAATTAAGAATAACGCTGCACATATGGACTGCACATATGGACAAATCGAAGTAATTCAATCGCGTGTGCAAGCTAGCTCATCTGGACTCGCAGCCCTTATGATTCATGTATATCTATTCATTTAAATAGTGTTGCTCTGCACAACTACATTGCTCGGAGTAGTCGTTAACCCATGTCGTCTTTGCATGTTTTGAAGTTTATTGCTGGGGGCCCGCACTACATTCCGTGTATGCACAAGCAGTATTACAGCCCAGTCATGCTTTTAACATTGAATTAGTTGTTTGCACCACTAAAACAATCGCCTATGAAGAGAACAACAAAACCGGAAAGTTGATGACACTAGGTGCAAGACTTGCAAATTTAATCTACACACCAGCATAACCTTGTTTGGCACAATCAGACCAGTCATCTTCCTTTGGTTGAGACATTTTGGCCTGTAAAATGGGAAGAGAAAGACTAAGGTTCAGTAACACCATATGAGAAATAGAAAACTGATGCATCGATAAGAATTGCTTACCTCTGAATTGGGGAACACTGTTTCCCCCCCTCTCTCCACGTTAGACAAGTACATCAAGACAGTAGCCACTCGATGGCCACCGAGCTCTTGATTAGCCTTGTCAATAAAATAATCATAATGAGGCTCATACTTCTCTCCATGCTCATATCTGAGTACTTGAATTGACTCTCCATTTTCTGGTTGGATTGCTCAAATTAGCATACAGAAAGACAACACTACGTCATAGAACAGGAAGAAGTAGCTCATCCATGAAATACAGTAGGACCTTACCTTTAGGAAGAAAAGTCAATGCAGCAATCCGAGCCTCAATATTAGCAACAACTTCATCCTTCAATCAAGTGTAGAGTCAAGACAATACATAAGTCCTACACCACTCTTTCATAGTTTAATCAAGCTACACAACTCGCCCCAAACAAAGGCTTCTACGCAAAGTCATAATACACGTCCACAGTTCTGGACTGGAACCCTAAGAAGCAGAATGTTTCTCGAGTACATCCCTACTCAAAGACCCTATCATTCAAAAGCCACGTTCCCACTATTTAACACATAGACATGCAAAACCTTTTGAGCAGACTGTCAAAATCAAAGTCAATTAGCAACTCAAACGTTCAACATGCCACTAGATGCGAGTAACTAGCAGTTGTCAACAATGTGGTGATCGTAGATCTCTCAAGGGACACTGCGAATATTGCAGATAGATTGCAGTAGCAGCTATGGGTGAGGACCTCATTGAGGGAAAGAAAGAAACATCATGCAAACTCGAAAGATGAATCCAGCCACCTGAGCTTTCAGCAGAAACATTCCGGAGCTTGTCCGCACTTCACTCAACATACTCTTTCCCGATTCGTTGTCAGCCACCATGGACTTCTCCAACTTGTCCCTCGCCTGATCCACCAAAAAACCAATCTTGTCAATCCTATTTCTATCTAATCTCCATCAAGCCCACAAATACAACATTAGAAGGAACAAACGACTAACCAGTTTGATGAGATGATCACACTCATCATCAGATAAAAACCCCTTATAGATAAAAGCCCTGCGATGACACAAATTTCGGGGACATCTTAACCAATGGCCTTCCAACTCAGGAATTCACAACACATACACTAGAAGACATTGACAAACAAACTATCTCTGATCAAACAATCCAGCGCATTGGCAATTTGAAAGACAATATCAGCAAAACAGAAACACACAGACAGAGACTAGAAAGGCTTGAGCACCTGGGGTTCCAAGACAGTTGAGTGACTCGGGTCGGATCAAAAGCAACAGAAGATCCAGCAGCCTTAGCTCCAAGACCCGATCCGCGCCTGCCAAAATTTTCAGTAACAAGTCACCATCATCTCTGAGTTCAACAATGACGCCCATCTCAGGCAGCGAGCAAGAGTTCGGTAGAGAGAGAATTTCGTTACGTTTGCTCCCCAAGCAGCCATCTCGGGACCGGAACAGCAGAACCGCGCAAAGGCAAGAAGAGCAGAAAACAGAGAGAGAAAAGGAGAAAATCCGGAACACCCATTACAACGAAAAGCCTGTTTTCGCCAGGAGAAGCTCGTTCTGTGATTTTTATTGCCGAGCCAAAAAAAACTCTTGAGATACGACCTTTGGAAGGGAGAAAATAAAAAGCTGAAAAAAGAGCTGGGCGTCGGATTCTAAAGAATCGTTTCAGCGCGAATTTGGAGGAGACTGGTCACTGGTCAGGGAGTTTCAGGTAATGGGTTTGTACTTGCGTCCCTTTTTTTCTGTTTTCCTTTTCCACAGAAGACAAAGTTTGATGGGCGCCCACGGGATTCTTCCTTGGGTTTTCGCCGGAGTTATTCCTGGGAAAAGACGATGTCGACAACGTCAATGGTTTTGCGGTCGCTCTGCCGTCTTTCTCTTCTCCGGAAGCTTCGGTTCGGCTCGGCTCGGTCACGAGTCAGCAGCGTCTCCCGGCAGTTGCGGGGACCCAAGCTCGAGTCTTGAGAAGCACTCCGTCACCGTCACGACCGTTTTTTCGACGGTTCCAACGATCGACTCCGACGCGCCCACGTAACCTTTTCCTTTGTCGGAAAATCTGAAGTGGCGAAACCTCTCCCCTCCCTCTCACTCTCTCTCTGTTTTTTTAATTAAAGCAGAGATGGATCTACGAATGAAATTACGCGAAGTCATTCAATGGTGTGTTAGGTAGATACTTAAAAAGATGAGATTTGGGGTTTTAATGCTAGATTCTGAGGAGAAAGGCAAGATGTCCATGTGAACTCTAGAGATTAGATGGTCCACAAGTTATTTATTGTGGAAGAACTCATCTTGGAGGAGATTTTTGTCTATATAATGACCATCTCATCAAAATTGCGAAACCTAAGAAAAATCTAAGTACTAAAAAGAATTTTGTGGTTCGCTTTTGGCACTAGAATTGTGCGGCGATTCTCAGGAATCTATTCCTCAAAAGTCCTTGTCAAAAATGGATTTTTTTTTTTTTTTTTAAAGTCTTAAACACATTACATTTTTATGAGTTGGTCTGAAACATTTTTAATTATGTTAATTGAATCATAAATATTTTCACATTTTATTAATTGAATTCTATTTTTTTATTTGTTATTAATTAAATTCATCTGGTCAATTTTGATTAGAAGTCGCTAACGTGAATATCAAGCGTCTTACATGACACAAGTGGCATTAACGTGGACAATTTTTAATAATGTTTTTTATAAATTTTTTTTTTGGATTTTTTCTTTTTTCTTTTCTTTCTCTAGTTAGTTGCCAAGGCTTGGCGACTAGCCAGAGATGAGAGCTAGTGAGGTCGATCTTGCGGACCTCTAGTGAAGCCCTCTCCCATTGGGCAAAGTCAGCATTGCTGATGGTCAACAACGGCAAGCTTCGCCAGAGGTAGGGCGAACCTCACTAAGCTATGGTGAGGCTGAGCCATATCCAATAAGATTAAGCCTCACCAGGGGTGGGCAAAGCTTGCTTCTAGCCTTTGATTGATCATTGGTCATTGTCAAGGCTCAATGATCGGCTAAAGGAAGAAGGGAAGGGAAGGAAAAAAGAAAAGAAAAAAAAGAAAAAAATAAAAAAATAAAAAAATATTATAAAAAATTGTCAATGTCAATGTTGGTCATGCCACCACGTTCGTGTTTGTGATTTCTAATTAAAATTAGCCAACTAAACTCAATTGACAAAACATGAAATGTTTATATCTCAGTTGCCGCAATCAAAATATTTATAACCAGATTGAAAAAATGCAATAGGATTGTGATTTTTTGGATCATTTTCCCTACTCCATATTGGGTTGGTTGAGCAAATAAACGATCCTGCTCAAAACAAATATTTTACAAATAGTTGATATTTCTTGAAACAAAAGGAATCAAACTATTGAGTAACCATATCAAGACCCATTGTCTTTCCCATTCTAATTTATATTCACTACTAATAATACCAGCGTTGCTCCAAAAAGGAGGGTTTTTAATTTGACATCTAATTACTAGCACATGAATAGGTATTAAGGGTGCACATGGTAAAATTTCTTGGCTAGGGAAGAGTTTTTTTTCAGAAATAGTTCTTTTCTATTTTTATTCCGGGGACAATTTCTGAGTAAAATAACCCGTTTGGTAACTACACAAAATTTCTATTATTGGAATATAAAAAGAATATAAATGTATTTGGCAACGCAACGATTCTTTTTTGTATTTATTTGTTTTTTATTCTTGGGCGGTGGCGGTAGCGGTGGTGGTGGCAGCCGGCGACCGGCGGCGGCGGCAGGCGGCGGTCGGCGGTGGCTCCGGGCGGTTGGAGGTGGCCGCAACAAGAGAGAAATAAAACAAAAATAAAAAAGAAAATTTGCTTATTTCTAGAAATTGTTTAGGGACAAGAAGCAATTTTTTTGTTTTCGTTTCTATTCCCAGGCTAACTTTTCTATTCCGGGGAATATAAATCAATTTGGCGTTACCAAACGGATTTCTGTTCTTTTTTTGTTCCGGGGAATAAAAGAACAGAAATTCTTAAGAATATAAATGTTCTCATGCAGACCCTAAATGCTCAGTTTTCATCAGAGGTGTTAAAATGGGTCATAGACTCATTTATGACCCATTTAAATCTTAAATGGGTCATAAATTGGTCACTTGTTTATAACAAAAGATAGTTAAATGGGTTTCACAATTAAAGGTTTAAGATAGCTGGGTCTTAAGTGGTTTTTAAATGGGTTGGGTTGAAAACTCATTTTCAACAAAAACATTATAATCTCTCCCTTCCCTTTTTAACTTTATAAAAATCGAAATTATAATTTTTTTTTTATTTTCTCTTTTCTTTTTTTCTTTTTTTTTTCTTTCTTTTTTTTTTTCTTTCTCCTTCCGGTCGCCGGCACGACGATGGCTCGCAACCGGCCGGGGCGAGCCTCGAGCTCACCGGATCGGCAAGGCGGAGAGCTCGAGGCTCGCCCGTGATGGGTCGTCGTCGGCCGTCGTCGTCGTGGCGGCGGCCGACCAAAGAAGAAGAAGAAGGAGAAGAAAAAAAAAAAAAAAAAAAAAAAAAGAAAGAGAAAAGAGAAAAAGAAAAAGAAAATTATATTTTAAAAATAAAATAAAAATAATTAAAAATTTATTTTTTAAAAAATAATTAAATTTCAATTTTTTTAAAATAATTATTTTAAAATTTTAAAAAATTCTCCATTAAATTTGTGTTGTATAAAACTATTTTAGCAATATAATTTAAAAAATAATAATATATATAAAAGCTTGGAAGTATTTTAATAATATAATCTTTAAAAAAAAAACATAGGAATAAGATTTTCTAAATTTGGTTAAATATGAAAATATTTTATTAATATGAGTTGGGTCGGGTCGGGTATGAGTTGGGTATGGATCGGGTCGGGTTTGGGTCGAAAAATTTACATTAAGCATAAATGGGTCATAAATGGGTTAATTTGAGTCGGACCATTAATGACCCGACCCAAACCCGACCCGACCCACCCGTTTAACGGCTTTAGTTTTCATTCACAATTATGATAACAGATTCGTCAGATAATTACTTTGGTTTTAGTATTCCTCGAAATGAAAGGAATCAAACCTCTCAGTAACCAGATGAAGACCCACTATCTGCCCATTTTAATTTCTATTTAATACTAATGATACTTGTGTTGTTCCAAATAGGAGGGTTTTTTTTTTTTTTTTTTTTTTTTAACTCGGTGTCTAATTGATAGCACATGAACAAGTGCCACCTGCCCTAATTAACTTACTCCTATAGAATCAAGGTTGGAAATATTCATTAACAACCCCGATAAAAGATATCTCGGATAATTACTATGGTTTTAATATTCCTTGAAGGGAAAGGAATCAAGCCTTTAAATAACCAAACCGAGACTTAATCTCTCTTCCATACTAATAATACTAGTGTTGCTTTAAAAGGAGGGTTTTTGATTTGACGTCTAATTGAAAGCATATGAACAAGTACCAAATGCTCAAGTTGACTTGCTCCTGTAGAATGAAGGTTGTAAAAATTCATTCACAACTACAATAAAGGATTCCTCGAATAGGTACTTTAGTTTCAATATTCCTTGAAACAAAAGGAATCAAAGCTCCAAGTAATTAGATCAAGACCCATTATCTCCCCATTTGTATTTCTATTCAATAATAGTAATACTAGTGTTGCTTTAAAAGGAGGGTTTTTTTTTAATTCGGTGTCTAATTAATAGCACATAAATAGGTATCAAATGCTCAAGTCAACTTACTCCTATAGAATCAAGGTCGCAACGATCCATTCACAACCACGATAAAAGATTCCTTGGATAATTACATTGGTTTTAATATTCCGTGAAATGAAAGTAAACAAACCTCTAAATAAACAGACCAAGACCTATTGTCCCTCCAATTTCTATTCACTACTAATAATACTAATGTTGCTCTGAAAAGGAGGATTTTCAAATTGGCATCTGATTGACACCACATGAATAGGTACCAAATTGCCAAGTTGACTTACTCTTTTAGAATCGAGGTCGTAAAAATCATTCGCAACCATAGTATTCCTTAAAACAAAAGGAATCAAACCTTTGACTAACCAGATCAAGAATCGTTGTCTCCCCAATTTAATTTTTATTCCATACTAATAATACTAGCGTTGCTCTAAAAAGGAGGGTTTTTAATTTGGCATCTAATTGATAGGATATAAACATATACCAAATGCCCAAGTTGTCTTACACTTGTAGAATAAAAAATGTAGAGATTTGGTTTTAATATGCATCAAAACGAAAGAGATCAAACCTCTAAATAACCAGATCAATACCCATTGTTTCCCAAATTAAAATTTCTATTAAATATTAATAATATTAATGTTGCTTTAACAAGGAGGGTTTTCAACTTGGCATCTCATGAATACCACATGAACATGTACCAAATGACCAAGTTGACTTACTCCTATAGAATAAGATCGTAAAGATTTGTTCACAACCACGATAAGAGATTGCTGGGATACTTACTTTGGTTTTAAAATAAAAAACCCAATTACTCAGTTGTATATGTTATCTTATTGCATATGAATTGCAATGAGAAATTACAAATGTTTCGCATCTAATAAAAATCAAATTATGATGGATTTTGGAAAAGATAATGGTGGGTTAAGCTTTTCCCAGCTACTAATTTTCAAGGATTCCGTCGTTAGTTTAAACATGGACACTTTCCGTTTTGATTGTACTGACGAGAACGACAATGCATCTGTGTGCTGCATACATGGCTTTACTCCATCATTCCCCTATGCTTGAAGCAATTAAATAGTTCCTTGAGCAGATGATTTCCTAATGGTCAATTTAATCGACCGAGATTTTCTACCAGAGAGAGGGACGACTAAACACGTCCAAGGCCTTTATCACTTTTCTTGCCTCCCAAGGCTGCCGCATCGAGACTTGCAGTGCAATGGAAGCAGCACACAAAATCTCACTGTCTTCTCCCGCTATAAAAGGCAGCCATAAGCCTCATGTTTCCTCCGCTCAATCCTCCGTTTCAGAATGAAGTCCTCGGATCTCATCTCGTCTTTCTGTCTCGTCCTGACTGGTCTCCTCTTGTCGCCCGGTAACGATTCCTTCGACTCACCATATGTTCTCGAACAGCATGCGCAATGGAACTCGTGTCTCCCGTGTTCATTATCACTGATCAGCGTTTTGATGCTACAGACATAAGTGATTTACTGATTCACATTCTGCCTTTCGAGTTTTCACATTTTGGCCTCTATGTTTATCGCTGTAAGTCTGGTTTGGCTGGTGAAGTTTTTCACTAACGTGTAATGGCATCACGCAGGGAATGCTGTATTGACAGGACAAGTCAACTTCTATGTCCACAACAAATGCCCATTTCCCATATGGCCAGCCACGGCTCCCAACACAGGCCAACCAGTGATCGCGGACGGAGGCTTTTACCTCCCGCCGGGATCCATCCATCGCTTCTCGGCCCCGCCGTCGTGGGCCGGGCGGATCTGGGCCCGCACCGGGTGCAGGTTTGGGTCCAACTGGCGACCAGCCTGCGAGACTGGGGATTGCGATGGGCGGCTCGCCTGCGGTGGCCTCGTCGGGACCCCTCCCGCCACACTGGTCCAGGTCTCGGTCCAGGCGGACAAGGACAAGCCCAGCTTCTATGCTGTCAGCCTCGTCGACGGGTACAACATCCCGATCTCGGTAGAGTCGAAGCCTGCGTGGCCCAAGTGCGGCATCCCGGGGTGCTCGAAGAACTTGAACGAGGAGTGCCCAGCAGAGCTGCAAGTGGTGAACGGGGAAGGCCATGTCGTCGCCTGCAAGAGCGCCTGCTTGGCCTTCAACGCCGACAAGTTCTGCTGCCGGAACCAGTACGGGACGCCGGAGAAGTGCAAGCCCAGCGTGTATTCTTGGATCTTCAAGGATGCCTGCCCCTGTTACTACAGCTACGCCTATGACTCGCCCCCGCCGTTGGTGACCTGCGCCTCCAAAGATTATGTGATTACCTTCTGTCCAAGCACCTGGGGTGGGGAGCAAGCGCAAGGGTGGAACCATACCCACGTCCTAGTCTAATCGTTGGACAATGATAGCAATGTTGTCTATAATACTAATGATAATAATAATTAAGGAGTTTTACTCGGTTCGATTTTGCTCGCCTGCTAAGGCTCAAGATGTCTCGTTGGGAAGGTACATGTGAACATCTTACGATTCTGAACCCCCCCCCCCCCCAAAAAAAAAAAAAAAAAAACTATCTTATGATGGACCATACATCAATTTAATCGCATTTCTAGCACAACTCCTTGAGGAAAAACCTGGGACACTTCATTTGTTACAGAGGATAGGCTTTAAAGTGGGAATATGATTCTAGATCTCGATTGCATACTTTTATTTGAGACAAGTGGTGAGATAAAAAGGTTAGAATTCCATGGTAACATACTGTTTATTGTATTATGTTAAAATTAGCGTTCCATTGGCGTTATATAAAAGCATGGTCGTTCATATTGGGTGCAAATTTCACGGATAGCTAGATCAATCTTTTCTAATTTTTTCCGCTTGTTGCCTTCCTTGCAAAAGGAGTCCATGTTTATAATCCCTCTGATCTTCACCCACCATAACTTCTTTTTTTTTTTTTTTGCTTTTTCTCGTTTGCAAGAAAATGCATTTGCGCTAGAGTTTTGTGACGTGCCAGCAAGTGAGTCCTCAACGTAGCCCATGTTCGAACTAACTTGAGCCCAATCTGTCATGAGGAATGCTAATTTGGGCCTCGAACCAGAAAAACGGAAAAGAGGCCCGGCCCATCAATCATAACCACGCGGCTGCGGTGGCCGGACGATCTAGGGTTTCCTGCACTTACGGCCACCCCCATCAGGTTCGATCTATAAAAGCGAGCTCAAAGAGTCTTCCGCCTTCTCATCTCTCTTCCTCCGCTGGAGCGCAGGCACGCTTTCGAGCCGACGGCTGCTTTTCTTCGCGGCGTACGTCCATCTTGGTTTGGTTCGATCGCTCTCGCGTTTGAGTTTGCTCGTCTCTTTCGAAGCTTTTTCGTTCTTTCTTTCTTTCTTTCTTTCTTTCTTTCTTTCGTTCTTTCGTTTGGTTGTTGTCCAGTCGGGATCTGCTGTGCGATCAAGTGATGAGAGAAAACTGCAACAATATGAAGGGCTCAGGCCCCGGGATTCCTAGTATTTAAGTCTCTGATGATTGTCTCGTATCTTCTTCTCCGTTCCAAGGTCAAATCTCGCCCTTGCTTTTCTTCTTTCTCGGGTTTTAACTCAGATTTTTCGTTTCTTTTTTCTTTTCTTTTCGTTCTTGTTCTTGTTTTGCGGTAGAGATGTGATGAGTAAATCTAAATTTGGTCCGTGTTTCTGATTAAACCGTGACTGATTACCCTTAACCAATGCTCTGATCTCTCTCTCGATTGATTGGTTTCTTGATTTCTTTATTTTTCGTTTTGGTTTTTCTTGTTCTCTCTTTTTGTTGGTCTTGAGTCATCGATGGCTCTGTGATTACATGCCCTTTTCCTGGGCGATATACGCTATTCCGATCAAATAACCATGAGCTGAAAATCCAATGTGTTTCTTATGAGAGCCATTTATTTATCAATTTTTTTTTCAAGAAAAAAGGTTTTTTGTGAATTTATCAGGTAAATCACGATTTTTTCACTTGATTGTTTCACTTCTGCAGTGATGAATTATGTAAAGAGTAATACACATGTCAGACTTCAGAGATTTTCAATCGATGAGAAGATACACTCAACACTCTGAGCAGAAGTATCTTTCTATCCTTTTTTTTTTTTTTGTCCGTTTACTTCCTCTGTTCTTTTAAAATCAGCAATAGGAAAATCTCTTTTCTTACTTTTTTGCCTTCGTATAATTATCTTAAAATTCTTTTAAATTAGGAAAATAATATCATAGACCAATGTTTCAAATATTGTATAGCTCGGTCAAAATTTTCTTATGGAAATTATTGGGGACCAAATGGAGTCTTGCCCAGAAGAACAAGATAACAATGCAGAGTACTTGTTAAAAATTTGAAGTTTCCTATAGGGAGAAATGCCTTAGCTTGCTTTGCTTCGATTTTGATAAAGCTTAAAGCCTGAAAGGGTGGAGGGAGAACTATCGTGCAACAAGCCCTGCCCTAATATGAAATGTAGATATTTCAAATCCCCATTTACATTTGTAAGGTTGTGGATTCTGTTTGGTGAAAAAAACAATGAGTTTGATTTAAGTAAGCATGGGAGAAGATGGGGAAGTGTTGAAAACAAGAAAAATCTGTCTGAGATTCTCAAGACTTGATTTCTTGTAATGAAGCAGTGTCAGACAAATAAGCATGGAGATTAGCGAAAAGCCTTTAGCTATATGGAGTCAGTTGTTAAAAGAAATTTATTTCCCCAATGGCAAATTTTGGGATGCAGGTATGGCAAAAAAAGATGAGTTATACGAGGGCTAGCGAATCGTGACGAACTTCAAATAGTGGCGGAGAATAAGACTTAAAAGGGTGGTTGACTTGATTAACTAGGAGAGTAAGATATCGAAAGAGAGGACTCTGCAAAGGTTATTTGATGAGCACATAACAGTTGGAATACTTAAAATTCATTTAGTATGAATTCCAAGAAGGATGGCTCGGTTTTGGACTGGAAGTTAAATCAAGGGACTATTCATTGAGGAGTCTCTATAATCGAATTCGAAAAAAACAGAGCAGCAATAGTGTCGACTAAGCATCATCTTCCTACTGGACTCTGGAATATGGACGCGAGCCTCCGGATCAGAGTACTTACGTGGACCTGAATCGATCAGCCCTCTATGCCAAAAATCCCCAGGAACCACAAAAAACATAATCCTTCATATCGCTGGACAAAGAAAGTTTAGTCAGACTCCGGCTTCCAAATCCAGATCTCAACCAAAGAGATTGCCAAAATAGAGAGATGGTTGTTGCAATCGAAGAAGCCCAATTTGAACTTTCCTTCCCAGGAATTGATCGCCGGTGTCCTCTAAAATTTATGGGAAGCAAGAAACAATTTTGTCTTCTGCCACTGCGAAGGCATCCACTAAAGAAAACTTCAGCAAATGCGAGGTGACTAACCAGATCTAAAGATGAATTTTGATGAATCGTTGGCCGGGGAGGGGGGCAATGGCAGGAGCAATAGCAAGTACCTTGCAAGATTCTTCGGGAAGCTTGGTCGATGGTTTTGCAGGTTGTGTTCGAGTTTCCTCTGCAGTATAATTATGATGTACTCTGAAGCCAAAACCGATCTACATGCGGGTTAAGGAACTGATGGCTTAGATCACTCTGATAGGCTTTCCACCCTCGGGTACTTATCAGGCCGGGTGGAGACTGTGGGCCCTTTTGCAGATTGCGTCTGGGCCCATTTCCGTGAAGCCCAAGTTGTGCACGGCTACCGCGATGCCAATCTGCAGATTGGGTTGCCAAGGCCCAGAGAACTCAAGCCCCCACTTCAACCAGTTTGGGCTATCCTTTATCCAGAGGCCCTTCCGTCTTGTTCCGAAAACGCTGGTCGAAAGGAATCGTTTTGAACCAAAATAAAAAATAAAAAATAAAAAATTGGAGTGGGAGGCAATTCGTTCATTGACATATTGATACCGATCATCCGGTATAAATTGATTAAATTGAGGAGGGGGAAAAAAACTAATTGGAACTCTTGCTTTGAAAATTGTAATGCAAGAGCAGTCTCAAGGGAGGGAAAAAAAGGCATATCCAATGTCATTCTCATGTCAACATGATTGGGTCGTTATTGTCATATATCTTTCATATATTTACCTTATTTTGTCTTAATTTTCAATTTCCAAAACTATCCTTCATAAATAGTACGAGAATAAAATTACTCAACTCCGTTAATAACTAGCCTCTCTTATTTCCTTCTCAATTTTTTTTTTTTTGAGATATCACTCTATTTATTATTTTTTGACGTATATATACATCTTTGTATACGTGTCGAAGGTTGACTCTTGACATCATGATTGTGTGAAATTACGACACTCTTTGACCCGTTCACCACTAATCGAGTCTCCTACATTCGGCTTTTCTCTCGTCAATTGTTCACTTCTGCACTTAGCCCACTCTAGCTCGTAAAGAGAAACGCTAGAGAGAAGTGTGGTCGGACAAAAAATTCTATTACTGATTGTTATGTTAGATATGAGATGGTACAAGTGATGAAGAGATATATACATATATATGTGTATATATATATGTATATATATACATGAGCCTCCTCTTGATCTAACAGAGGAGATTCAGTCTCCACATCTACAATTCACTATTACAAAATTTCTCTAAAATAGAAGTGAAAATTCCCATAATACCCCTAACAATATCCTAGAGCAATAAAAAAAAAAAAAAAAAACTCTAGCTAGTCATCTTGGCCACCTCCTCAGCCTTTCATGCCTCGTAAAAACCTACCATCCGTGGCATACCCGCGTGCCGAACACTGTACATGTGAAAAATATGCCGTCCATATTTTTGTGTGATATGCATACTCTTCTCTTAATTTGCTTGACTTATGTAAGTTGGCTCATCGCTTATGCGCCCGATATAGTTTCAACCAAAAAAAAAAAAAAAAAAAGCCACCTAAACAAATAAAGGAATTACCAATAATGACCAAGATTTTCGAGGACATCGCTTTCCAAGATAGCTTTACAAATTTTCTTACGATGACATCACATAGACGACGTTAGAAGTTCAATAATACAGCCACCTTATATATTTTTAGGTTCTTTAATTAGGACGATGAGCAATTGCTTTGGGGCAACATGTCTACCCACAAGTGGGCTCCAAAAAATCTTAAACCTATTATACTCTTATCAATTCAATTATAATTTTTTTTTTTAAATTTTGCCAATTGAGTTCATTCGGTTAATTTATCTCGAAAAATACTTATCAACGCCAACCGTTTTGCATGGCCGAATCGGCAATGATCTTGATGTCGCACATAAAATATGTTTTTTAAATAAAAAATTTTGTTGTTTCTGTTTTTGGGGAAAATTACTCCAAGTCAAAACGATGAAAAGCCCGATGACGCTGACCCCAATCTGCTCACCCAACTCTAAAAATTAGAATACCGTAGCTCATGACTTCATAAATTTGCTCTATGATGTTTGATTATGGCCGAGGCTATCCGACACTCGACGACGCTCTGGAGGAATTGGGAATTTCTGCAAGCAGCTTGTGAGGGACCTCAATGGTGATGACTTGCAAAGAGAGAAGAGGAGCGAGCTAGTGTGACGCGCGATTCATACTCCTTATCGACATGATATATATATATATACGACTATATATATATACTCTTTCTCTTGTAAATTGAGGGATGTAACTGAGATGTGCGATATACTAATTATAGTGGAATTCTCAGTTGGATGTAGCCTTAGTTTAAAGGTGAATCGGGATAAAATCTTGCATCTCAAATTCCATCTTTTCACTTTTACTCTCTATATTCTTTGTGATTATGTGGTAAATCCTAACAGGTTGCGCGGTTTGTCGAGACTTGATTTGACACAAAGACCCAATTTATCGATACCTAGTTGTGACCGGGTTCGACCTCAAGATTCTACAACAAACACGACATGAAGGTGTGCTTCCTTTTAAACTCTCCCACTTTACATTGTAGTTTGTTTTAGCTCCTATATATGCAAGTAGAGTTGTGTGAAGTCAATCACAAACGAAAATGTTCTGATAAATTGAGCTTGTGCTATTCTTGATTGCGATACTCTGAATTTAAGCACCACATATAGGATCATTATCGGAGTAACATTCAACCTGTTGGATAAAATGCCTCAATGAAGCTACTTTGATAAATTGAGCTTGTCTTACTCCTGATTGTGATACTCTAAACTGAAGCATTGCATATAGGCCATTCCATTTGTTTGTGGCAAGCCATTCCTACCTTCCTAAATTTATCAATCATTAGAGTTGCTTCCTCTTAATAGTTTTCCTTTTTCTTGATGGCCCTACTACTTTAATTGGAACTTCAACGGAAGCTCCTTGTGATATTCACCTTGTACTTGTGTATCAACTCTCTATCTATTGTCATCTCTGGTACTTGTACTCTTAATCTAATATTATTAGATTTCATCGGTTCATGAATTTTTCTAGTAAAAATGTAAACCAAAATGAAAGTACTTATTGAAAGCTTATGCCTATGCCTAGATAATGGTATTTGTGAAGTCATTAATCAAACAAAAAAATTAGTGAAATCGAAACTTTAGAATTGAATTGGCTAAAGTGCAACAAGTTTATGACTCTTTAGACAATTTTCAACACAAACCTGTAGTGAAGCTAGTCAAGCAGCTGAGGCAAAGAAAGGTGAAATGATATTATTCTCTCCTTTGCATACATCATGCTCGACAAACACGTGCTCCCGTTCAATGAATTTTTGAAGTCAATGTTAGCTTCAAACAAAGGATACCTTCAACGCCGCCTTAATTGGACCGGAAGGTATGTCAAGGCGGGACCCCTCAAACAAGAAGCTACCAGTAAAATGCAGACTTTTCAAAGGTCCCTACATTCCTTGAAGCTTCCTTCCGGGGCCTCCCCCTGTTAGATAAGACCAGACGCCATGACCTCAAGAGTCATTGTCGGAGAACCGAAACCAATCTCCTTTTTAGCGCGTGGTTTCTGAATGACATTAGAGCTTGAGCCTCTTACGGCCCCACTAAGCCCACCGTCCCGACGTTCTCCTTTTGCTTGGCTCTTTCGGAGCGTGAAAGAGTGCAACATTATCACGTTTTGAATTGGATAGGAAGTTGGACTTTCAAGACGATACCACTTTCTTTGAAGATTTATTTACCTCATAATATCGCTTCATGATCACCGACGAATATCCTCTAATATATAACAAAGTCTCATGAAAACATTACATAACAATTCAATTATTTTTTCAAAATCTCTTTAGGAAACAATTGAAATGATGGTTGTAGTTTTGGAAAGAAAAATGAAAAAGATTCAATTTTAACGACATATTTATCAATTTAAAAGAACATAGATAACTCTTAAGCCAAAAGTTGCAAAGTAAATAAAGATATCTCTTCGGAAGAAGTTGCAAAATGAACAAAAACAACCATTTGGGAAAGATTGCAAAATGAATAAATGAAACCCTTCGGGAAAAGTTTGTAACTGAATAAGTATAATTTCAAAGGTTATCTTGAAAATACATATAAAATTCGAAATAAAAAAAATTTAAATAAAATTTATAATTTCATAATTTCCAAAAATACTGAATGAACAAATACAAACTTTTGACTAATAAAGGTTAACAAGATAACCATATGAAATAAAATTTAAAGTGAAAACAAAAAGTTTAGTGCTAATTAAACCGCATGCTAAGTGCACCTAATAACCGTGCACCCGCACATTAGAAAAGACTCATACTTATAACGTGGCCTATGTCCTCCTAACTTTTCTATGTGGGAGAAGAAACTGCATATTTTGTTTATTTGTAAATAAACAACCAACAGATCATGTGTTTATATATATATATATATTCATACAATTCCATTGAAAAAAAAAAAAAAAAAAAAAAAAAAAGTGGAGAAGAGACTAATTCATTCAGTCCTTTAATGGTGGTTAGCACTTCTGCCTCCTCCAAATAAACACTGAACCTAGGGAGACTCTCGTGGCTGATCTGATTTTCACGATCAGCCGACAGTTTGTCCATAAACAAGACAAAAAACAAAAAGAGTCTTGAGGGTCAATGATGAAGTCTCCACCGACCTGCTGAAAATTTTCCTAGTGAGCTGGTGTGGCCCCAGAAAACGAGAAATCTGAATCCCTTTCATATTGCGTGCGAGCTCTAGTCATATTATACTGTCGTCACATAGATAAATAAGAAACTTCTGGGAATTGGTTCTTGATGGCCAAGAATGAAGAATATTCAATTTCATAGCTTCTCTCGCTGTGTATAAAGCAGCAACGAGAGGAGTTTCTGGACTCCATAAACTCATTCACTCCACTAGAACTTCACACAAATTTCATTAGAGGGAAAAATTTATGTCTCCTGGGGAGATGTTTACGCACTTCGGATCCGCGATCGGGGGTCTGGCAGTTATATGGGCCATGTTCCAGCAATACATCCCACCCCAGCTCCGGGAGCACGTGGAGCGGTACACCCACAAGCTGGTGAGCTTTGTCAATCCGTACATTCAGATTGTGTTCCCCGAGTTTGCGGGGAGAAGCTGAAGAGCAGCGAGGCCTACACGGCCATCCAGAACTACCTGATGGAGAACGCCACCGCAGGGGCCAAGCGGCTCAGGGCGGACTCGATCAAAGATAGTAGCCAATCTCTCATTCTGAGCATGGACGACCACGAGGAGGTCACTGATGTGTTCAAGGGGTGAAGGTCTGGTGGTCGTCGAAAAAAACCACCCCAAGAACATGTCCTTTTCCTTTTTTCCGAAAACTGAGGAAAGGAGGTTTTACAAGCTTACATTTCACCGGCAGCACAGGGAATTGATCACACAATCATATGTCAAGCACATCTTGACCGAAGGGAAGGCGATTGCCGTCAAAAACCGGCAACGTAAGCTCTATACGAACAATCCTAGTGGCAAGTGGAGCCACGTGGTTTTTGAGCACCCCGCGACGTTTGAAACTCTGGCGATGGAGCCGACCAAGAAGCAGGAAATCATGAATGATCTCATAAAGTTCAGCAAAGGGAAAGAGTACTACAACAAAATAGGAAAGGCCTGGAAGCGCGGCTACCTGCTCTATGGTCCACCTGGGACTGGTAAGTCCACCATGATCGTTGCCATGGCTAATTTCTTGAACTATGACGTGTATGATCTCGAGTTGACAGCGGTCAAAGACAATACCGAGCTGAGGAAGCTATTGATCGAAACTTCGGGCAAATCCATTATTGTGATTGAGGACATCGATTGCTCGCTTGATCTGACGGGCCAGAGAAAGAAAAAGGAGGAGGAGGATGACGACGGCAAAGAAAAAGACAATCCCATGAAGAAGATGGAGAAAGAAGAGAAGAAAGGTAGCAAGGTGACTCTATCTGGTCTTCTCAACTTCATTGATGGTATCTGGTCAGCTTGTGGGGGTGAGAGAGTCATCATATTCACCACCAACTATGTGGACAAGCTCGACCCTGCTCTCATAAGGAGAGGAAGGATGGATAAGCACATTGAGATGTCATATTGCTCCTTCGAAGCATTCAAGGTTCTTGCAAGGAATTACTTGGATATTGAGGATCACCCTCTACTCCCAACTATTAGCAGGCTGTTCGACGAGACCAAAATGACCCCGCTGATGTCGCGGAGAACTTGATGCCTAAGTCCGACAGCGAAGATGCGGAGACTGGGTTGAGGAACTTGATTGAAGCGCTCAAAGAAGCAAAGGAGCTGGAAGCGAGGAACTAAGCGGAGGAAGAAGAGCGAGCAAAGGCTGAGAAGGAAGAGCAGGAGAAGAAAGAACATGGTGACGAGGAGGAAGTGAAAGCGAGCGGAGCATCTGATAAAGAGGTGAAGGAAAACGGGGTCATCAATGGAGGAGTGGCTGCCATAGAAGTGAAAGAGAATGGCTTCGCAGCTTAGACGTCGAAGCCTGCTGAGACTGGAAAAACGGAATAATATGTAGATTGTTATGAAATACGTGAATGAATGAGATACATGAATGAATATTCGTTATATTCATCTTATCTAATGTACTTATTATGGTACATTTGTATCATATTTTCTAAGTACATCTCCCTATACAATGAACGTTCATCTCTCTTATCCAGTACATGTATCATTCGATACATTGATTTTAATGATAAGTACATTCTTGTTCTCCTATAAATAAGAGTTTAGTTTTTTGTTGTACAATAACAATTATCGAATAACAATTACAATAGTGAAATATATGGCTTTTTCTACTATCTCTAGTGTTCACTTGCTTTCTCTTCTCAATCTCTTCTGTATTATATATTCGCAACGCAATATTTTACAACACGTTATCAGCACAAGGATCTACCAACTTAGTAAGTAATTTCTGCTAGCACGATGATCTACTGACTGAGTAAGTAATTTCTGCAAACATGAAGATCTATCAACTGAGTAAGTAATTTTTGCAAGGTGGGTATTCTTTTTATTAATCAACTTATACTTCATCTTCTTCTATTATTTCTTCATTTTTATTTTTCTTGGCCCGAAGCCAAATTTCAAATCTAAAAGTATCATTCTGCTCCTGAAGTGGCGGTTGATATTTGAAAATCATTTTAATTAATAAGGATTTAATTTTGCAATGATAATATGCAAATTTTATGATACTTGACACCTGAAGTTGTCAACATAAATGCAAATGGATAATACCGAGAAAAAGAGAGATGTTTGTTTGCTTGATAGTGTAACAACACATACTATATTTCGTAATAGACACTTTTTCTCGAGTATGACATTGCAGAAGGCACAAATCCATACAATATTAGGTCATGTTCCGATTATTTATGGTTTTGGAAATGCTACAATTATTTTGCCAAATGGCACCATCCTGCATATTGAAAATGCGTTTCTAAGCATTAGATCCAAAATGAATCTGTTGTTTTAAAGATGTACGCCGTAATGGGTACCATATTGAGACTATTTATAAGCAAGATAAAGAATATATTGGCATTTCCTCTTATAAGATGGGCACTGAAGACCATCCATGAGAAGCTAGAAGCTTCTTCTATGGGTTTGTATTGTGTCATGATTAAGATTGTTGAAACCTACGCCACCACATCTTGGAGATTGGTAAACCCTGATCAGTTTGGATTGTGGCATGATCGCCTTGGTCACCCTGGCACTTCAATGATACATAGGATAATCCACAATACAAAAGGGCACCATTTAAAAGATATAAAGGTATTGTCGTTCAAAGATTATAATTGTGAGACTTGCTCACAAGGAAAGTCCATTATCAAACCTTCTATAACAAAGGTTAATCTTGAATCCCCTTTATTCTTGCAAAGAATTCAGGATGATATTTGTGGACCAATATAACCACCAAGTGGACCGTTTCGATATTTTATGGTACTAGTGGACGCATCCTGTAGATGGTCCCATGTTACCTATTATCTACGCGCAATGACACATTTGCATGTATATTTGCACTATTATCATATTCCAGCTGCAAATGCTCCAGTTAGGATAGCTGTTCCCGAAGGACAAGCTAAAATGGATCAAAATCCCCCGCACTTGAAGTGTGGTAGATCGATATGATCAAAAGATACTGCTCCTCGATAACGAAGGGGAAAGAATCAGGAATCCGCTTCAGAAGAGCCTGGCGTTGTGCTTGCTCCCAAAGAGCTTATTGCCCCTGAAGAGGCGCAAACTCATGAAAGGAACACTAGCCCGGGGAATACCGAGAATTCCATTATATATTGTAATGAAATTTGGGATCGAAATGAAATCATCATTGATGATGCTTTTGCATTCTCAGTTGCTCATAAAATTATGAATGATGATTGTGGGCCGCAATCTATTATTGAATGTCGTCAAAGGCAAGATTGGCCTAAGTGGGAGGAACCAATTAAGGCTGAATTAGCTTCCCTAGTTAAACGAGAGGTTTTTGGACCTGTAACTCGTATCCTCGATAATGTAAAGCCCGTTGGATATAAATGGGTATTTATCCGAAAACGAAATGAGAAAAACGAGGTTGTCGATATAAAGCCCGACTCGTTACCCAAGGATTCTCCCAGAGACCTGTGATTGATTATAATGAGACATATTTACCTATGATGGATATGATTACATTTCGTTTTCTCATTAGCCTAGCAATCTTTGAAAGATTGGAAATGCGTCTTATGGACGTTGTGACGGCATATCTATATGACTCATTAGACTCGATATTTATATGAAAATTCCCGAGGGATTCGAAATGCTGAAGCATGCACCCTCGCAATTTATTCTCAATAAAATTGCAAAAATCCTTATACGGGTTAAAGCAATCTGGTAGCATGTGGTATCAACGCGTAAGTGAGTACCTAATTAAGAAAATGTACAAGAATGATCCTATCTGCCCATGCGTGTTTATTAAGAAATCAAAAACCGGATTTGCTATTATAGCAATTTATGTCGACGATATAAATTTAAATGGAACTCCATAAGAGTTAGCTAAAACTACTGAGTATTTGAAAATGGAGTTTGAAATTAAAGATTTGGGTAAAACCAAACTTTGTCTTGGTCTAAAGCTTGAGCATAAAGCAAATAGAATAATCGTCCATCAATCAGTGTACGTTGAAAGATTGCTTAAACGCTTCAACATGGACAAAGCTTACCCATTGAGCACCTCTATGGTTGTAAGGTCTCTAGATCCCCAAAAGGACCCATTTCGTCCTAGAGAATCTGATGAAGAGATACTTGGTTCTAAAGTACCATATCTCAATACAATTGGGGCTTTGATGTACTTGGCACAATGTACGAGACCAGATATCACTTTTGCGGTAAATTTATTGGCACGTTTTAGTTTTGAGCCAACTCGGAGACATTGGAATGGAGTTAAACATATTTTCCGTTATCTCCGAGGAACCATGGATTTTGGATTATATTATTCCAAGGATTCCACTAATCTGGTTTAGTTGGATATCTTTTGATCTTTGGATATAGATCTGATCCACATAAAGCTCGCTCTCAAATAGGGTATTTATTTTGTTATAACGACACCGCTATTTCTTGGCGTTTCTTAAGTAATCGCTAGTAGTTACATCTACTAACCACTCTGAGATTATCGTTTTATATGAAGCTGGAAGAGAGTGTGTTTGGTTAAGATCCGTTATAACGCATGTGTTTGGTTAAGATCCGTTATAACGCATATTCATAATTCTTATTGTTTAATACCAGTTACAAATTCTCCCACTATAATTTATGAAGATAATGATGCTTGTGTTGCACAAGTTAGGGGAGGATATATCAAAGGTGATAAGACCAAGCATATCTCGCCGAAATTTTTCTATATTCATGAACTCCAAGAAAGTCGACAAATTGATGTTAAACAGATTCGATCCATAAATAATCTTGCAGATCTTTTTACCAAATCATTGCCAACATCAACTTTTGAGAAATTAGTATATGGCATTGGTATGCGGCGAGTTCACAAGATGCAAGATTGATTAGCCCCAGCAATGGCTACATGGCTCAATTGAGGGGGAGACATTATGAACTATGCATTGCAGCATTGATATGCGGCGAGTTCACAAGATGCAAGATTGATTAGCCCCAGTAGTGGCTATTTATGCATTGCACTATTTTTTCTTTCTGTTCAGTTTTTTCCCACAGAGTTTTTCCGGCTTAAAGTTTTTAACAATGCAATTAATGCATCCATAAAAGGGAGAGATCATAACATTTGTATTATGCACTCTTTTTCCCTTTTGTCCGGTTTTTGTCCCACCGGATTTTTCCGACTTAAGGTTTTTAATGAGGCAGTATCATTCGATGCACAATTCATAATGAATACAATGAATATTCAAGGGGGAGTGTTATGAAATACGTAAATGAATGAGATACATGAATGAATATTCATTATATTCATCTTATCTAATGTACTTATTATGGTACATTTGTATCATACTTTCTAAGTACATCTTTTTATACAATGAACGTTCATCTCCCTTATCCAGTACATGTATCATTCGATACATTGATATTGATGATAAGTACATTCTTGTTCTCCTATAAATAGGAGTTTAGTTTTGATGTACAATAACAACTATCGTAACAACAATTACAATACGGTGAAATATACGGCTTTTTCTACTATTTCTAGTGTTCACTTGTTTTCTCTTCTCAATCTCTTCTCTATTATATATTCGCAACGCAATATTTTACAACATAGATTTCCTCTGCCTAGTATTTTCTGTGTGATGGTCAAAAGGAAAAAAATAAGTGAAAATTCCTATAATACCCCTAACAATATCCTAGAGCATATACGTATATATATACACAAAATCTAGCTAGTCATCTTGGCCACATCCTCAGCCTTTCATGCCTCGTAAAAGCCTCCAATCCGTGGCACACCCGCGTGTTGAATACCGTACATGTGAAAACAATGGCATTTCATTTTTTTTTGTGTGACATGCATACTTATCTCTTAATTGGCTTAACTTGTATGAGTTCGCTCATCGGTTATGCGCCTGACGTGGTTTCCACCAAAAAAAAATATAAAAAGCCATCTAAACAAATAAAAGAATTACCAATAATGACCAAGATTTTCGAGGACATCGCTTTCCGAGATAGCTTTACAAATTTTCTTACGATGACATCACATAGACGACGTTAGAAGTTCAATATTACAGCCACCTTATATATTTTTAGGTTCTTTAATTAGGACGATGAGCAATTGCTTTGGGGCAACATGTCTACTCACAAGTTGGCTCCAAAAAATCTTAAACCTATTATACTTTTATCAATTCAATCATAAATTTTTAATTTTACTAATTGAGTTCATTCGATTAATTTATCTCAAAAAATACTTATCAACGCCAACCATTTTACATGGCCGAATAAGCAATGATCTTGATGTCGCACATAAAATATGTTTATTAAATAAATTTTTTGTTATGTTTGTTTTTGGAGAAAATTGCTCCAAGTCAAAACGATGAAAAGCCCGATGACACTGACCCCAATTTGCCCACCCAACTCTAAAAATTAGAATACCGTAGCTCATGACTTCATAAATTTGCTCTATGATGCTCGATTATGGCTGAGGTTATCCGACGCTCGACGACGCTCTGGAGGAATTGGGAATTTTGCAAGCAGCTTGTGAGGGACCTCAATGGTGATGACTTGCAAAGAGAGAAGAGGATGAGCTATAGTCATCTTTGGGGTGTGATTCATACTCTTATCGACATGATGGCATATAGATATATACTCTTTCTCTTGTAAATTGAGGGATGTAATCGAGATGTGCGATATACTAATTATAGTGAAATTCTCAGTTGGATGTAGCCTTAGTTTAAAGGTGAATCAGGATAAAATCTTGCATCTCAAATTCCATCTTTTCACTTTTACTCTCTATATTCTTTGTGATTATGTGGTAAATCCTAACAGGTTGCGCGGTTTGTCGAGACTTGATTTGACACAAAGACCCAATTTATCGATACCTAGTTGTGACCGGGTTCGACCTCAAGATTCTACAACAAACATGACATGAAGGTGTGCTTCCTTTTAAACTCTCCCACTTTACATTGTAGTTTGTTTTAGCTCCTATATATGCAAGTAGAGTTGTGTGAAGTCAATCACAAACGAAAATGTTCTGATAAATTGAGCTTGTGTTATTCTTGATTGTGATACTCTGAATTTAAGCACCACATATAAGATCATTATTGGAGTAACATTCAACCTGTTGGATAAAATGCCTCAATGAAGCTACTTTGATAAATTGAGCTTGTGTTACTCCTGATTGTGATACTCTAAACTGAAGCATCGCATATAGGCCATTTCATTTGTTTGTGGCAAGCCATTCCTACCTTCCTAAATTTATCAATCACTTCTAATAGGTTAGAGTTGCTTCCTCTTAATAGTTTTCCTTTTTCTTGATGGCCCTACTACTTTAATTGGAACTTCAACTGAAGCTCCTTGTGATATTCACCTTGTACTTGTGTATCAACTCTCTATCTATTGTCATCTCTGATACTTGTACTCTTTATCTAATATTATTAGATTTCATCGGTTCATGAATTTTTCTAGTAAAAATGTAAACCAAAATGAAAGTACTTATTGAAAGCTTATGCCTATGCCTAGACAATGGTATTTGTGAAGTCATTAATCAAATAAAAAAAATTAGTGAAATCGAAACTTTAGAATTGAATTGGCTAAAGTGCAACAAGTTTATGACTTTTTAGACAATTTTCAACACAAACTTATAGTGAAGCTAGTCAAGCAGCTGAGGCAAAGAAAGGTGAAATGATATTATTCTCTCCTTTGCATACATCATGCTCGACAAACACGTGCTCCCGTTCAATGAATTTTTGAAGTCAATGTTAGCTTCAAACAAAGGATACCTTCAACGCCGCCTTACTTGGACCGGAAGGTATCTCAAGGCGGGACCCCTCAAACAAGAAGCTACCAGTAAAATGCAGACTTTTCAAAGGTCCCTACATTCCTTGAAGCTTCCTTCCGGGGCCTCCCCTGTTAGATAAGACCAGACGCCATGACCTCAGAGTCATTGTCGGAGAACCGAAACCAATCTCCTTTTTCGCGCGTGGTTTCTGAATGACAAGATTAGAGCTTGAACCTCTTACGGCCCCACTAAGTCCACCGTCCCGACGTTCTCCTTTTGCTTGGCTCTTTCGGAGCGTGAAAGAGTGCAACATTATCACGTTTTGAATTGGATAGGAAGTTGGACTTTGAAGACGATCCACTTTTTTGAAGATTTATTTCATTTTTATAATATTGTTCATAATTACCGACAAATATCCTCTAATATATAACAAAGTCTCATGAAAACATTACATAACAATTCAATTATTTTTCCAAAATCTCTTTAGGAAACAATTGAAATGATGGTTGTAGTTTTGGAAAGAAAAATGAAAAAGATTCAATTTTAACTGACATATTTATCAGTCTAAAAGAACATAGATAACTCTTAGCCAAAAATTGCAAAGTAAATAAAGATATCTCTTCGGAAGAAGTTGCAAAATGAACAAAAGCAACCATTTAGGAAAGATTGCAAAATGAATAAATGAAACCCTTCGGGAAAAGTTTGTAATTGAATAAGTATAATTTCAAAGGTTATCTTGAAAATACATATAAAATTCGAAAAATAAAAAAAAATTTAAAAAATTAAAAAAAATTTATAATTTCATAATTTCCAAAAATATTGAATGAACAAATACAAACTTTTGACTAATAAAGGTTAACACGATAACCATATAAAATAAAATTTAAAATGAAAATAAAAGGTTTAGTGCTAATTAAACCGCATGCTAAGTGCACCTAATAACCGTGCACCGCACATTAGAAAAGACTCAACTTATAAAGTGGCCTATGTCCTCCTAACTTTTCTATGTGGGAGAAGAAACTGCATATTTTGTTTATTTGTAAATAAACAACCAACAGATCATGTGTTTATATATATATATATATATTCATACAATTCCATTGAAAAAAAAAAAAAAAAAAAGTGGAGAAGAGACTAATTCATTCAGTCCTTTAATGGTGGTTAGCACTTCTGCCTCCTCAAATAAACACTGAACCTAGGGAGATTCTCGTGGCTGATCTGATTTTCAAGATCAGCGACAGTTTGTCCATAAACAAGACAAAAAAACAAAAGAGTTGTGAGGGTTAATGATGAAGTCTCCACCGACCTGCTGAAAATTTTCCTAGTGAGTTGGTGTGGCCCCAGAAAACGAGAAATCTGAATCCTTTCATATTGCGTGCGAGCTCTAGTCATATTATACTGTCGTCACATAGATAAATAAGAAACTTCTGGGAATTGGTTCTTGATGGCCAAGAATGAAGAATATTCAATTTCATAGCTTCTCTCGCTGTGTATAAAGCAGCAACGAGAGGAGTTTCTGGACTCCATAAACTCATTCACTCCACTAGAACTTCACACAAATTTCATTAGAGGGGAAAATTTATGTCTCCTGGGAGATGTTCACGCACTTCGGATCCGCGATCGGGGGTCTGGCAGTCATATGGGCCATGTTCCATCAATACATCCCTCCCCAGCTCCGGGAGCACGTGGAGCGGTACACCCACAAGCTGGTGAGCTTTGTCAATCCGTACATTCAGATTGTGTTCCCCGAGTTTGCGGGGAGAAGCTGAAGAGCAGCGAGGCCTACACGGCCATCCAGAACTACCTGATGGAGAACGCCACCGCAGAGGCCAAGCGGCTCAGGGCGGACTCGATCAAAGATAGTAGCCAATCTCTCATTCTGAGCATGGACGATCACGAGGAGGTCACTGATGTGTTCAAGGGGTGAAGGTCTGGTGGTCGTCGAACAAAACCACCCCCAAGAACATGTCCTTTTCCTTTTATCCGAAGACCGAGGACAGGAGGTTTTACCAGCTTACATTTCACCGGCAGCACAGGGAATTGATCACACAATCATATGTCAAGCACATCTTGACCGAAGGGAAGGCGATTGCCATCAAAAACCGGCAACGTAAGCTCTATACGAACAATCCTAGTGATAATTGGTATTCTTACAAGCAAAACAAGTGGAGCCACGTGGTTTTTGAGCACCCCGCGACGTTTGAAACTCTGGCGATGGAGCCGACCAAGAAGCAGGAAATCATGAATGATCTCATAAAGTTCAGCAAAGGGAAAGAGTACTACAACAAAATAGGAAAGGCCTGGAAGCGCGGCTACCTGCTCTATGGTCCACCTGGGACTGGAAAGTCCACCATGATCGCTGCCATGGCTAATTTCTTGAACTATGACGTGTATGATCTCGAGTTGACAGCGGTCAAAGACAATACCGAGCTGAGGAAGCTATTGATCGAAACTTCGGGCAAATCTATTATTGTGATTGAGGACATCGATTGCTCGCTTGATCTGACGGGCCAGAGAAAGAAAAAGGAGAAGGAGGAAGATGACGACGGCAAAGAAAAAGACAATCCCATGAAGAAGATGGAGAAAGAAGAGAAGAAAGGTAGCAAGGTGACTCTATCTGGTCTTCTCAACTTCATTGATGGTATCTGGTCAGCTTGTGGGGGAGAGAGAGTCATCATATTCACCACCAACCATGTGGACAAGCTCGACCCCGCTCTCATAAGGAGAGGAAGGATGGATAAGCACATTGAGATGTCATATTGCTCCTTCGAAGCATTCAAGGTTCTTGCAAGGAATTACTTGGATATTGAGGATCACCCTCTACTCCCAACTATTAGCAGGCTGTTCGACGAGACCAAAATGACCCCCGCTGATGTCGCGGAGAACTTGATGCCTAAGTCCGACAACGAAGATGCGGAGACTGGCTTGCGGAACTTGATTGAAGCGCTCAAAGAAGCAAAGGAGCTGGAAGCGAGGAACAAAGCGGAGGAAGAAGAGCGAGCAAAGGCTGAGAAGGAAGAGCAGGAGAAGAAAGAACATGGTGACGAGGAGGAAGTGAAAGAGAGCGGAGCATCTGATAAAGAGGTGAAGGAAAACGGGGTCATCAATGGAGGAGTGGCTGCCAAAGAAGTGAAAGAGAATGGCTTCGCAGCTTAGACGTGGAAGCCTGCTGAGACTGGAAAAACGGAATAATATGTAGATTTCCTCTGCCTCGTATTTTCTGTGTGATGGTCAAAAGGAAAAAAATAAGGTCTTAGTCTGTGATCAAGTGATGAGAGGAGCTGCAACAATATGAAGGTCTCAGTCTCGAGATTTCCAGTAATTTAGGTCTCTGATGATTGCATCTTGTTCTACGTTTAAGCCTTCCTCTACTTTCTTCCTTTCCCGTTGTTTACTCGATTTTCTTTCCGTTCTTGTTGCGCAGCAGATATGTGATGAGTAATCTCAGTTTTGTTCTTTTCTGTTCAGATTTTTCTTGTCTTTCGTTTCGCAGTAGAAGTGTCTTCCTAAATATTTTTTGAATAATTTTTATTTTCTTAACATCATAAAAAATCAGCTATCCGAATGTTTCATTTTAATATTTTGTCTTTGTATCCAGAAGTAAGCCGAAGAAAATTATTTCATGTACTTTCAATCGGTCAGATTCATGCTACATAAATTAATAGCAAAAAGTAAGTACTTAAATTCCATCAACCCTTCTAGAGCCAACTTACTCCTCTCACTAAGTAACTTTCATTAAATAACTATCCTCGCGCATTTTTGCTTTAGTCAGAAATAACTGTCCATCATCGATTTGGTATCTTTCTTTTGTTATCGTTTTGTACGTGGATATTCGACTTTGTCATATCGTCTTCTTTCCTTTTTGACTTGGTCCAAGTGGGGTTGCTTTTTTCTTAAAAATATCGAATTGACTTGTCAAACAAAAGAAGAAAAGTGGACTTCAGCTTATATAATGGGAAAAGCAGGAAACGAACGGACAGAGAAAAGGGAAAGAAGCGAAGATAGAAAGAAGAAAGAAGAAAGGGAAAGAAAGAAAAGGAAGAGGAACACATGCCACATGGCATATGGGCCTTATCAAGTCCGTTTAATTTCGTTTTGTTATGCTCGGTAAGTGATTGTGCCATTCGTTCTTTCAATTAGGGAAGTTTTTTGGAATTATAATTCAAATTCAGAATTAAGTTAAATTTGAATTGAGGTTCGATTTAGGAATTGTTAAACTGAGAAATTATAAGATTTTAATAGTTTTGGGTGTTATAAAGCTATAAGATTTTACGAAACTTAATTTTGGACTTATAATTTGCTTGAAATGAAAACATCGATCAATAACTTTCAATGCCAATTTTTTTAGTTATCAGCCAAATTTTTTACTTGACTATTGATATTTGAATTTTGGCTCATTGGCCAGTGAGGACATCATAGCCCAGATTTGGGCAAGGATTGGCCAGCTACCATGCCGGCCTAGGGTTAGGAAAAAAAAATCAGAAAAAATTTAAAAATTTTAAAGAATATCTCTACAATTTTCAGTCAAAATTAGCTAGCAAAACTAAATTGATAAACTGTCAAATGGCTTAAGACTAGTTTGACATAATTAAAATATTTAAAATTGAATTTGCACAAGTGTAAAAAGTTTAGGATTAAATTGATCAAATTAAACCGTTTAGAGCTAAATTGACATAAGTGTAATATGTTTAAAATTTTTTTGGTAATTTTTATTCTAAGTATTCCTTACAAAATCCTAGACCGTAAGACATGCCGGAACATTTTAGCCACCTTCACGACCTTTTGTGCCTTGTAAACCTTCGGCCAATCCTAAGCGATGTGCATGATAAAACGACTGGCATTCAATTTGTTGGGCGACATGCATGCTCATCGTTTCAACATTTTAAAAGTAAAAAATTACACAAATTGAAAATCTACCTTTAGTGGCCGCAAACCTCCAAGGACATCGCTGTCGGAGATAATTTTTTCAAGTTTTCCTCTCAAAAAAGATGCAATGCTCCCAAAGGAGGCGGGCTCCACAGAATCTTCTTTCTTAAGCTGCAAATTTTTTATTATCGTGACGTGACATAGATGACGTTACGAGTCGATCAATGCAACGACCTTTACTATTTTAGGTTCTTTAATTACAGTGACGATTAATTACTTTGGCAACCTGTGTGCCAACAAGTCAACTCAGGATTAGGTCGAGACTTCGTGCCATATGTAGAGCGGCAACAAAGCTGGTCGGTACTAATGAAATAGCGACTGTCATATTACAACATCGTTGCCACTGCTGAAACTTTTGCTGTATTTCCAGAAACAAAGCTACTTAAGCTGCTGAAGCTAAAAGGGTAAAATCAGATTCGTTTCTTTTTTAATAACATCAAGCACCTGAGAGGCTTCATGCCGCCTAACTTGATATGAAGGTATCTCAAGTCGGGACACTCGGAGTTCGACTTCCATTAAAATGTTGTGTTTGCTCCGCAAGTGTCCAAAACTTCGATGGTTTGGTGATTGGTGATAGATCAGAGGCACCTCACAATCGATTCAAGAACGTGGACCATTTGCCAGTCAATTATAAATTAGAGTTAGAAAGATTTGCACGATTGTGATTGCTCCTCCTCTTCCCAGAGGCTTCGTGTTGGGGCATCCGTTGTTTTCTTAAGTTGTCATCTTTCTAATATGAGATAAGAACCTAGTTTTAGAGCACCTGGCTAATCTCCCGCAGTTCCCAACATTCTATTCGCTCATTGCTCCCCGCTTTTAGAGCGAGAAATAGTACAGAATTCGGTTCCGAAGCTTAACCTGCCTCATGTCAGCAGATTGTGCATTCATGTGCTCATATAATTCCATATTGAACAATTGGAGAAGAGACTCATTCGTTCCTTTTAACGGTGGCTAGCAATTCTACCTCCTCCAATTGACCACTGAACCTAAAGAGACTCTCACGGATGATCTCATTCGTCATGTGCAACTACCTCTGGTCATATAAAGCAGCCACAGGAGGAGTTTTAGGACTAAATACTCAAACTAATTCACTAAAGTGGACCTTCCCACAAATTTCATTAGAAGAAAAAGAGAACATGTTTCCTGGAGAAATGTTCACACACTTCGGATCTGTGATCTGGGGTCTGCTAGTCATACGGACCATGTTCCAGCAATACATCCCTCCCCAGCTCCAGTAGCATGTGGAGCGGTACGCCCACAAGCTGGTGCGCTCGGTCAATCCGTACGTTCAGATCGTGTTCCCTGAGTTTTCAGGGGAGAAGCTGAAGAGCAGCGAGGCCTACACGGCCATCCAGAACTACCTCACGGAGAACGCCACTGCGGGGCCAAGCGGCTCAGGGTGGACTCCGTCAAAGATGGTAGCCAGTCTCTCATTCTGAGCATGGACGACCATGAGAAGGTGACCAACGTGTTCAAGGGGTGAAGGTCTGGTGGTCGTCGAACAAAACCACCCCCAAGAACATGTCCTTTTCCTTTTTTCGAAGACCAAGGACCGGAGGTTTACCAGCTAACGTTTCACCGGAGGCACCGGCAATTGATCACACAATCATATGTCAAGCACATCTTGACCGAAGGGAATGCGATTGCCATTAAAACCAGCAGCGGAAGCTCTATACAAACAATCCTAGCGATAATTGGTATAGATACAAGCGTATCAAGTGGAGCCATGTGGTTTTGAGCACCCCGCCACGTTTGACATTCTGGCAATGGAGCCGAACAAGAAGCAGGAAGTCTTGAATGATCTAAAAACAGCAAAGGAAAGGACTACTACACCAAAATAGGCAAGGCCTGGAAGCGCGGTTACCTGCTCTACGGTCCACCATGATCGCAGCCATGGCTAATTATATGAACCACGATGTGTACGATCTCGAGTTGACGGCAGTCAAAGACAACACCAAGCTGAAGAAGCTATTGATTAAAACTTCGAGCAAGTCCGTTATTGTGATGGAAGACATCGATTGCTCACTTGATCTGGCGGGCCACAGAAACAAAAAGGAGGAGGAGGATGAAGACGACGACAATGAAAACAACAATCCTGTGAAGAGGATAGAGAAAGAAGAGAAGAAAGGTAGCAAGGTGACTCTATTTGGACTTCTCAACTTTATTGATGGTATCTGGTCAGCTTGTGGGGGAGAACGAATCATCATATTCACCACCAACTATGCGGACAAGCTCGACCCTACTATCAAAAGGAGGGAGAATTTCCAAAATCCTAAACCTATTATAATGTGTAATACAATTCCGTCTCTAAACTCTTTTTTTGGCCAATTTAGTCATAAACATTTTATAATTGTAGATTAAATCCATCCTACTAAAATCGCCAAATGCCCGGTGCAATTTTTTAATATTTTTTCGAATTTTTTTAATATTTTTTAAATATATTTTTAAAATATTTAAATATTTAAATTTTTAATTCTTTAATTCTTTTTTCTTTTTCTTTTTTTTTCTCACCTTCTTCTTCCTACAGCTGCTTGGCGCCCGAGGCGAGGGCCGTGAGGCCGACGCCGCCGGCCACCGGCGAGGCTCACCTCGCTCGACCCGAGGCGAGGGCAACGAGGGCAAGGCCCCACTAGATTCGGCGAGCTCGGCCTCGCCAAGGCTAGGCGAGGCTACCGTCACCAAGGGCTACGGTGGAGGCAAGGAGGGAGAGGATGAGGAGGAGAAGGAGGAGGAGGCGGCGGAGCGGCCGCGGAGATGCGAAGGGGGGCGGCTGCGGTTGCCGGCGCGGCGCGACGGCGGGGAGAGCGAGGTGGGGCGGAGATACGTGTACGAGTGTGGAGACGACGCCCGTGACGGCGACGACGACGACGAGGATGTCGGGTTTCTCTAGCACCGGAGCAACGCCCCATCTTCGTTAGCCGCTCCGCCGCCTCCGCCGCCCTTGGCGACACCTCGCCCGGCCTTGGCGAGGGCCGAGCTCGCCGGAGCCCGCGGGCCTCGCCTTCGCCCGGTGGCCAACGAGGTGACTCCTCAAGGCCCTCGCCTCTCGGCCGCCGGAGGAAGAAGAAGGTGAAAAAAAAAAGGAAAAAGAATTAAAAATTTTAAAAATATTAAAAAAATTCGAAAAAAATATTAAAAAAAATTACCTCGCCCGGCCGTCCCCACCGGCGTCCACGTCAGCGCCGGCCAGCCAATTTTGGCCGGATGAACTGAATTTGCACAATTATAAAAGGTTTAAGACTATATTGGCAAAAAAAAAAATTTAAGACTTAATTGACACAATTATAATATGTTTAAGACTTTTTGGTAATTCTCCTCATAAGGAGGGAAGGATGGCTGAGATGTCGTATTGCTGCTTCGGGAGGTATTGAAGGTTCTTGCAAGGAATTATGTGGACATAGAGGATCACCTGCTATTAACAACAATTAGCCAACTGTTTGACGAGACCAAAATGACCCCTGCTGATGTTGCAGAGAATTTGATGCCTAAGTCCGACAATGAAGATGTGGAAACTGGCTCGACGAACTTGATTGAAGTGCTCAAAGCGGCAAAGGAGCTGGAAGCAAGGGGAGAAAGCCGAGGAAGAAGGGCGAGCAAAGTCCGAAAAGGAAGAGCAAGAGAAGAAAGAATATGGTGAGAAAGAGGAAGTGAGAGAGCGGAACATCTGATAAAGAAGTGAAGGAAAATGGCGTTATCAATGGAGGGGTGGCTGCCAAAGAAGTGAAACAGGATGGCTCCGCAGTGTAGACGTTGAAGATGCCAGGTGAGACTATACAAATGGAAAAATGTGTAGATTTCTTCTGCCTAGTATTTGTGTGTGATTTGTGACATCTCAAGAAATGTAGAATATCAAAGGGCAAAACTTGTGAAAGATACAGGAGTTGATGGATTGTTTTTTTTTTCTTCACCGCTGTAAACTTGAAATTTAGCGCATTCCTTAATAAGTAGGAATTTGTTTCTACCAATTACGTGTATCTAACTCCGGCCTCCAAATTCATAATTAACTATAGTCATTTGAAGAATATATATATGCTAATTAAAATAATTTAAGATCATTGATTGTTCATATTGGTAGTCCACTATGAAAATACAAAAGATGAAATTTCATTGTAGTTGAATATTAAAAAATAGAAAAGTTACGGGAATTTGAAATGGAACATATTTTGTTGTCAATATTAAAAAAAAAATTAAAGCATTTTTTTAATTTCTTTTGAATTTTGAGTTAAAACTTAAATTACACATTTCACTATGTGTGTAACCAAAGATATCGGCACCTTTTTCTTTTCGATACGTTTGATTAGGGTGATCAATGTTAGAGTAGCTTGTAATATGCACGGGAAATAAGTCTCGCAAATCAAGAGGGAAATTGGAAATGTGATGGCACATTCTACTTGCTTAGTTGAGTGGGCTCTCAGTGGACCAGAGAATATTATTTTCAGCCCAACTGTTTAAAGTTGGCATCCGCACATTGCGATTTTGGGTTTGAGTTTGTCTTAAGAAGCCTTGGGCCCTTAACATTTTCATAGATCTCGCAAAAAGTTGACTTTTATTTAAGAATGAGAACTGAAACTTTCAAATATTCATTAAGCGAATGTTTGGAATTCAATTTTTTATTTTTACGTTCTCGATAGTCATTGGTATAATCTTGTCGAAATGCTGTCTCTTCATCGTGTCCATTGCTTGTGTTCATTTGTAGCGTGCGTATGTACTTGGTTCTCAAAATTTCAAGTGTTCTTTCTCATTATATATATTGTGGTTAATTCTGCCAAAATGATACAGTATTAATAGTTAATGGAGAACAATCTGTGCTAAGATCAGTCCAAGTTAGGTAGAACTTAATATCTACTAGTAGAGCCGATTTCCCTAGTTTTTGAAACTTGGAATCTACCATGTGATACCTCTTGAAACTTGGAAATTATCATGTCAAAAGATTTCAATACTCGGTTTTAGGATCTACAGTGGATTGATCAGTTTCATTTTTTTTAGTTAACCAAATGAAAGTGAATATAACACAATAACAAAAATCTGTACAAAAATGAACACCTAAAACAAATTAATTAAAAGTTCAAATTATGTAACCATGGGTTCATCGATTCTCATTTTCTAGTCTAGTTAGGTTCTTATTCATAAATCCTATACTAAATCGCACAATACCAATTCTGCTTGTTTTTCAATCGGGAACCAATATAGTGACTGCAAGACTTGGAATCAAACAAGTTCTTATAACTTGTTCAATCCGATTCTAGATTTTATCTTGGGCTCATACTCAGTTATTCCCCCTAATTTGCATGTAAAAGTTATTAGAATGGCTTTCCGACCATACACTCATTCTACACGAGGACGAGTATAATACTAGAAAGGGGGCATTATTTAATTAATTTTATATGGCCACGCAATAATAAACGCTTATTCTTCAGGACTGATTCCAAAAGAGAGTGTGAACCCAAATATCTTTCACTTTCTTTTTTGGGGAAAAAGCGGGGAACGAAACATTCGCGCTGTTGCTTAGCGACTTTTCTTAGTGTTTTTTAACGTATATATTCAACTTTGCATGATGTCATAGGTCGACTTTTGAGATCAAAATCGTGCGATACTTAGTCTCTTTTCGACTTGTTCTGCTCTTACGAAGGTCATCTAAGCTTAGCCTTCCCCTCGTCAATTGCTTGCTCGCTCACTTTGCCTGTTCCGGGTAGTAAAGAGAAACCATCTATTTTTTGTTGTCATTGTGTTGGATATGAAATGTTATAAATGAAAAGAGAGATGACCCTTATATATATATATACACAAATCCTTCAAATTAATTGTATATCTCCCATTGATCTAATGTTGAAAATCCAATCTCTACGTACACAATTTATATTCAGAAGTTACAAGATTTCTCTAGAATACAAGTAGAATTAATACCCCTAAAAACACTCCAGAGTATCTCAAAAATCCTAGATTCCTAAAAACTCAAAGGCACGCCCGATTTTCTTGGCCGCCTTCTCGGTCTTCAACACAAATGCAAGCTTAAAACGGCACAACACAAGACGTTTCCTTCAATTTTCTGGGTGTTATGCTTGCTTATAAAATAAAGACTAAAACAAATAAAAAAATTTACCGACAAAGACCCGGAATTTCCAACGACATCGCCATCCGAGATAGCCTTTTCAACTTTTTTTTTTTTCCGAGAAAAGATGCAAAGCTTCCAAAGGAGGCCGGCCCAACTATGACGTTAGAAGTCAATTTATCCAACCACCGTAGATATTTTTAGGTTCTTTAATTAGGGCGATGAGTAATTTAAATTTAAACTTCAGGATTAGGTCAAGACTTCGTGCGGTATGTGTAGCAACAAAGCGGTGCTGTACTAATGACATCACGACCGTTATATAACAGATTGTTGCGACTGCCGAAATTTTTTTCTGTTTTTCTAGAAATAAAGCTACTTAAGCTGCCGAAGCTATAAGGGTAAAATGAGATTTTTTTTTTTTTCTCTTTTGATAACCTATGAACTGGTCCGTACTTGACTACCCAAGCAAACAAACGGCTCTCATCCAAATGAATGTCCTACAGAGAGCCAATATTCCTTGAGACGAAAGGATCCAAACCTCTAAATACCAAGACCAACACCCGTTGCCTTACCACTTGGTCACGTCCCATTTCGCTTTCTATTCAATAGTAACAAACACTAGTGTTGCTCTAAGAGGGTTTTCAATTTCACGTCTAATTGATACTATATGATTAGGTATCGAATGAGTAGACTTACTTCTGCGGAATCAATGCGGAAAAAATTCATTCACAGTTGCTTTGACTTCATAATCAGGTACATAATAAATTAGTTATATATGATCTCCATAAGTTCTTGATTGTTTCACTTCTGCTGTGATGAAGTATGAATAAAAATAACGCACATGTCAGACTGGAGAATTACATAATTGAGAAGAAACACTCGAAACTCTCTGCATAAGGGTCTTCCTAAATAAGTTTGAATGATTTTTCTTTTTTTCTTTTTTTCACCTTTCTGTTCATAAACAATCAGCAATCAGAAAATCTCTTCTTAATTTTTTGCCACTAGTCAAGAAAATTAATTTTCATTACCTTCATTATTGATATTATGGGAAAATATGAAAATATCTTTAATTTTTGTGAAACAGAATATATAACTATTTGCCATGACCCTAAAATTGCCAATCAAAGATGTGCAAGGATTAGTCTGGGCTATTTTAGTATGCCAAATAGTGCCTAATTCTACTATTTTGTTTCCTTGGAAAAAAAAGAAAAAGAAAAGAACAGAATTTTGTTTGGCAATACTTTTGTTTAGAAATAAAATTTGGAACAAAATCAAGAAAAAAATTGTTTCAACTCTAGAATCAAGGCCAAGCTATGTTCTTTTTTTTTTTTTCATCTTCTTCTTCCTCTTGCTAGTCGCGTCAACTACGGTAATGGTGACGATCAAACAAACTAAGGTAATTGTGTCACCGTGGTTGAGGCTAGGCTTGGCCTTGTGATTGGGCCGCGAAGCGGCGATTGATTGAAGGAGGAAAAAAGGCGAAAAAGAAAAAGAAAAAAATTAAAATTATTAAAAAATTATTAAAATATTATAGTTGCAAAAATTTGAAGGTTGTATCAAACGTATTTTATTAAATGGGAAATTTTCATGATGCTAATTAACGTTTTGAAAGATCTTTAAACTCACATCAAGGAATAAAATGGAAAAAACTAGTTTTAAATAGAAATTATTCTCAAGAGTATAACGATTATTAAACGCATCCTCAAGCTCTCTTCGTAATCAAGTCAAGTCAAGTCAAACACTTGTTTTTAAAAATGTTGGAGTAGGAATCGTGTACGAACTCACTAACTAGAGAAGGAAAGAAACGTGTTGGAACTCTTGCCTATCCGAATTGATTAATCGGAGGAGAAAGCAAAAAACGAATTGGGACTCTTGCTCAAAAAGTATTTATACGAGGGCAGTCCTACGCGAGACAAAATTTAATGGGGAAAATTATACAAAAAATCCTAAACCTATTATATTTTTGCCAATTCAATCTTAAATTTTTAATTCTACCAATTAGGTTCTAAATCTTTTCACTTTTTGTGGTCGGTTTGATTAAATTCCGTAAAAAATTATTAACGTGGATGGCCGTCTTGCCGACGCGACATTCTTTAATATTTGAATTTTTTCATGGGTTTTTTTAAACTTTTTTGCTTTTTTTTTTTTTTTTTTTTTTTTTTTTTTTGGGTTTCGGATCTAGCCGACAAGGGTTGCCAGGCAAATCCCGAAACCCCAAAAAAAAGCCAAATATTTAAAAAACATAAAAAATAAAATATTATCAAAAAAGGGCGAAAGACGCATCGTCCACTTCAACAATTTTCGATCAAAATTGATTGGATGGACTCTCCAGAAAAAATAAAAATGTTTAAGCGGCTAAATTGACAAATTGTAAAAATGTTTATTGAAAAATTTATGACTGAATTGGTAAAAATACAATAGATTTAGGACTATTTTGAACAATTTTCCCAAATTTGATGCATATTTAATGTCGTACTCATGTCAAAATGATATTATACATTAATATACGGGTTTTTGTCTCGTAGTTGTCATGTATATTTTATATATCTACACCAAGCATCATTTCGTCTTCCTCTTCGGAAACCGTCCTTCCTAAGATAACAATAAAAAAAAAAAAATGAACAGTTGAATTGATCAGTCATCTTAGAATCAAATTACTCTACAAGTACCCCGCTTATTATCCTCTGATCAAAAAATAACTCGCCCTTTTTTTGTGGTATCTCTGTTTATTGTTTTCTTTTTGCATAAGCAGGTCGATTCTGATATTGCAAGAGTGCGACACTGACCCCTTTTGGCCCGTTCACCTCTTGCTAAAGACGCTTAAGCTAGGCCTGCTCCCTTTCAATTGCTCACTCGGCTCGCTCTGATTGTAAAGAGAAATCCTTGGAGAGAAGTATTTGGGAGAAAATACTCTATTACGTTTTATTATGTTGGATATATGGAGTTACCAATTAAGGAAGATGACTTCTTACATATACCGATCTCAAATTACAATTGTATGTCTCCTGATCTAATGGCAAAAAATCCAGTTTCCTAATACACGGTCCACCTCCATCAATTATAAGATTTCTCAAAGTGAAATTCTCATAATATCCCTAAGAAATTTATAAGTATAATCCAGAAAACCCTACACTTCTGGAAGCTTCAAGGCATACGGTCATCTTGGCCTCCCCTTTAGGACCTTAAAATTGTTTGGGTGATATGCACGCTTTATCATCTCAACCAAAAGACAAAATTAAACAAATTAAAAGTATACCAATAATATTAGAAATTTCCAAGGACATCGCTTTCCGACGTAGGCTTTGGTCTTTTTCAATTCATTTATTGGAGAAGAGATGCAATTGGCTCTAAAGGAGGCCGGGCTCACAAGTTAGTCTGCTCTTTTCTTTGCCTCCAATTTTTTAAATCATGACATCACATAGATAGCATCACAAGGTAATCAATCCAACCACGTCAAATATATTAGGTTCTTTAATTAGGGTGATGAATTATTACTTTCGCAACATGTGTCTAAGAAAGTTTGGCTCAATTTAGGTCAAATGCTCGATGTTGTTGTTTCTGGAGTTTCCAAACTATCTTGCCGCTACTGAAAATTTTGCTGTATTTCCAGAAGTAAAAATACTCAAGCTTCTGAAGCTGACCGGGTACAATGAGATTATATTTTTTTCTCTTTTAAAAACATCAAGCTGCCTAGCTTGCACCGGAAGGTATCTCTTACCGGGACTCTCTGCGTTCAGGCTTCCAGTAAAACGTTGTGTTCTCTCTGCAAGTGTCTAAAACTTCTGTGGTTTGGCGATTGGCGATAGATAAAAGGCACCTCTAATCGGTTAAAGAACGTGGAGCAAATCATGCGTGCGTATACTGTTCCATTGGAAAAATGTAGAGAAGAGACTAATTCAGTCCTTGAAATGGTGGTCAGCAATTCTACCTCGGCCAGGCGACCGCTGAACCTAGAGAAACTCTGGTGGCTGATCTCATTTTCAGGATCAGTGACAGTTTGTCCTTCAGTGCGGGCCTGCTGAGCAGTTTCCTAGCAAGTTGTTGTGGCACCAAAAGACAAAGATCTGACCAGTTTCGTATCAAATTCCCATCCCATAAGCAAATAAGAAAATTTGGGGAAATCTTGATGCCCAAGAATGAGTATCCAATCACATAGCTTCTGTCTCCCTATATAAAGCAGCACAGGTGGAGTGTCATGACTACTTATTCAAACTAATTCACTACACTGGACCTTCCCACAAATTTCATTGGAGTAAGAAGAAAAAAATGTTTTCTGGAGAGATGTTCACGGGCTTCGGATCCGCAATCGGCGGTCTGGTAGTCATATGGGCCATGTTCCAGCAATACATCCCTCCCCAGCTGCGGGACCATGTGGAGCGGTACACCCGAAAGCTGGTAAGCTTGTTCTATCCGTATATTGAGATTATGTTCCCTGAGTTCGCAGGGGAGAAGCTGAAGCGAAGCGAGGCCTACACGGCCATCCAGAACTACCTCAAGGAGAACGCCACTGCACGGGCCAAGCGGCTCAAGGCGGATGCCGCTGAAGATAGTACCCAGTCTCTCATTCTGAGCATGGATGACCACGAGGAGGTCACCGACGTGTTCAAGGGGGTGAAGGTCAGGTGGTCGGCGAACAAAACCACCCCAAGAACATGTCTCTTTCCTTCTATCCGATGACTGAGGACCGGAGGTTTTACCGGCTCACCTTTCACCGGAGGCACCGGGAATTGATCTTAGAATCTTATGTTAAGCACATCTTGACTGAAGGAAAGGTGATTGCCATGAAAAAAACCGGCAAAGAAAGCTCTATACAAACAATCCTAGCCAGAATTGGTTTGGATACAAGCAAACCAAGTGGAGCCATGTGGTTTTTGAGCACCCGGCGACGTTTGAGACTCTGGCGATGGAGCCGAATAAGAAGCAGGAAATCATGAATGATCTCAAAAGTTCAGCGAAGGGAAAGAGTACTACACTAAAATAGGCAAAGCCTGGAAGCGTGGTTACCTGCTTTATGGTCCCCCTGGACAGGTAAGTCCACCATGATCGCTGCCATGGCTAATTTCTGAACTACGATGTGTATGATCTCGAGTTGACGGCAGTCAAAGACAACACTGAGCTGAAGAAGTCAATAATCGAAACTTCAAGCAAGTCTATTATCATGATCGAGGACATCGATTGCTCGCTTGATCTGACGGGCCAAAGAAAGAAAATGGAGAAGGACAACGATGATGATGACGACGAAATGGACAATCCCGTGAAGAAAATGGAGAAAGAAGAGAAGAAAGGCAGCAAGGTGACTCTATCTGGTCTTCTCAACTGCATTGATGGCATCTGGTCAGCTTGTGGAGGAGAGCGAATCGTCATATTCACTACCAACCATGTGGACAAGCTCGACCCTGCTCTCATAAGGAGAGGAAGGATGGACAAGCACATAGAAATGTCGTATTGCTGCTTTGAGGCATTCAAAGTTCTTGCAAGGAATTATTTGAACATTGACTATCATCCGCTATTCACGACGATTAGTGGACTGTTTGAGGAGACCAAAATGACCCTGCCGATGTTGCAGAGAACTTGATGCCTAAGTCCAACAATGAGGATCCAGAGACTGGCTTGAGGAACTTGATAGAAGCGCTCAAAGCGGCAAAGGAGCTGGAAGCAAGGAACAAAGCCGAGGAAGAAGCGCGAGCAAAGGCTGAAAAGAAAGAGCAAGAAAAGAAAGAAAATGGTGTGAAGGAGGAAGTGAAAGAGAGTGGAAAATCTGATAAAGAAGTGGGGTCATCAATGGAGGAGTGGCTGCCAAAGAAGTGAAACAGAATGGCTTCGCAGTGTAGACGTTGAAGAAGCCAGATGATCCTGAAAATTGTAGTAATATGTAGATTTCTTCTCCTTGTATTTTGTGTGTGATTTGTACATCTCAAGAAAAACTAGAATAGGAAAGATTGGCAAAATGTGTGAAAAATCTAGGAGTGGATGGATTGGTTTCTCCACCGTTGTAAGCTTGAAATTTATTGCATTCGAAATAGGAATTTGCTTTTACCAATCACGTGTATCTAATATTTCATAGAAGCTGGATGTCCAAATTTTACATAACCAAAAATCATTTGAAGAATATACATACTAATTTAAAGAATCTAACATCATTAATAGGTCATATTAGATAGTTTACTATGAAATACATAAGATGAAAAATTTTGCTCTAGTTGAAGCAAATAAAAGAAACTAGTGGAATTCAAAAATGAACATGATCCGTTGACGGTATTAACAAAAAAAAAAAAAAACTAAGGTATTTTGGCACCTTCTCTTTTTCAATACCTTTGATTAGGATGACCATGTTATTATAGCTCGTAATATGTTTGGGAAATTAGTGTCGGAAATCAATAATGAAATTGGACGGATCTAAAATGTGATGGCGTCTTCCATTTGAGCAAGGTGAGTGGGCTCTACAGCCGACCAAAGAGAATGTATCTGGCCCAACTGTTGGTAACATTGGCCTTGGCACTTTGCGATTTTGGGTTTCAGGAGTTCGTTTAAAGGAGCCTTGGGCCTTTAACTTTTTTGTAGATCCCGAAAACTCGCATTTTGACTTTTATTTATGATAGAGTGCTGAAACTCTTAAAAGCATTTAGATAGGCTTTAAAGGCGTGTTTGTTTGGGAGAAAATTTTGATAAATGATGTCAAAGAAATGCTTTCCCCTTTTCAAGTTAAGGAATTCATTTTTCTAAATGTAAGCATGCATATGTTTTTCGATCATAAATGGTTTCCGTTAACTGATCATTTCAAGCAAATTAAACACGTAAAAAGTTCAGAAGACTAATTTGTCAGAAATTTCTTCACTCAAACGAACACATCCTAATTGACCGTTTGAAATTCAAAATCTTTATGTTCTCAATAGTCCATTGGTATAATCATTGTCCGAAAAGTCATCCCTTAATTGCGTGCAATGCTTGTGTTCATTTGTAGCATACTACATTCGTATATTCCTTATCACAACTACAAGTATTCCTTCTCGCTATAAATAGCGTGATTAGAATTCTGCTAAAGGTAGGAGTAAGTCATAGTTTTATGTTTTAGGGTAAAACCAGAAACCTGGAAACCAGACTGGTGGAGACGGATAGGGATTCACATTTGCATATCAAATTGAAATTTACTCAAGAAACGGAAACTGCTTGTGGAAAAAAAAGTAAACAATCTACAATTAAACCAGACTGAGTATAAATAACAGAAAAATGCTTGGGTAACGGCGGTCCCTCTTAAGAAAAGAGACGGCGCCTTCCCTGCCAATCAATTTCCCAAACATACTGTTTAAATTGCTTAGCTGGTTTCTTTGAAAATTAGTAAGGAAAAAATATCCCTTGATGGGATGATAGTGAGATTCCTTATATTAAAAAATGAAATTAGGAAAGTGATTAATGTGAATAAAAACCAATGAAATACATATAACAATACAAAATTTATAATTCGTAACTATTCACGCAATCACCAATTGTACCATTACTAACGAAAGTAACTGTGCCGTCGTGCAAGCAACCTCCTAACAGAGAATGCTTGGGTAACGACACCGTTACCAATCTAAAGAAAAAGGATGGCTCAGGCTACACCGTTACTAATCAAAAGTAACGTGCCGTCATGCAAGCACCCTCCTAAATAACATGGTTATAATTCTGCTAAAGGATACGGCAATAAAATGGACTTTAGTTTAATCTATGGGAAATGGCTTTCCGACCAAGTTTGATGACGGGACTTCGCGTTAATGCAAAAATTTATTGTTTTGCTGCGCCAACTCTCGTTCTGCACGAGGACGAAATATAATACTGAAAGGAAGGAAATAACTTAATTAATTTTGTGTTGGCCATGCAATAAAAGAAGCTTCTTCTTCGTAAAGAATACC
>CM029502.1:28634721-28637221 GCA_017140595.1 Eucalyptus curtisii
GGCGTGGCCAAGTGGTAAGGCAACGGGTTTTGGTCCCGCTATTCGGAGGTTCGAATCCTTCCGTCCCAGGGAATACCTATTCTATATATAGATAGAAACAGAGTATAGAAATATCTATTATCACAAGAAAGAAAGGTTTTCTTTTTGAACTACCTTCTCTACTCTTTACGAGTTAAATATTGGATATTATGTGATTCTTGTTTCTGATTTTTAATGATTCTATTCTTCTTTAAATCCTATTTTTTCACAAATTCAATTCAACTAAGATACATATAGATGAGACTGAATCGAGTTGTGATCTAGGAATCTAGATTCGAAGAATTGGAAATAAAGAAAAAAGGGGTTGCAAAAGAGGTTGAATGCGCTTTTCATCGTATGTCCATCCCCTTATACTTTGAATATTGAATATTCATATTGAAGTTTAAGTTAGTTACTTCGAAAAGCCTTACGTCCCATATAATAAGAATTAATTAACAATGTAAGATAGCAATTTAACTAGCTGTGCTTGTACAAATTGGATTAAGAAATAATCAAGTTACATACATATAACGTATCTATTTTCTTTCAACCTCATTTTTAGGTATTTCATTTCGTATTTGATTTGGTTCTCATATATAATTGTAAATATATGTAATAATATAGACAGGGGGTAATTCATACATCCTATATTCTATTCCCCTTGCTTTAAATAAAAATTATTGAACGAACCCCCACCAGTCAAAGAAACTACGCGTAAAATGAGGAAATGCTTAATGTATTATTGTCATTCTATTTCAGTGATAACGTTTTTTGGTTTTTTGAAAAAGATTTTGGATCCGTTAATTATGAATATTCTATATTGAATATTCATAATTCATTCCAATGACAATTGTTCAGTCTATCTGATAGAGGGAATTCTTTTTTTTATGATTTTCTTTTTCAGTATGAAATCAAAGAAAAAGAGCCTAAATCTTCCTTTACATCAACTTTTTTGTATTCACTCCACGAAAAAAAGAAATAAATTTCTTTTTCTATCTATCTATATTTTTTTAATCACTGAGGTTTAATTTTTAATCACTGAGGTTTAATTCAAAGATGAATTATTTATGATGATAAATGCAATCTTTAGGAAAACTTTATTCAAATAGTGATATCCAGGTAGGTTTTTTTTTTCAATTCAATAACTATTTGAATTGAATGATTTCTTATGAGTATTTGATATTCGAAGAAGTCTAAGATTGTTGAATATATCCTCTCAAGTTACTTGAAGATGCAATGTAGATTCAATACAAAGAACTTTTTTCTTCCTAATATTTCGAAATTAAAAAATAAAATAAAAATATTGCATTCATCCAATAAAAAGAAAATCGAGGATTCAAGTGAATTCTTTCTAAGACTTCTTTCGAAACCAATGGAACGACCGAACAAATGACTATTCATGATTCCCTAATTGAATCAATTACATATCAGTTCCAAACTAGAGGAATGTTATGGTAAAACTTCGTTTGAAACGATGTGGTAGAAAGCAACGTGCGACTTGAAGGACATGATCAGTTGTGGATTCTTACACCCACCCTTTTTCTTATATAGGAATGAAGGTGCTCTTGGCTCGACATCCTTTGTTCTGTTCCACTCGAAACCTCATTTTTTCTTGGGTTGTAGTGTAAACAGTATGTGATGTAGCTCGAGTAGAAAGTATTGATTCATTTCTCAGGGCAAGGATCTAGGGTTAGTGCCAATTAATAAGTTGGAACAACTTCGTAAGTGTAGTCTATTTTCGATTTCTAAATCGAAAGGATCCAATTCGAGCAAGTTTCAAATCCAAAAAAGGAAAATTTGTTGGAATTAGTGAAACTCTTTTGATCAAAAGTGTATCTTGCGGGAATCAACCGTTTATGATTCTTTGATAGAAATAAATCAGAAAAAGGGCCGTGTTGCTGCCATTTTGAAACGATTAAAAATCACCGAAGTAATGTCTAAACCCAATGATTCAAGGCAAAGATAAAATATTTTGGAACAAGGAAATATCTTTTTTTTAATTGTCTCGACAACTAGATCAAGAATAAGGAGTCCAAATATATTCTAAATGAGACAAAGAGAAAGGGGTTAGAGACCACTCAAAAAATCAAATACATAAGGGTTTTCTTTTGAGCTATTTCATATTTCCGAGTTACTCAACTTGAGTTTTGAGAATACAAATGATTTTTTTTTTTTTTTGATAAAGAAAAAGAAGAATAAAAAAGTATTAAATAATCTTAGTCTAATTTATTTGATTTAATGCTTTTATAGATCTATTTGACATTCGAATTGTATACATAGACATATCTTCTAATTTCTCGAGCCGTACGAAGAGAAAGCTTCGTATACGTTTCTAGGGGGGGGTTCTAGTTTATCTACGTCTATCCCAATGAGCCGTTTATCGAATCGTTGCAATTGATGTTCGATCCCGAAGAGAAGGAAGAGATCTTCGGAAAGTGGGTTTTTATGATCCGATAAATAATCAAACGTATTTAAATATTCC
>CM029502.1:28644721-28647221 GCA_017140595.1 Eucalyptus curtisii
AACTCTTGGACCCCCGAATTTGGAGTATCCTACTTTCACGCAATTCACAGGGTTCAACAAGCAATCGATATTTCACGATCAAGGGTGTAGTACTATTTGTAGTAGCGGTCCTTATATATCGTATTAACAATCGAAATATGGTCGAAAGAAAAAATCTCTATTTGACAGGGCTTCTTCCTATACCTATGAATTCCATTGGACCCAGAAATGATACATTGGAAGAATCTTTTGGGTCTTCCAATATCAATAGGTTGATTGTTTCGCTCCTCTATCTTCCAAAAGGAAAAAAGATCTCTGAGAGCTGTTTCCTGGATCCGAAAGAGAGTACTTGGGTTCTCCCAATAACGAAAAAGTGTATCATGCCTGAATCTAACTGGGGTTCGCGGTGGTGGAGGAACTGGATCGGAAAAAAGAGGGATTCTAGTTGTAAGATATCTAATGAAACCGTCGCTGGAATTGAGATCTCATTCAAAGAGAAAGATATCAAATATCTGGAGTTTCTTTTTGTATATTATATGGATGATCCGATCTGCAAGGACCATGATTGGGAATTTTTGGATCGTCTTTCTCCGAGTAAGAGACGAAACATAATTAACTTGAATTCGCGACAGCTATTCGAAATCTTAGTTAAAGACTGGATTTGTTATCTCATGTTTGCTTTTCGTGAAAAAATACCAATTGAAGTGGAGGGTTTCTTCAAACAACAAGGAGCTGGGTCAACTATTCAATCAAATGATATTGAGCCTATTTCCCATCTCTTCTCGAGAAAGAAGTGGGCTATTTCTTTGCAAAATTGTGCTCAATTTCATATGTGGCAATTCCGCCAAGATCTCTTCGTTAGTTGGGGAAGAATCCGCCCGAATCGGATTTTTTGAGGAACATATCGAGAGAGAATTGGATTTGGTTAGACAATGTGTGGTTGGTAAACAAGGATCGGTTTTTTAGCAAGGTACGGAATGTATCGTCAAATATTCAATATGATTCTACAAGATCTAGTTTCGTTCAAGTAACGGATTCTAGCCAATTGAAAGGATCTTCTGATCAATCCAGAGATCATTTCGATTCCATTAGTAATGAGGATTCGGAATATCACACATTGATCAATCAAAGAGAGATTCAACAACTAAAAGAAAGATCGATTCTTTGGGATCCTTCCTTTCTTCAAACGGAACGAACAGAGCTAGAATCAGACCGATTCTCTAAATGCCTTTCTGGATATTCCCGGCTATTCACGGAACGTGAGAAGGAGATGAAGAATCATCTGCTTCCGGAAGAAATCGAAGAATTTCTTGGGAATCCTACAAGATCCATTCTTTCTTTTTTCTCTGACAGATGGTCAGAACTTCATCTGGGTTCGAATCCTACTGAGAGGTCCACTAGAGATCAGAAATTGTTGAAGAAAGAACAAGATGTTTCTTTTGTCCCTTCCAGGCGATCGGAAAATAAAGAAATAGTTAATATATTCAAGATAATTACGTATTTACAAAATACCGTCTCAATTCATCCTATTTCATCAGATCCGGGATGTGATATGGTTCCGAAGGATGAACTGGATATGCACAGTTCCCATAAGATTTCATTCTTGAACAAAAATCTATTTTTGGATTTATTTCATCTGTTCCATGACCGGAACAGGGGGGATACACGTTACACCACGATTTTGAATCAGAAGAGAGATTTCAAGAAATGGCAGATCTATTCACTCTATCAATAAGCGAGCCGGATCTGGTGTATCATAAGGGATTTGCCTTTTCTATGGATTCTTACGTATTGGATCAAAAACAATTCTTGAATGAGGTATTCAACTCCAGGGATGAATCGAAAAAGAAATCTTTATTGGTTCTACCTCCTCTTTTTTATGAAGAGAATGAATCTTTTTATCGAAGGATCAGAAAAAAATGGGTCCGGATCTCCTGCGGGAATGATTTGGAAGATCCAAAACCAAAAATAGTGGTATTTGCTAGCAACAACATAATGGAGGCAGTCAATCAATATAGATGGATCCGAAATCTGATTCAAATCCAATATAGCACCTATGGGTACATAAGAAATGTATGGAATCGATTCTTTTTAATGAATAGATCCGATCGCAACTTCGAATATGGAATTCAAAGGGATCAAATAGGAAATGATACTTTGAATCATAGAACGATAATGAAATATACGATCAACCAACATTTATCGAATTTGAAAAAGAGTCAGAAGAAATGGTTCAATCCTCTTATTTTTCTTTCTCGAACCGAGAGATCCGTGAATCGGGATCCTAATGCATATAGATACAAATGGTCCAATGGGAGCAAGAATTTCCAGGAACATTTGGAACATTTCGTTTCTAAGCAGAAGAGCCGTTTTCAAGTAGTCTTCGATCGATTACGTATTAATCAATATTCGATTGATTGGTCTGAGGTTATCGACAAAAAAGATTTGTCTAAGTCACTTCGTTTCGTTTTGTCCAAGTTACTTCTCTTTTTGTCCAAGTTTCTTCTTTTTTTGTCTAACT